>JAHZTW010000004.1:7130070-7376779 GCA_020283515.1 Alliaria petiolata
TTTTGAACCTTTGAAATCCTTATTGACAAGATCAGGTGGTTTGGAATTCATTCCAGGGAGTGCGTACCTTTGCTTTCTTCGCGGTTTGTGGCTTGAAGGATGTGGAGGCATATGTTTGGCAGTATTTGAGACAGCGTTTGGTGTGATCCGCGAAGGGTGTCGATCGACACATGTGGTGTCGATCGACACTACGTCAGTAGCTCGAATCTCTTCACTTTTTCTCCAATTCAGCTCTGCAATCCTTGTTTCCATAACAAACACATTGTCCTCCATCAACTTAGCATTGATTAGAACTTCTTCTCGGCTCATAGTCTTGAAGAGATGATCATTTCCACCCCAGTCTTCAAGCTCCACATTTTTCTTAAAATTTTCAGCTAATGCCTCTTGAACAACCAGTTTGTTCACTTGCTCCTTAAAATCAGGTTCCTTGACATTCCCAGCAGTAGTGTCATCTGAACATTCCATGATTGGACCTTCATCTATGGACATCTCTACTGAAAAAGCTTGATCATCAATGGTGGATGGTCCTCTTAATTTGTCCATGTCAAAGTTCATGACAACATCACCCAAGTCAAGCTCTATTTTCCCTTTCCTCACATCAATAATGGCACCGGCTGAAGCCAAGAATGATCTTCCTAAAATAAGAGGATCTGCAGGTTCATCATCATATTTCATAACCACAAAATCTGTAGGAATCATGCAGCCTTCAATCTTCAAGGGAACATCTTCTAAGACACCTTCTGGAATTCTCTTTGATCGATCAGCTAGGACAAGGGAGATCCTGGTTGGCTTGAAAACAATCATTCCAAGTCGAACATCAATTGAGTATGGTATCAAGTTGATACTTGAACCTAGATCTTAGAGAGAGTGAGGAAACCTTCCTGTTGAGATTGAGCAATCTAGCACAAAGTTTCCTGGATCAGGTAACTTCTCTGGAATCTTCCTCTGCATCACAGCGTTGACCTGTTCAGAAACCCACTTCTTCTTCTTCTTTCTTGGAACTATATTCAAGAGAATTGTATTCATATCTCTGGTAAGCAATGCTCCTTCTTCGGGACTCACACCATTTGCAACCATTCTCTTGACATATCTTCTTAATGCAGGTGAAAGTTGGACTGCATCAACTAGGGGTAACTCAACCATCAGTTTACTCATCATCTCCTTGCATCTAGCTTCTTCTCTCTCCTGTTTAGATCTTCTGGGAGGCAGGGGGTAGGGTATCTTAGGCTTGTACACTTTTTCCTCTTGAGATGTTAAAGTTTCAGCTCGATCCAGCGATGTCTGTGTAGAGTGTCGATCGACACCAGCCTAGTGTCGATCGACACCAGCCTTGTGTCGATCGATACACGGGCTCGAGCTCTCGATTTCGCGATGTTCTTCGGGTGTCGATCGACACCCTCCTGTGTCGATCGACACTGGATCTGTAGGGACGTCTGAAGCTTCTTCTTCAATTTCCTCCAACTCCACAAGGTCTTCAGCACTTAGGTTCTTCTTCTCCTCTGGTTCCAGCTTGCTTCTGCTCCTTGTCGTGATGGCATTTACATGGCGTCTTGGATTTGTATCTGTTTTCCCAGGAAGAAATCCTTCTTGCCTATGAACAGCTTTTGCGGTTTGAGCAACTTGAACATCCAGCTTCTTCATGTGAGAGTGTATGCTCTCAATCTTTCCATTCAGATCGGTGTACAGGTCGTCGATTTTCCCGTTGAAATCCACTGTCATCTTCTGTTGGCCTTCCAAGATCTGCTCTAGCATGGACTCCATTTTGTTGTCTTGTGCAGGAGGCTTCTGGTAGGAAGAAGAACCATAAGTTCTTTTGAAGTTGTTGTTCTGAAAAGTCTTCTGGTAAGAAGAACCATAGCCTTGCTGATTGTTGAACCTCTGTCCTTGAAAACCAGCACCATTGATGTAGTTGACCTCTTCTTGCTCTCGCTCAAAGGTCTCTACTTCATTAGCAAAATGGATTTGCTTCTTTCCCATCAAGATGTCCAGCTTCTTGTTGACTTCAGCAATTTGGTTTCCTCCATTTGCACCAGCTTGTTGTCTCCTTTCAAAGTCTGCGTTCTTGGTGCTGTTACTAGAGGTCAAATTCTCTATAAGCTCTATAGCGCCTTCTGGAAATCTGGTGTTGAAGTTGCCATTGCTCGCAGCATCTAGGGCCATCTGATATCTCCAGTCAATCCCGCGGTAGAATATACCGATAAGTTGCGGCTCGCTGAATCCATGATATGGGCAGTCCCTCTGGTAAGATCTGAACCTCACCCAAGAAGCCTTGAATGCTTCAGTGGGTCCTTGAGAGAATGTGGTGATCTTCATCCTCAGCTCCTCGGATCTCGCATCATCAAAAAAATTGCAAAGGAATGCATTCTTTGTATCTTCCCATGTAGTCAAGGATCCTGGTGGCAACTGCTTCAGCCAGTATGATGCATCTCCAGCAAGCGAGTAAGGGAAAAGCTTGTAGAAGAGATAATCATATGTAACTCCGTTGGCCTTGATGCTTGAGGCTAAGTCCTCGAATCTCTCAACGTGGTCCATGGGATGCTCATTAGGAAGACCATGGAAGGGATGTTGAGCCACCAATGTGTAGTAAGCAGGCTTCAGCTCGAAGTCATTCCTCTGAAATGCAGGAGGACGAATCGCAGCTCTATTAGCATAGAACTGGTCTGGGCGGTTGTACTCGCCTAGTGTTCTTCCACGTCCAGCTTGTTCCAGAACCTATGGGTCAAATTTACCCTAAGCAACTCTCTCAAATTAAGAGATCAGTTGTAGTACTTAGGGATCGAATCCACAGAGAAGGGATAGTCACACAGCAGTTTTCTAAATTCGAATTAAGTTAAGTGAGAATATGAAACTAAAGACAGAAAGCAATTTAAACGATTTAGTAAATTCAGGAGACGAAACGCTATGATCAGGGAAATTCTCAGGTGATCTAAATTTTAGGTCTAGGAGAATGTTAGGAAATATGAAGCTCTGTTCTTGAACTCGAATCACTAATGTAAAATCAACCAACTCTCGCTGCGAATATTATCTATGTCTAAACCCTAGAATTCCAAATCTCTTTGCAAATCCTATCGATTCAAACAAGCATTAATTTCAGGTTCAATTGTTCACAAAACCCTAAACCAAATCTCTTTGCGAATAGGTATTTTGCTCATCTAACATTAGTTCAGGCAATCAATAATACTCTCGCATCTATTAATTAACCTAAGATCAGATTCTAGGTCGCGAAGCTAGAATAAGCATTAAACACAAATCCAGATGAAGAACTCTAATGATTTTATCCTAACAATTTAATTCGACCTAACAATTCATCAATCACCTTTGAAAAACCCTAAACCTAACAAGCAAACTACTCAGACATGATTAATGGAACAGAAATCATAATTAGAATAGAAAGCATAAAAGAAATCAATAGAAGAAAATAAAGGAGTTCCAAATTTGCTCTAAAGGAGACAAATTCTTCTCTTCAAAAACCTAAACTTCTATGATTTTTAAAGTATGAGAATATGCCTAAACAATGGCTGAAAAACTATATTTATAAGCCTAGGTACGAGCTGGACACTTTTGGAAATAAGGAAAACTGTTTTGGGCAATTTCCTTTTCTTCAAAGCTTGTAAAGTCGCGTCCAGTTTCTGGAAATAATTGGTGTCGATCGACACATGAACAGTGTCGATCGACACTGTTCATTAATCTTCAATCCGAGTTCATCTTTTCAGCAGCTTGTTCCACAATGCTCCAAAATGCTCCAAAATCTCCAATTATGCTCAAAATGTAGATGAACCTGCAAAGACTCTAATAGGACTCTAAAAATACCAAAAGACTCTATAAAATCACTTATATCATGGTCCAAAAACGGGTAAAAACCATGATATATCAATGATCAATGATGAGCCACGGTCCTTTAGAGAAGCAAAGGATTCCGAGAAGTGGAACTTATCGTGCAAAGAAGAGATTGACTCCATCAACAAAAACAAAACTTGGCGTTTGGTGGATAAGCCGCATGAGACAAAAGTGATTGGACTCAAGTGGATATTCAAGATAAAGAAGAATGCTGATGGAACAATTAACAAGTACAAAGCTAGGTTAGTGGCGAAAGGCTATGTACAAGAGAGTGGTGTAGACTTCGATGAAGTCTTCGCACCAGTTGCGAGATTAGAAACGATAAGGTTGTTGATTGCGCTATCTGCTTCACATGGATGGGAAGTGCATCATCTGGATGTTAAAACGGCGTTCCTACATGGCGAACTCAAGGAGGATGTGTACGTAACACAACCCGAGGGATTCGTAGTAAAAGGACAGGAGCATAAAGTCTACAAACTTTCAAAAGCTTTGTATGGATTAAGACATGCTCCAAGAGCTTGGAACACTAAGTTGAATCAAATTCTTCAGGGAATGAGATTTAAGAGATGCTCTAAGGAGACTTCAGTGTATCGCAAGGAAGAGGGAGATACACTATTGATTGTTGCTATCTATGTGGATGATTTGTTTGTAACAGGTAATACAAGCAAGGTTATAAACGATTTCAAGCATGGAATGTCAACAAAGTTTGAGATGTCTGATCTCGGAAGGTTAACGTACTACCTAGGCATGGATGTACATCAAGGAGATGACGGGATCGAAATCAAACAAGAAGCCTATGCAAAACGGATCCTAAAAGAAGCTGGCCTTGATACTTGTAACCCAACTCAAGTTCCAATGGAGTTCGGCTTAAAAGTTTCAAAGGCGTTAGAAGAAGACGAGATAAATCCCACCGCATACAGAAGAAACGTAGGCTGCTTACGGTATCTACTGCACAATCGACCTGATCTAGCATTTTCGGTTGGTGTTGCAAGCAGATATATGCAGAGCCCACGCAAGAGTCATGGCGATGTGATGAAGCAAATCTTGCGCTATCTTAAAGGAATCGTGGCATATGGCTTGAAGTTTGGTCGTGGAGGAACAAAGAAGATCACAGGGTTCAGTGACAGCAGCCACAACATAGACCCAGACGATGGAAGAAGTACAACAGGACACATCTTCTACTTCGGCTCCTCACCAATAACGTGGTGCTCACAGAAGCAAGACACGGTTGCTCTGTCATCATGTGAAGCCGAGTTCATGGCAGCAACGTAAGCAGCAAGACAAGCTATGTGGCTTCAAGATCTTCTAAGAGAAATCACAGGATGGAAGACGGATCAAGTTCTCATCAAGATAGACAACATGTCCGCGATTGCTCTCACCCGAAACCCGGTGTTTCATGGCAAGAGCAAACACATTCATAAGCGCTACCATTTCATACGAGAATGCATTGAAAGGGAGCTCGTTGATGTGGAGCACGTACCCGGAACTGAACAGAAAGCGGACATACTAACAAAGGCATTGGCGCTGATCAAGCTTGCTGAGATGATGAACTTGATAGGTGTTCAAGACATGTCCAAGACAAAGCCAACAAAGCTTATGAGGGAGATTGTTGGATAAGCTTTCAGACTTGTCCCCTAAGAAATCCATAAACAAGTGGATCTGGAGAAGTGGGAAGATAACCTTCGAGGTGAACTTGCGATTAAGGCGGCACAAGATGGTGCCACGTTTCGCAGAAGGTTGGAGGCCAAGAGTGATGTGGTCTTTGGCTTGAAGGGGGGGGGGGATTATTGGATATCTCAAGCCAAAGACCACATCACTCTTGGCCTCCAACCTTCTGCGAAACGTGGTGGCACAAGATTGTCTTGAAATTGTTGAATAAGCTTTGAGACTTGTCCCCTAAGAAATTCATAAAGAAGAAGAAGAAGAAGAAGACTAGTAGCAAGTAGAAAGCTCTGACGAAGCTCTTTGGTGTTTTTTCACTTATGCAATGCAACTTTTTTTTCTTTTTCTTAATTACTTCTGTCTTTCTTATGTTATGTATCGTCTGTAAGCTCAATAATCATGAACTGCTGCCTAAGTAATGAGGTTTGTGTCTGTATGTTAAAACTAAGCTCAATTAACAATATCATCATCTGCCGTCTTTGTTACCCAAGTCTATCATCATCTGTTTTTGTTTTGCACTTCTCCTGTTTAGTCTCAATTAGGATAAGCTTCCTCTGAGATCTTCAATATTAAACCTTGACGATCATTGTGTTTTGTATGTTGTTAATAAGTTTGACCCGCCCTCTTAGATTGTTTTTGGACATGTACGGTTGTTTTGTTTTGTTGGCCTTGCTTTGTAAAATGAAGAAGCTCTTGGAAATGCCGGAAAAATAAGCATGAGGAAATGATATTCCTCCAGACCTGAATTTAGGTTCTTAAATTCACATCTGTCCAAGCATTTACTTAAATGATGTCTTGGTGCTATTCTTATCTATTATATAATCAAGAAAGCACAGAATCAGAAGCATCGAATAACATAAACAAAAGATTAAGAGACCTGAAATCTTCCTAATCAGAGACAAAACATAAGACAACTCACTTGATGAATATTTCCAGGGAAAGAGGAATAGCCTGTCTCACAACTAATGTCACCATCAGGGAATCCAGATGCTTATTGATGAAGAGAATTACAAGCAAATATCAAGTAACTGGTCTATCATCGGAATGAGAAAAATGTCAGCCAATGTAGCGTTGTTCAAAACACGATAATCATCACAGAAGCGTCAACTTCCATTTTTCTTTTTAACCAATAACACAAAACTTATAAGCTACTTTTTTCTATCGTCAACTTTCAATAATAAAACTTCCTTGTATTTCTTGTAATAGAGGCTTCGCTAGGTACGTTTAAAATACTAAATTAGTAGTATAGTTTAATACTGCTTTATCATCGACAGAGCATTTTACGCTTTTGCTTTGGCTCCTTTTTTGGTTTTTTTTTTCTATTTGTTTCAAAAGAGTATATAATCAATGTAGTATCTTTTTTAAGTGATATATTGGTTTGCATGATAGTGATACAGACAATTGCTTTTTAAGTGATATATTGGTTTGCATGATAGTGATACAGACAATAACAAAGCAATGAATTGAATAAAAAATGAAGGACCCCCTTTGTCATAAATCTAATCGAATCAAAGCCTCTTCTTCTTCTTCTTCTTCTTCTTCTTCTCAAAAGTTTCATCAACTCTTAACGCCGCCTACATCTACAAATAACCTCACATAGTTTCCGTATACCTCCTCTGGTTTTCGCCACAAGCAACATAACTCGGTCCAACGTAAGCAGTTTTTAAGCCATCGGAGCACAAGAAACAAACGTGGCTTTTCTCCCAAGTAATATACAGAACAGGATAAAAGCTCAGGTCGTTTTATTGTTGTAGTGCTGCTTGTATAAGGTTTCGCTTCTCCTCTGATCTGTGACGGAACAACTTTGCAATCTTTCTTCTCTCGCAGTCCTGAAATTCACAAACAGAGGAAACAAACCAAACTTAAGACTTATGATGAACCCTAATCCACAATTCCACAAATCCAACGGTTGAGTTTTCTCCATGAAAACGAGCATCGGCTCTAAGACATATCTCTGTTCCATAGGATATGGTTCTTTTACTAAACAACATGGTGGATTCAACACATCTTAGACCTCGTATTATCATTTCCTACTGATTGATTCATAGTTTGATGACTAAATCAGCTTACAAGATCAAATGTGAGACCATTACATACTAACATGGGTTCCACGACTAGAGAAGCCACTGCAATTGGGGTTTGACTCGGATACTAGTTTATAGGATTTCACATGCCAAGACCACTTTCGACTTTACAACCCTAAACCCAGATTTTACATATGGAGGCAAACCCAACTTTTAGACGAGCATCAAACAGCTTATGGTTAGGTCGATGCGGAATGATAATCACGGAGACATTTTTTTTCAAACGGAGATTTTTACCTTGAACATGTGAAGATTAAATGGTTTGTCAGGATTCATCCTTCTCAGTTTCTGGTAAGTATATGCAAAGCTCAGCTGGTCACGGGGAGTGAAGCGTTCCACTTCGTTGAACCAAAGACAGGAGAACAGGTTCGACATGGGAGTATGTGCCCGTACTATGAAAGACCCCTCTGGAACATCTGCAACCAAAGATAAACAATAGGATTGTAAGTAAGCAAAACGCACAAATGTATTGTATTGATTGACCCTTGCATGGTGACAATCAGGATTTGACCAACAAAGACCATACAGCCCAAGAACTATTATGATACTGTAAATACTTAATAAAAAATTTAAAACTCCGTGTATGAGGAACCCTGTAGCAGTTATGGCCACTAACTAATGCAAACACTCCCCAAGCAAGGTTCTAATCCTGGTTTGTATCAGTTTCCAAACAGAATCTTACTGCTAGGAAGAAGCTTGAACGGATCTGAAGCGTTGAATCTGGTCAGCCCATCAGCCTTGTAAAACTCAAACTGTTGATCAATAACAGTATGGTTGTACTTGTTCAGCTTCTTGTTTTGTGCAACCTCTTCCCATAAACAATGGCGGTCATAGTGATTGGATATAGCATACTCGTGACCTTTACGCCATAGGAAGTACTCCAGAATGAGTAGGGGATCCAACTGAAGTCGTAACTTGCTGTCCAACCAGATTGAGTACCTGGAAGAATAAACAGCAGATGAGTTTCTGTGTCTGTTGATACAGATTTCGTCTGACTTGAGATGCTTTTCAGCGGGTATTGCATATCGCATTCTGATGCATTTGTCCAGAGAAACCATTTTCAACATCTAATCTTTAATGTGTATTAAACACTCGACTTTCGTCTTTGTGGCTCAGAATGAAAATTATATATGTTTTATAAGTTATAACTAATGATCTTTCCTGCATTTTTATTTCCAATCATACTCAAACACAAGCACTAATCTGTTTCCTAACTGCAAGTGCTGGAAAAATATGTGCTAGTTAGACCCATCAAAATGAGAGTTATCTCTATGACATGAGACTAACCTTGCTGATGGAAAAAGTCGGTGTGGCAACAGTTTTGGTATTTTTCCTACCCTCCGCATATCTGCGTAAGGAAGATTCCTCACGACAACCAACTTCCACAAACCAATGAATCCTGCTCTGTCTGGAGCATGGCCTTCCGCAGAAAGTGTTTGCATGGTAATCTCGTCCACGAACACAATGAAGCAAACATTTTTTCTTGACAACCGACTTATCTAAATGAATAGAAATAACTCAGGTTAGCACAAGTAACAAAATATCATAACCAATAAGCAAGAGGAAATTATAAACACAAAAGAGGAAATGTGTCTTTTTAGATTCTTAAGGAAACATGAAGTTGCTTGTTAACTCTTACTCCACTACAATGACGCTAGTTTTTTTCGCGAGAGGAGCAACTCCCAAGTCCTGGTAAACCCTAATAAGGCCATGAGCAGAGATCGTAACAGATGGCTGTCCATGGCTGGTGAAAACACCCACCAAACCAACTTTCAGATGCTAGCTATTTAAGCATTCATAACTCACTATTTGTGTACCTAGCTCAAAACAGCTCATTTTCATCTTATTTCCAGCCACTAGTCTACAACAGTTGGTTAAACCGCACCCACAGGTCAACCACTCGAACTCTAAGATAACTGGGCTCGCAAGTCTCTGCTAGTGACTATGAATGTGCCACTAAAACTCAGGCTACTCTAAGTGTACACAACTCACTGGTCACATTTTCCAAATCTTAGACGTGGAAAAGAGAAGGCCAAAAAACATCAACTATGGACAGAATCATACCATTTTATTGGCAGGAGGCCTCAAGCGATCAGAATTGCCAAAGATGCATGAGATCACAGCGATGTGGCATCTACTGATATAATTAGTATCATCTTCTGTCAGGTCAAACCCAGTGCTTGGAGATCCTTTGGGGGCTTTGACAAAGCCACAATGAATTTTCTTGTCTTGAACCAAGAAGGAATCTTCTCGCTCCTCTAAACTCTGATGACCTGCAAACCTAGGCTCCCACTGTTCTTCTTCATCAGGTTTATCTTCCTCCTCTATGTACTGTAAGGAGAATCTAGCAGATTTTCGAGTATTCAAGGGCTCCATTATTGGTAGACTAGAATTCAATAGCTTCATCTCACAAGATGCACCTGAAAGATTTGAACAACAAAAGAATGATGAGCAGCAAATAACCCAGACTTCAGTTCTCAAACCCAGCTGATTACAAGTTATCACCTGAAGATCTGCGACCTCTGCCTCTTCTTTTCGTATCAGATCGTGATGTTTTCCCGGACTTACCACCTTTACTAACAAGAGAAGAATCTCCAAGTGACCTTTTTGAAGTAGCTCCATCATCCTTCTCCGTATTCTCCTGCTTGGTCATGGAATGAAGAACTTCCGTAGGCTTCTCTTTGTGCATCTCTTCATTGTCATCCTCATCATGCCCAGAATCAACGTATTCATCCCCTTGACTATCATGAGAATCAATTGCATCATCTTCCTCAGGGTCCATATCAGCTCCCTCGTGATCCCCAACGTTTTTCTTTGATAACTCACCACCTTTCACAAGCGAAGCTTGATACTCTTCTTCATACTTCTTTAACTCATTCCGTCCAGCTTCATTGTACAAACCAATCCCCTTCCAATCTAAACCCTTCACAGGAACCTTTCTCACTTCAGCCACTGACCTCTCCACATCAACAGTTTTATGCTCAGATTCATCTTCATTGTAATCATCATCCCGTCTTCTATCATCCTTATCCCAATATCTCGAGTCTCGTCCATGAACCACAGAGCCGTGACCAAACTCAAGCACCTTCGCAGGGTCAATTCTCGTCACATTCGTCAGAAAATCACCGTCGTAAGAATCAAATCCTGCGGAAAAATGCAAGTCAACAGAAACAATCTGAGATATAGCACAAATCCGATTTCAGCAAACAAGAGAAGAAGATCCACAGAAGCTAACTAATGAAACCTGAATCCAACGAACCTTTATCATCGTAGCCACTGGCAAAACCAGAGATGTAATAGTAAGCTAGAACAGTGACAACGAGCACAAGGCAGAGAACAAAAACGACAGTGCCGATTCCAAGGCGACGGATCCTGTCAGGCCGAACGGATCGCCTCCACCGGTTAGCCTTACCGTGCTGAGCCGCCCCTCCTCCTCCTCCTCCAGCTCCTCCGACGCCGTTTCGGATCCCGATCGCTACGTGATCAGAAGAGGAAGACGCAGCGCCGCCGTTGTTGGCATAGTGAGGATAACCGCCGACGCGACCGCTGAATCTCTCCGTTCCCGATTGTCTATATTGAGCCATTCTAGCATTGTCGACGAGACGCCCTAGAGAGAAAGGGGACGGTTCCGTATGTATAACACAAAAATGGCGGAGAGTTCTTGTTGTTGGAGAAGGAAATTTGAAGTGTGAATGAAGCAAACTATGGCTTGAGTTACTTCTTCACGGATCGATTTACCATTGAAAGCAATCTGATTAAGATTAGGTGAGAGAGAGAGAGAGAGAGAGAGAGAAAGAGAAACAGAGGCGGATTTCAGATGATTGCGCGTGATCGGCGACGCGCTTCCGGCGAGATACTTTTATATACGGTGTGAGCTTTAGATCTGTATTCGGGACTCAAGCCGCTAGATCTGGCCCGACCCGGTCTTGTTATGGATATCCCCGCTATTCTGGGCCTTTTGTGGATTTATGGATATTGGTGGGTACATGGACAAATTTTGAATTTGCAGATATTTTCTGAATTTGTAGATTGTGACAAGAAATCACCTAGTTTGACAAGAAATCCATTATTTCCACTTTGGACGGAGGGTATAGATAATGCAGAATACTGTTGGTACTGGGTCTTTGAGGCCCGTTACTCTGCCTCAGCCCAAATCTTTATTTCCGTCAAAAGTCCAGAAACGAGATCCGTGAGGCACATTCCTGTCAAAAACCGCAAATAACATTTTCCTATAAATACCGCACTAGGATGAGGAAATGAGGATCCATAAATTTCAAAAGAGCACCTCCCCCTTAAATTCTCGATTTCTATACAAATCGTATATCCGACAATTTTTACGATATTTTTCATATCGTGTTTACGTTTTTTCTCTTTCGTATTTACGACAAAGTCTTTTCGACAATCTCTTTTGTAATCTGCGATTTCAATATTTCGTATAAGAAAGTTCCCGAACCCATCATTCTCACGTAATTTACGAATATCGGATTTCGGTATCAACATTTGGCGTCGTCTGTGGGGAAAGTGGCTCTTCTATACTTTAAAAAAAAACAAAACAAAAAAAAATCAAATCATCGATGACGGAAGGAACAACTCCCGCGTCAACGAAACCAACCTCTTCGACTTCGGCCGCGACAATCGCCACTGCCTCGGGAACGACGATCTTCGGAACATCGGCAAGGTCAACCCCCACCGGGTCGGAAATACCGATCTCATCGTTATCGGCAATGCCAACCTACGGCACCGCAGAAACGCCAACTCCAGCCGCGACAGTGAGGCCGACTTCGATGGCCTCGGCATATCGAACTTACACCAACGGGACCGACTTTTCTAACTACGACGAGGACATCCCTATCCGATCCGAGAAGGATAGACAGAACGACCGCAGATCCGACAGACGTCACAAGGATGGAGGCACCCGCAAACAACACATCGCCCCGATCCGACATCTCGACTTTACTCCAGACACTTATCGCCCAGATAAACAACAACACACGTGGGACTAACGAACAATTGGACGAACTGGCCACGGCTCAACATATCTTCCATAGTCGGATCGATGACCTTTACAACACCAACGCCCGAGGGGAACGGACTCTAAACCAAACGACTTTCACCCAACACCTTCAAAGAGTTCTGTTCGGGGATCCAGTGGCCGACTCGGATAATCGAAGCGACCTACCTCCCCCGACGAATAATCAAGAGCAAAGAGAGGAGAGACGATTGGCAAACAACAACCACCAACGCCAAGAGCACGCGACTCGGCGAGAGAACGACTGCCAACACCTGGAGCGCGCGGCCCGGCAAGACGACGGCTATCAACGTCAAGGGCATACAGATCGACAAAACGACAACCTCCATCGTCAAAATCAAAACAGCGAACTGGAAGGTATCAAAAGGCAGCTTAGGCTGATGACTTCCCGAGTCCACCAGGCACCAGAGATCGACCGAGTACTCAAAGAGGCGCAAAACACCCCATTCACGAGCAGGATAACTGACTCGCCGGCTCGACATACGGAAAAGATCAAGATCACGGCCTACGATGGAACGACGAACCCTATGCTATTCATAGCAGCATTCAGCGTCGCGATGTGTCGAACCCAATTTCCTCCCGAAGAGCGAGACGCAGGGTATTGCCAGATGTTCGTAGAAAACCTAACAGGCTCGGCACTAAGTTGGTTCTCCAAGCTCGAGTCAAACTCAATCGGTAGCTACGAGGATCTCACAATAGCTTTCGTCAAACACTACTCTATGTACATCGAACAGGGGGCATGCGAAGCCGACTTATACACACTGCGACAAGGCCAGAAGGAGTCCTTATGGTTCTACATCAACAAGTTTAAGAGCATCGTTTCAAAAGTGTCAGTTTCTGATGACGCAGCAATTTCAACATTGCGCAACGGACTGTGGTACGAATCAAGTTTCTATGAAGAGATGAAGAAAAACAAACCGCATACTTTGGAGGATGCGCTCCACAGGGCAACGATTTTCATCGAAATAGAGGAGGAGAGGGCAGAGAAAGCCAAGAAGTACGCCTCCCCAAAGGCGCCGATACCAAAGGAGAAATCAAAGGACGATTACTACGAACCACGTCAGCATTACGACAGCAGCCATCAAAGAAACAACAAAGGTGATAACATGCATATTTTACCCATTTTTACTTTCATAAGTGAGTGCTTTAATAAGCATTTCACTAAGGTATTAGTGTATATTTAGTAGTTTTCGAGTATTTGTATGTGCAAGACTCTTTTCAGGAAATCTTAGGAAAAAGGGAGCAAAACGGAGCAAAACTGACATTTTCGGAACATGAGTTTTTTAACAGAAGTTTAGCACAAGTCGGAGACCTTGCCACCACGGGATCGAGCTGAATGTTGGTGAAAAGATAGCCTGAACTACCACCTTTCACCTCGAAGTGATTTGAGTCCAATCCCACGGTTGGATCTCAAGTCATGAAGGAAGCAAGAAGGCCCGTCAGACACATCCTCAGAAGGAGGATGGCCGCGCCAGGAAAGCTCAGAAGACCAATGGCCGGCCCATGAACCTCCCGTGGTGCGGCCAGACCAAGTGACGTTCCCGAGCCCGTTTTCAAACCCAAATCAAGCCCGATGTCCACCAAACTTTGTGGAACCCTAAGTGACGCCTAAGAGGACCTAAAGACCTATAAATACACGTTGTTGCTCTTATTTTTAGGGGAATTCGAAGCCAGCCACCAAGACCTAATCTAAGAAGAGCGCCGCAGCTAAGGAGGAAGAGAAGAGGAGCGAAAGCCGTCTTCTCCAGTCCCCAATCTCGTCGCCCTATTTGATACTCCCTTTTCACCTCTTTTCTGCACTTTCTTTGCATCGTTATCACTTTCTTTATTTTCTTTTCAGACCCTTTGAGATTTCTTTTACCAATTGCAATAATAATGAATTTCGCATCCATGTCTGAGTAGTCTCTTAGTTGGGTTTCCCAGGGGGTTTCTCAAGGGATTTTATGGTTTGATTCAATTAGGTTGTTAGATCATAGGTAGTATGCTTTTCACTGTTCTTCGTTTGGATTCTTTCTTATTGCGTAATCTTTGACTGGCCACTTAAGGATCGATTATAGGATCATTAGAACCGCGTGAGCACTGAATCTATTGGCTGGACATAGTTTTAAACGAGCAGGCACCGAAGGATGCTTATGCATATCGGCGGTGCACTGTGAGCTTCATTGAACCTAATCTTATAGATGATCTCGCTGCGAAGTCGCTACCGAAAGGGAGCGAACGAGCAGTTTAGGTTTAGGTGTTTGGTTTTCCGAAAGGGGGATCCGACCACTTCCGTGTTTGAGCTTAAGAACCAGTAGAATTGATTTTCCTAGGTCAAATGTTTCAATCATAGAATCATTCCGTAAAACACCCGAGGGATCCCTGAAACCCAGCGTTCCGTTTTATAGTTTTACAAACCATCTTGATTTCCGTTCAGTTACTAAACTATCACCTCTCCAAAACCAGCTTTTAATTTGATCGTCCCTATTGATTTTCTGTTTTATTGGATTTGCTTGAAGCATCATAGTCTCTGTGGTTCGACACCCTAAATACTACAACGCACATCTGTGCACTTGCAGGCAATAGGGTTATAAATTTAAAACTCGAAAACAGACTCTAAAACCTGTTGCATCAAGTTTTTGGCGCCGTTGTCGGGGACTATTGATTTGCTTCTCACAAATTCCTTACTAAAGAATCAACAGAGCGATCACTGAACTACTCGTTTAATTCCTCGTTTTGCAGGTACTTCTCTAATGGGGGATAAAGTTCGAGACCCCGAAACTCTTGGAGATCTGTTTAATCTAAAGGAAGAACTACGGGTGGAAGAAGAAGAAGATCTGTTAAGCGACGAAGACGAGACGTTCGCCGAGGACGCGCCTGTAATCTCAGAGTTCGACGCACCCCTCTAGTCCTTCCAAAACCGAAACCCTTTTCGGTTGACGCTACCTGAAGGAGACAATTTCGAGATTAAGAAACGCATTATAGACCTGGTTAAGCAGAACCAATAACAAGGGCTACGGTTGGAGCAACCCATCGAGCACATTGAAGCATTCGAAGGAGTCTGCGCCATTTCCAAGATTAATGGAGATTACCTGAGATGCATGCTGTTCCCCTACTCTTTAGGAGAAAAAGCAAGCAAGTGGTTGAGATCCTTAGCCCCAGCATCCATCACCACCTGGGAAGAATGTAGAAAAGTTTTTCTAAACCGCTTCTACTCTAAATCCCGTTCCTACCTCCTAAGGAACAAGATACAAGGGTTCCAACAAGAAAGGTGCGAAACTCTCATCGAAGCGTGGGAGCGATTTGAAGGATACGAAAGAGACTGTACCCTCCACAGATTCACTTACGAACACATGATCAACACGTTCTACCAAGGAGTCAACAGGAAACTCCAAGCCGCGCTGGATATCGCAAGCAATGGAGACTTTTCGTCAAAATCAGTAAAAGGAGCGCGACTATTACTGACCAACTTGGCCACTAGCGAGTACAACGACCTGAACGACCCTGGTCATGCAGCAAGCCGCAAGGAAGAAGCCGAAGCAGACCCCTTGAAGGTAATAATGGACGCGCTAGCTAAAATGGACTCAGATTGTACACAACAGTCAGAAGCCATCCGAGAACTACAGGATTTCCGCATGCGTTACAACTCGGGGCAGAACATCGACACAAGGCACTGGCGCGACCTCAACCTCCATTAGGAGAACTTAGAAAGGAGCATAGTGCGTCATCACGGCAGCCATCAAACCTGAGATCTAATGGGAGTGAGCCACTCCCTCAACCTTTCAATTCACCGAGACCATTCGGATCGAAAATATAGACTTGAGGACAAGATACAGGAGCTCGTGGATTCTTTCAAGAGAACCTCAAGCGATGCTAAGAAAGAAGCTGAACGTAACCGCCATGAGGCGAATGGAAAGATCGAGCACCTCGCTTCAGAAATACAAAGAGTGGCAAAAGAAAACGAGAGGCTGACCAAAGGAGAAAGAAAAAATAGCGAAACCAGAAGAAGAAGACAAAGAGGGGAAAGACTGCTATGACACTGTGAAGGCAGTAGAGCTTAGAAGCGGGCTAACTTACAAGGAACCTGAATTTGCAAAGGATAAGGAAGCAGTGGGAAAGGAGAAGGACAGCGGCGGCGAAGATCAAGTAGTCAGAAACATAGAACAAGACAACGTCAATGGGGAAGCTGTAACGGAGGACATTCCACAGAAAGAAGGAACACCACCACCGCCAACACGAGTCCACGCACCCAAAGCACCCTATCCGCGCTGTCTAAGCACGCTCAAAAAGGAGAGAGAAAGAGCAAGACTGAAGGAGCTAATAGGACAACTCTCTGTGAGACTACCTTTTATAGAAGCTTGTGCCATGATCCCAACACTGAGAAGGTACATGAAAAGTATTCTTACCAACTCTCTCACCCTGGAAGAGGGAGTTATGATGATCACGCAAGAATGCAGCTCGATCATCCAGAACCTTCCCCCTCGAAAACGTGAAGACCCGGAAGTTTTGTACTCTCCTGTTCGATTGGAGAGGAAGTGTTTAAGCGAGCTCTATGCGACCTGGGGTCAAGCATAAACATGCATGATGCCATTCTCTGTAGCAAGACGCCTTGAGTACTACGAATTCCTACCTACAAAAATTACCATAATCCTAGCGGATAGATCGACCAAACAGGCTGTAGGAGTTTTGGTCGACGTACAGGTCATCATCGGGGACTGCGCAATCCCAACCGACTTTGTGGTGCTAGATATTGAAGAGGAACCTCGGGACCCTATCATTCTCGGCCACTCATTTCTCTCTACAGCCGGAGCAGTTATCAACGTTCCAAAAGGAAAGATAGAACTGCACCTGGGAAATCTCGTTATGAACTTCGATATGAACAAAGAACTTAAGAAGCCTACCCTGGACGAGCAAGTCTTTCGCATCGACGAGCTCGCAGGAGCTGTGGAAGAGATATACGAGGAGATGCTTATGAACGACCCGCTGGAGGTAGCCCTGACAAACGCGAACACCGCAAGCGACCCCAGTCGCGAGGAAACTAAAAGTTGTACAAGAATGCTGGACAAGACCGAGCCTCACATCTGACCCACCCCCTTTCTGGATCTAGGGGACGAAGAACACAAGCCCTTACCACCAAAGGACGCACGGGGAACGATTCCAGACCCTTGGAACCCACTCAAAGCACCAAAGGTTGAACTGAAGCCGCTACCGGCCGGGCTAAGGTACGCATTTCTCGGACGAGACTCGACTTATCCAGTGATCATAAGTTCTAGCCTAAACAACGTCGAAGCAACATTGTTGCTCTGCGAGCTACGAAAACATAGGAGAGCGATAGGATACTTCTTAGAAGACATTCCTGTAATATCTCCAGACCTCTACATGCATAAGATCCATTTGGAGGAAAACGCTAAAAACTATGTCGAACAGCAGAGGAGGCTCAACCCGAACCTAATGGAAGTAGTCAAAAAGGAGGTGATGAAGCTTTTGGAAGCAGGGATCATATACCCGATCTCGGACAGCACATGGGTAAGCTCGGTTCACGTGGTCCCAAAAAAAGGAGGAATTACGGTTATTAAAAGCGACAAGGAAGAGATGATTGCTACAAGAACCGTGACCGGCCATCGAATGTGCATCGATTATCGGAAGCTAAACACATCAACCAGAAAAGATCATTTCCCGCTACCATTCATCGACCAGATGTTAGAAAGGTTAGCAAACCATCAGTACTATTGTTTTCTTGACCGATATTCCGGATTTTTTCAGATCCCGATACGGCCGGAAGACCAAGAAAAGACGACTTTCACATGCCCTTACGGAACGTTCCCGTACCGGCGAATGCCCTTTGTTCTCTGCAACGCTCCCGCGACATTTCAAAGGTGCATGATATCGATCTTTACTGATTATATTAAGAAGTTTATGGAAGTTTTCATGGATGATTTTTCGGTCCACGAGCCGTCCTTTAAAGAATGTCTGAGTAATCTAGGAAAGGTCACGCAAAGACGTGAAGATAAACACCTAGTTCTGAACGGGGAGAAGTGTCATTTCATGGTGCAAGAGGGTATAGTGCTCGGGCATAAGTGATATGCTCAAATTTACCCTAGAGCTACTCTCTCAAATTAAGAGATCACTGTAGTATTTATGGATCGAATCCACAGGGAAGGGATAATCACCCAACGAATTTCTAATTTCGAATTAAGTTAAGAAGAAAGATTAAATGTAAAAGACAGCAAGCAATTTAAACGAAGTAAGTTCAGGAGACGAAACGCTAGGTTCAGGGAAATTCTCAGGTGAATCCTAATTGCAGGTGTAGACAAAATGTTAGGAATTATTAAGCACTGTTCTTGAACTCGAAACACTAATGTAAAATCAACCAAGTCTTGCTGCGAAGATTATCTATGTCTAAACCCTAGAATTTAAAATCTCTTTGGAAATTCTATCGATTCAGACAAGCATTAATAATAGGTTCAATTGTTCACAAAACCCTAAACCAAATCTCTTTGTGAATAGGTGATTTGCTCATCTAACATTAGTTCAGGCAATCAATAATACTCTCGCATCTATTAATTAACCTAAGATCAGTTCTAGGTCATGAAACTAGAATCAGCATTAAACACAAATCCAGATGAAGAACTCTAATGATTTTATCCTATCTATTCAATTCAATCTAACAATTCATCAATCACCTTTGAAAAACCCTAAACCTAACAAGCAAACTATTCAGACATGATTAATGAAACATAAATCATTATTTAAATAGAAAGAATAAAAGAAATCAATAGAAGAAATAAAGGGGTTCAAAATCTCTCAAGTACAGAGTATAGGATCTATATCCCCAAAAGCTCTCTAAAATCTCTCTAAAATATTGTTGAAAAACAATGGTTGAAAAACTATATTTATAGGCTAAAACACGAGCTGGACACTTTTGCAAATAAGGAAATCTTTTTGGGCAATTTTCTTTTCTTCAAAACTTGCAAAATCAGGCGGTTTGACTTGGCTCGAGTGGTGTCGATCGACACAAGTTCATCCAACAATTCTCCAACTTCACATTTTCATCGTCTTCTTCTTCAATGCTCCAAAAAGCTTCAAAATCTTTAATTATGCTCAAAATGTACCTGAACCTGGAAAGACTCTAATAGGACTCTAAAAAGACCAAAAGACTCTATAAATAAGACTTATATCATGGTCAAAAACCGGTAAAAACCATGATATATCAACTCCCCCAGACTTAGCTTTTGCTTGCTCTCAAGCAAAACAGAAACCAAGTATAGAGTCGAGGTTTAAAAACAGAAATATCCAGCTAACCTTCAGAACGCCACATCGAACCAACACTCTTGAATCCACATACCATTGAGCCAACCTTAGGTAGTATTTCAGTGTACTTACCACAGGCTTAGCAATCTCCCAAATCAAGTCCAGATTCCTTTTTGCTTTCAAAATTTCGAACTCAAACAATAGTATTTGCCAAAGGACTTATAGATTATTTTCATTCCTTAGTGCCTGAACAAGATAGTCCTTCTACAGCTCTCCTATTTTCTCTTCCCTTAGTTAACTTCTGCCCATTTTCAGGGTGTTCTACAGATCTTTTCATTGACTTTTTCTTATTCTTTTGAAGTCTTGGAATAGTGCTGCTCTTTACTTGTGTTCCTTGTGAGGAGACAGGTTCATGAACTCTCACTAATATTGTTCTTTGTGAGGAGACAGGCTCATGAGGATCTTTGCACTATTCCTTTAACTTAGACTCCTTTCTTTTTTTACTTTCTTTTCTAAAGGGAAGATCAAGGAGAGACTGTAGTGTTCTTATCTTGCCAGTGCTGAAAGAGGAATCAAGTCCAATGAATACCAAGATCTAAGCAGGAGTCTGAACTCTCTTTGTTACACCGATCCACTTGCAGCTCTCTACTTAGTAAGACCTGTAATCAACTGCTATGGCAATGGTCCTTCAAGTGTCAATCTTCTGTGGTTAGTTCTTCTGAAAACTGAAAATTTCACTGATTTTGACTCAATAAAACAATNATCTGTTGTTGATTTGGTAATTGGTTGAATTTTAGAAATAGTTTTTCTTATTATCTTGCTACTCACCATCAAATCTGTATTATTATTCCGGTTTTAGAATTGTATTTTATTAATTTAGTGGATTTGTTGTTTTATAATTTTAGAGTCATCTAGTACTTTTATAACCCTTTTGTGAAATTTGTAAAATAGTTTTCGTGTCTTTTTATAAACCGCTAGTAATTGTTTCAGAATTATTCACCCATTTAACTCGAATTTTGCTTAGCTTCTTATATCTCTTGTATTCTTAGTACCCTTTCACCCCAAGGTTGGATTGATATCCTAAAGTACTTCAATGACATAGACAAGCTTTAGGTTTTGTTAACCTGTGAAAAAGCTAGTTATCACATGCCTAAGGAAGAACAAAGACTCTGGATTGAGAAAAGACGCCTTACTTTACTAACCCACGGCTTACAAAAACTCTAAAGGGCAAAGACTTATGATTTACAAAAACTCTAAAAGGCAAAGACTTATGATTTACAAAAACTCTAAAGGACTTTATGGCAAAGGAAGAATGCATAACACGAGGGTTATATGGGTTGGTGGTGCATGTAACTTTGGATTGAAAACAGATTACTCACTTTAAAAGTCTCTAGACCTGAGGCAAAAAAACACTATGAATTGGAAGAGAAGAAGGGATTAAGAAAGCCTAACGAGGAAGATATATGGGTTGAAAACTGATAACGATGGATCAAGGAGGTATTAAGGCAAAAACTATTTATTGGAAACAGATTCCTAATTACTACCAAATGCTTAAAAGTCTCTAGGCGAAGGCTTGAAAGGCAGAGAGAGACCACGAATTGGAAGATAACGAGGGGTTAAGAAAATAGACTGTGAGTTGAAAACAGATGCATCACTTTACTACTCACGGCTTAATGGTCTCTAGACAAAGACTTAAGGCTATAAATTGGGAAGATAACGAGGGATTAAGAAAGTCTTAAGGCTTAATGGTCTCTGGAGAAAGACTTAAGGGAAAGACAAAGACTCACGGCTTAATGGTCTCTAGACAAAGACTTAAGGGAAAGACAAAGACTCAAGGCTTAATGGTCTCTAGACAAAGACTTCAGGGAAAGACAAAGACTCACGGCTTAATGGTCTCTAGACAAAGACTTCAGGGAAAGGCTATGAATTGGAAGATAACAACGGATTAACGAGGGTTATATGGTTTGGTGGTGCATGTAACTACGAAGGATGTTTCTAGACAAAGAAAGAATGTTTCTAGACAAAGATCCCACAGCTTAAAAGTCTCTAGACAAAGACTCTGGATTGAAAAAAAACAGAAGCTCCACTTTACTACACACAGCTTACAAAAACTCTAAAGGCAAGGACAAATATTGTGGATTGAAAAAACCCACAATATGCCTAAGGAAGAACAAAGACTCTGGATTGAGAAAAGATGCCTAACTTTACTAACCCACGGCTTACAAAAACTCTAAAGGCAAAGACTATTTACAAAAACTCTAAAGGCAAAGACTAAACTTTACCAACCCACGGCTTACAAAAACTCTAAAGGCAAATACTATGATTTACAAAAACTCTACTAAAGGCAAAGACTTTGATTTACAAAAACACTAAAGGACAAGGGATTAAGAAAGTCTTTATGGCAAAGGAAGAATGCATAACGAGAGGGTTATATGGGTTGGTGGTGCATGTAACTCTGGATTGAAAACAAATTACTCACTTTAAAAGTCTCTAGACCTGAGGCAAAAAAACACTATGAATTGGAAGAGAAGAAGGGATTAAGAAAGCCTAACGAGGAAGATATATGGGTTGAAAACTGATAACGATGGATCAAGGAGGTATTAAGGCAAAAACTATTTATTGGAAACAGATTCCTAATTACTACCAAATGCTTAAAAGTCTCTAGGCGAAGGCTTGAAAGGCAGAGAGAGACCACGAATTGGAAGATAACGAGGGGTTAAGAAAATAGACTGTGAGTTGAAAACAGATGCATCACTTTACTACTCACGGCTTAATGGTCTCTAGACAAAGACTTAAGGCTATAAATTGGGAAGATAACGAGGGATTAAGAAAGTCTTAAGGCTTAATGGTCTCTGGAGAAAGACTTAAGGGAAAGACAAAGACTCACGGCTTAATGGTCTCTAGACAAAGACTTAAGGGAAAGACAAAGACTCAAGGCTTAATGGTCTCTAGACAAAGACTTCAGGGAAAGACAAAGACTCACGGCTTAATGGTCTCTAGACAAAGACTTCAGGGAAAGGCTATGAATTGGAAGATAACAACGGATTAACGAGGGTTATATGGTTTGGTGGTGCATGTAACTACGAAGGATGTTTCTAGACAAAGAAAGAATGTTTCTAGACAAAGATCCCACAGCTTAAAAGTCTCTAGACAAAGACTCTGGATTGAAAAAAAACAGAAGCTCCACTTTACTACACACAGCTTACAAAAACTCTAAAGGCAAGGACAAATATTGTGGATTGAAAAAACCCACAATATGCCTAAGGAAGAACAAAGACTCTGGATTGAGAAAAGATGCCTAACTTTACTAACCCACGGCTTACAAAAACTCTAAAGGCAAAGACTATTTACAAAAACTCTAAAGGCAAAGACTAAACTTTACCAACCCACGGCTTACAAAAACTCTAAAGGCAAATACTATGATTTACAAAAACTCTACTAAAGGCAAAGACTTTGATTTACAAAAACACTAAAGGACAAGGGATTAAGAAAGTCTTTATGGCAAAGGAAGAATGCATAACGAGAGGGTTATATGGGTTGGTGGTGCATGTAACTCTGGATTGAAAACAAATTACTCACTTTAAAAGTCTCTAGACCTGAGGCAAAAAAACTAAAAATTGGAAGAGAAGGAGGGATTAGGAAAGTCTTTATGTCAAAGGAAGAATGTCTAACGAGTGTTATATGGGTTGGTGGTGCATGTAACAGGAAGAATGGATTGAAAATTGGAGGATAACGAGGGATTAAGAAAGTCTTAAGGCTTAATGGTCTCTAGACAAAGACTTAAGGGAAAGATAAAGACTCACAGCTTAATGGTCTCTAGACACAGACTTCATGGGAAGACAAAGACTCACGACCTAATGGTCTCTAGACAAAGACNTAAAGACTCACAGCTTAATGGTCTCTAGACACAGACTTCATGGGAAGACAAAGACTCACGACCTAATGGTCTCTAGACAAAGACTTAAGGGAAAGGCTATGAATTGGAAGATCACGAGGGATTAAGAAAGTCTTAAGGCAAAGAATCTGGATTGAAAAAAAACACAGAAGATGCACTTTACTACACACAACTTAAAAAAACTCTAAAGGCAAGGACAAACATGTGGATTGAAAAAACCCGAAGCCTCACTTCACTATACACAGCTTAAAAAAGTCTCTAGACAAAGACATGAACTGGAAGAACGAGGGATCAAGAAAGTCTTAAGGCAAAGACTCTGGATTGAAAAAACAGAAGCAAAACTCTAAAAGGCAAGGCCAAATATGTTGATTGAAAGAACTCTAAAGGCAACGAGGGTTATATGGTTTGTTGGTACATGTAACTACGAAGGATGTTTCTAGACAAAGATCCCACAGCTTAAAAGCCTCTAGACAAAGACTATGGATTGAAAAAAAACAGAACCTTCACTTTACTACACACAGCTTACAAAAACTCTAAAGGCAAGGACAAACATGTGGATTGAAAAAACCCGAAGCCTCACTTTACTACACAGCTTAAAAAAAGTCTCTAGACAAAGACATGAATTGGAAGATAACGAGAGATAAAGAAAGTCTTAAGGCAAAGACTCTGGATTGAAAAAACCAGATGCCTCACTTTACTGTACGGTATGGTGGTGCATGCCTAAGCAAGAACAAAGACTCTGGATTGAGAAAAGATGCCTCTCTTTACTAACCCACGGCTTACAACACTCTAAAGGCAAAGACTATGATTTACAAAAACTCTAAAAGGCAAAGACTTATGATTTACAAAAACTCTAAAGGACAAGGGATTAAGCAAGTCTTTATGGCAAAGAAAGAATGCATAACAAGGGTTATATGGGTTTGGTGGTGCATGTAACTCTGGATTGAAAACAGACTACTCACTTTAAAAGTCTTTAGACCTGAGGCAAAAAAACACTATGAATTGGAAGAGAAGGAGGATTAAGAAAGTCTCTATGTCAAAGGAAGAATGTCTAATGAGGGAGATATGTGGGTTGGTAAAAGGAAGAATTGATTGAAAACTGATAACGATGAATTGGAAACAGATTCCTCATTACTACCAACTGCTTAAAAGTCTCTAGGCGAAGGGCAGATTAGACACTACGAATTGGAAGATAACGAGGGGTTAAGAAAATAGACTGTGAATTGAAAACAGATGCATCACTTTACTACTCACGCCTTAATGGTCTCTAGACAAAGACTTAAGAGAAAGGCTATGAATTAGAAGATCACGAGGGATTAAGAAAGTATTAAGGCAAAGACTCTGGATTGAAGAAACAGAAGCAAAACTCTAAAGGCAAAGGCCAAATATGTGGATTGAAAAAACTCTGAAGGCAACGAGGGTTATATGGGTTGGTGGTGCATGTAACTACGAAGGATGTTTCTAGACAAAGATCCCACAGCTTAAAAGTCTCTAGACAAAAACTCTGGATTGAAAAAAAAAACAGAAGCCTCACTTTACTACACACAACTTACAGATAACGAGAGATCAAAAAAGTCTTAAGGAAAGACTCTGGATTGAAAAAAACAGAAGCAAAACTCTAAAGGCAAGGACAAATATGTGGATTGAAAAAACTCTAAAGGCAACGAGGGTTATATGGGTTGGTGGTGCATGTACCTACGAATGATGTTTCTAGACAAAGGAAGAATGTTTCTAGACAAAGATCCCACAACTTAAAAGTCTCTAGACAAAGACTATGGATTGAAAAAAAACAGAAGCTTCACTTTACTACACACAGCTTACAAAAACTCTAAAGGAAAGGACAATATGTAGATTAAAAAAACCTGAAGTCTCGCTTCACTACACACAGCTTAAAAGTCTCTAGACAAAGACATGAATTGATAGATAACTAGAGATCAAGAAAGTCTTAAGGCAATGATTGATGCATCACTTTACTACACACAGCTTAAAAGTCTCTACCAAAGACTTAAGGGAAAGACTATGACTTGGAAAAATGGAGAGGGATTAAGAAACTCTTAAGGTAAAGACTCACGGCTTAGAAAAACTCTAAAGGCAAAAACAATGGGTCCGTTTTAGACATGCTGGATGGAAAGAATATGACCACAAGGTTTAAAAGTGGACAAAGACTCAAGTGATAACCACGAGGCTTAAACAGTAGACAACGATTGGAAAGAGTAACCAATTGTCTGAATACAGTCTTAAGCAGAGACTGCAACAAAAAGAAGAAACGACTAATGGCTTAGGGAAGTCTTAAGACAAACACTGAACCGAGAACTATGTCTTTATGATAACCACAAGGCTTAAAAGTAGCCAAAGAGTGACCAAATAAGCCTTAAGATAGAGACTAAAACAAAAACATGTACTCGCGGCTTAGAAAAGTCTTCAGACAAAGGCAATGGTCTGGTATTTGACTTGCTAGACTGGAAAAAAAAACAACCAACGATTTGTTGTATAGAAAAAATACCTACGACTTAAAGAATTCATAAGGCAAAGACTCTTGACAAAGATTATGGATCAAAAACAGAATCCTACTTAACCAACACGGCTTCTGAAATCAGTCTTAAGCAGAGACTGCAACAAACAAACAAAAAACGACTAATGGCTTAAAAGTCTTAAGGCAAAGACTATGAATTGAAAACAGATGCCTCACTTTACTACACACGGCTTTAAAGACTCAAGGCAAAGACACTATGAATTGAAAGATAACGAGGGATAAAGAAAGTCTTGAGGCAAAGACTATAAATTGAAAACTGATTCCTTAATTTCACTACCAACGGCTTACTAAACTCTAAAGGCAAAAACAATAGGTTGGGTTTTGATAAAGACAATGGGTCAGTTTTAGACATGCTGGGCGGAAAAAATGACCAGCTGCTTAGAAAACATTTTTAGACAAAAAAACTATGAAAAAAACAACAAACGGCTTAAAGAAGTCTTAAGACAAAGACTGAAGTGAGAACTATGTCTCTGCAATAACCATAAGGCTTGAAAGTAGACAAAGAGAATAAGTTGGATGGATAGAACGACCAATGGCTGAAAAAAGTCACAAATGGCGCTGAAAAGTCTTATGACAAAGACTGAGGATTGAAAACAGATCCACGACTTACAAAAACACTAAAGGCAAAGACTATGATTTACAAAAACTCTATAGGACAAGGGATTAAGAAAGTCTTTATGTCACAGGAAGAATGTCTAACGAGGGATATATAGGTTGGTGGTGCATGTAACATGAAGAATGGATTGAAAACTGATAACGATGGATTAAGGAGGTATTAAGGCAAAGACTATGAATTGGAATCAGATTCCTCATTACTACCAACGGTTTAAAAGTCTCTAGGCAAAGACTTAAAAGGCAGAGACGTTGGAAACAGATTCCTCATTACTACCAACGGCTTAAAAGTCTCTAGGCAAAGACTTAAAAGGCAGAGACCACGAATTGGAAGATAACGAGGAGTTAAGAAAGTAGACTGGGGATTGAAAACAGATGCCTTTTACTACTCACGGCTTAATGGTCTCTAGACAAAGACTTAAGGGAAAGGCTATGAATTGGAAGATAACGTGGGATTAAAAAAGTCTTAAGTCAAAGACTCTGGATTGAAAAAAAAAAGCAAAACTCTAAAGGCAAGGAAAAATATGTGGATTGAAAAAACCGAAGCCTCACTTTACTACACACAGCTTACAAAAACTCTAAAGGCAAAGACTCTGGATTGAAAAAAAAACAGAAGCTTCACTTTACTACACACAGCTTTAAATTCTCTACCAAACACTCTAAGGGAAAGACTATGAATTGGAAGATAAAGAGTGATTAAGAAAGTCTTAAGGCAAAGACTCTGAATTGAAAATAGATTCCTCACTTCCACTATCTACGGCTTACAAAAACTCTAAAGGCAGGTCGGTTTTCTACTTCTTGAATGGAGAAACTATTCACGGCTTAGAAAAACTCTAAAGGCAAAAACAATGGGTAAGTTTTAGACATGCTCGATGGAAAGAATATGACCACAAGGCTTAAAAGTAGATAAAGACTCAAGTGCTAACCACAAGGCTTCAAAGTAGACAAAGATTAGTTTATATTTTGGTGGATGGTCTGGTACTTGACTTGCTGGATTGGAATAAAAACAACCAACGATTTGTTGTATAGGAAAAATACATACGACTTAAAGAATTCATAAGGCAAAGACTCTTGACAAAGATTGTGGATCAAAAATAGAATCCTACTTAACCAACACGGCTTCTGAAATCAGTCTTAAGCAGAGACTGCAACAGAAAAAAATAAACGACTAATGGCTTAAAAGTCTTAAGTCAAAGACTATGAATTGAAAACAGATGCCTCAATTTACTATACACGGCTTAAAAGTCTCTAGACAAAGACTCAAGGCAAAGACACTATGAATTGAAAGATAATATGAATTGAAAGATAACGAGGGATAAAAAATTTTCAGGCAAAGACTATAAATTGAAAACAGATTCCTTAATTCCACTACCACCGGCTTACAAAAACTCTAAAGGCAAAGACAATAGGTCGGTTTTGATAAAGACAATGGGTCAGTTTTATACAAGCTGGGTGACCAAATCAGTCTTAAGCAGAGACTGGAACAAAAAAAACTTGTTGGATGAAAAAAACGACCAACTGCTTAGAGAAGTCTTAAGACGAACACTCAACCGAGAACTATGTCTTTGTGATAACCACAAAGCGTAAGAGTAGACAAAGAGTATGGGTTGGCTTTCAATTTGTTGGATGGATCGAACGACCAAACCAATAGCTGAAAAAGTCACGACGACTGAAAAAAGTCTTAACACAAATACTATGAGTTAACCAAATCAGTCTTAAGACAAAGAGTGACACAAAAACATGTTCACCGTTGGGGAAAACACAAAACGCAAAAAAGGCGCAGCAGAATAAAGTTTCTCGCACTTGTGCAAATCTGTGAGAAAAATACTTCGACGATGGCAGATTATAATCAGCGTAGAAATTAAACGAGACACAAACTTGTTTTAAGTGGAAAACCTTCTCGATGTGAGGAGTAAAAACCACGGGACCGTAGTCCACTCAAAAATTCACTATATAAAATGAATATGAGTTACAACCACGTCTTCCTTGTTCCCGCAGAACAGATCTAGAGACTCAAGCTCCCACAGAGCAATCTCCAATACAACAAACTCAACAAGAGAGCAACACAAGAGCAATACAAGAGCTCAGAAATAAGCAGTTACAAACGACTTCAGTTCACTAGGATTCCGGCCACCAGATGAAGATCCAACCGTACAAACCAAAGATGAACCAGTCAAAAACAATTCTGCCAAATTTCAGCTCAAACAGAGAAGAACTCACCGTTGGATTTTCCAAACACCCAAGACATAACCTGCTGAACAACTGCAGCGAACAGCCACGCTAAAACCCGGATTCAAGAAAAACCAACCGTGGAAATGAAAGTCCCACCGTTGAATCTAAAACCCACTGAGTCACGAAGCTTTCCACAAAGTTTCAGCCAGATCAAGAAACTTTCAAACCTCCGATCGCAGTCTTCAAGAACCTGGACGAAAACTGTTTTTCACCTCTCTTCTTGCCTCTCTTTGCCTCTCTCTCTATTCTCTTGTCTTCTTTTTCTGCTAACCACAAAAAAAGAGCTTAAGTGTCCTTATATAGAGAACCTCATAACCCTAAGCCCAATTAAACAAAATACTTAGCCCAAACATGGTTTTCTCTAACCAAGTCCATTTGGTTTCCCCACTAGGAGAAATACCAACAAACTCCCCCTCCCACTAGGTGGAGGAAACAACCATACCGGCTATCTCTCGGCAAACTTCAAGCTTCCCTCTCGGTAATGACTTCGTCATCATATCAGCTCCATTATCATCCGTATTAACTTTCACAAGTTACACTTCCTTAGAAGCAACCACGTCTCGTATCCAATGATACCTCTTGTCAATGTGTTTTGAACGCGAATGAAATGTCGAGTTCTTCCCGAGACAAATTGCACTTTGACTATTGCAAAGCAACACATACTTATCTTTCTTGAAACCGATCTCCTCGAGAAAATTATTCATCCACAACAACTCCTTACAAGCTTCCCGTTGCGGCTATAAATTCAGCTTCAGTGGTAGAAAGTGCAACACACTTTTGCAACCTTGATTGCCATGCCACAGCTCCACCCGCAAATGTTACCAAATAACCAGAAGTAGACTTCCTGGAATCAACATCCCCAGCCATATAAGAATCAGTGTAACTGACAAGCAATGGCTTATCACCTCCGAAGGTAAGCGTCAAACTAGAAATCCCTCGAAGATATCTCAAAATACACTTCACAGCATTCCAATGTTCTCTTCCAGGTTTTGAAAGAAAACGACTAACTGTACCAACAGCGTGAGCTAAACCTGGTCTTGTACAAACCATGGCATACATCAAACTAACAACTGCAGAAGCATATGGAACCCGTGCCATATCTTCCTTCTCAGAATATGTAGTAGGACTCTGTTGAATGCTCAATCTAAAGTGTGTAGCAAGAGGAGTGCTAACACCTTTATACTTGTCCATGTGAAACCTTCGAAGTACCTTCTCAATATACTTCTCTTGAGACAAGTGAATCAACCTCGCACCTCTGTCTCTAGCAATTCTAATACCAAGAATCTGTTTCGCTGGAGCCAAATCTTTCATGGCAAAGGACTTGCTAAGCTGCTTCTTTAGCTCTTGAATTCTGCTCAAGTTCCTGCCCACAATCAACATATCGTAAACATACAACAACAAGTTGATAAAATCATCATCACCAAACACCTGCACAAATACACAATGATCAGAAGTAGTCTCCTTATAACCATGCTCCCCCATAACAGACTTGAACTTCATGTCCCACTGCCTCGGTGCTTGTTTTAATCCATAAAGGCTTTTCTTCAAGCGGCAAACTAAGTCATCTTTGCCCTTCTTCACGAAGCCTTCCGGTTGTACCATGTAAATCTCTTCCTCCAAATCACCATGAAGGAAAGCCGTCTTTACATCCATTTGCTCAACCTCTAGATTAAGACTCGCTGTCAATCCAAGTACAACCCGAATGGATGACATCTTCACAACAGGAGAAAAGATTTCATCATAATCAATCCTCTTCTTTTGGCTGAATCCTTTCATAACCAATCTAGCCTTGTATCGAGGTAGCAAACTGGTATCTTCATGCTTAATCATGTACACCCACTTATTAAGCAATGCCTTCTTGCCCTTTGGCAACTTCACCAACTCAAATGTATGATTCTCATCAAAAGAATCCATCTCTTCTCCCATAGCACCAAGCCATTTATCCTTTTGTTCATCCTCTAAAGCTTCATCAAAGCTTTCAGGTTCTCCCCCATCAGTAAGTAACACATACTCACTAGGATCATACCTTGTCGACGGTTTTAGAGCTCTCTCAGATCTTCTAACAGCAGGTAGGTTCTCGGTAATTGGTGATCCATCATGATCGACACCATGACCACCAATACCATCATCATCATATGCAAGAGCATCTACACTGTGTGTATCAACTTGAACCTCACCTTCGACCTGACCGTGGACCGATGTAGAAGGAGAAACCTCTGAATCAATCAAACTCTCAAAACTCTGAGTTGGTTTTCCGGACTTGTCAATGTCCTTAATCGTTTGATCTTCCATGAACACAACATCTCTGCTCCTAATGAGCTTCTTCTCAACGGGATCATAAAATCTGTATCCAAACTCATCCTGGCCATAACCAATGAACACGCATTGTCGCGACTTCGACTCAAGCTTCGACCTCTCATCTTTAGGAATATGCACAAATGCCTTGCACCCAAAGACTCTCAAATGACCATAAGAAACATCCTTACCGGTCCAAACTCTCTCTGGAATATCACTCTCCAATGGAGCACTTGGTGACAAATTAAGCACATGAACAACCGTGCTCAAAGCTTCAGCCCAGAAAGTCATCGCCAAGCCTGACTGTGAGATTAAACATCTCACTCTTTCGATAATCGTCCTGTTCATCCTCTCAGCCAACCCATTCAACTGTGGAGTCTTAGGCGGCGTGAACTGATGCCTAATGCCATGTTCCTTGCAGTAAGCATCAAATGGTCCAGAATACTCTCCACCATTATCACTGCGGATACACTTCAACTTCTTTCCTGTTTGTCTCTCAACCAATGCCACAAAATGCTTGAAATATCCCAGAACCTGATCTTTTGTCTTCATAGTGTAAACCCACAACTTCCTGGAATGATCATCAATGAAAGTGACAAAATATGATGCACCACCAAGAGATTTTGTCTTCATTGGACCACATACATCTGAATGCACGAGATCAAGTATCTCAGGTTTCCTAGAAGGTGCAAAAGACTTGAAAGAGACCCTGTGTTGTTTTCCCGCAAAACAATGCGCACACTTCTGCAAGTGCAAACCGGAGATCCCTGGAATAGACTCCTTCTTAGACAACACAGTCAATCCTTTCTCACTCATGTGACCGAGTCTCTTATGCCACAACTCCATGGCATCATCATTCTCCAAAGCATTAACAATGTCTTTAGAGATCCTAGCTTGCATCCAATAGAAAGATGAAAGCTTATCACCTCGAGCCACAACCATAGAACCTCTTGAAAGTTTCCATTTACCACCACCGAATAAGCTATAGAAACCTTCATCATCAAGTCTTCCCGTGGATATCAAGTTCAACCGAACATCTGGGACATGCTTAACTCCTTTAAGCACAAGTTTAGTACCAATACTAGTCTCCAAGCAAATATCACCAATGCCAACAACTTGAGCTAAACCATCATTACCCATCTTCACAGAACCATAATTACCCGGAGTATAGGTAGAAAATAAATCCCGTTGCGATGTAGCATGAGTAGTAGCTCCACTATCAACCACCCAATTGGTGTCTTGACATGCAACATTAATGGCATCACAATCATGGAGAATCAGAAACTGATCATCAGTGATTGTCACCCGATCTTCACCATCTCCTTGCTGCTTGTTGTCTCTTTTCAACTTCCAGCAATGTTTCTTCGTGTGCCCTTTCTTATGACAATAGTGGCACTCTATATTCGCAAATCTATTAGACTTGCTTCTGCTTCTGCTCTTGTCCTTCTTGGGCTCTCGATGTGTATTCCTCCCCCTTGACTCAGTAACCAAAACATCTGAACGTGAGGAACTAGCATTTGACTGCCTTCTTGTTTCCTCATTTAAGAGACTGTTCTTCACTAAGTCCATCGAAACAGCACCATCCGATGTGGAGTTACAAATAGACATCCTGAACACCTCCCAAGAATCTGGTAATGTACCAAGAAGCCACAAACCGTGAATCTCATCATCAAACTTGATTCCCATGACAGACAGTTTGTTGAGCAATCCCTGAAACTCATTCAAGTGATCCGTCATCGGAGTTCCCTCCTGATACCTCAGCTCAATCAACTTCTTAATCATGTACATCTTGTTATTCCCGGTCTTCCGAGCATACAACTGCTCCAGCTTCAACCACAAAAGACGAGCATCAATCTCATTCTCAATATGATTCAAAACATTATCATCCACCCACTGTCTTATTGAACCACACACTTTGCGATGCAGCAGCTTCCAATCATCATCGGTTATATTATCATGTTTGGTCTCCTGAAACACCGTATGAAAATCCTTCACGAAAAGATAATCCTCTATCTTGCCTTTCCATATATGATAGTTAGCGCCATTCAAGCTTATCATCCTGCCCATATTTTCCATCGTTCACACAAGCAAATCACTAACCCAAAGCTCTCAAAACTAGAAGCTCTGATACCACTCTGTTGGGGAAAACACAAAACGCAACAAAGGCGCAACGGAATAAAGTTCCCCGCACTTGTGTGAACCTGTGAGAAAAATACTTCGACGATGGCAGATTATAATCAACGCAGAAATTAAACGAGACACAAACTTGTTTTACGTGGAAAACCTCCTCAATGTGAGGAGTAAAAACCACGGGACCGTAGTCCACTCAAAAATTCACTATATGAAATGAATATGAGTTACAACCACGTCCTCCCTGTTCCTACAGAACAGATCCAGAGACTCAAACTCCCACAGAACAATCTCCAATACAACAAACTCAACAAGAGAGCAACACAAGAGCAATACAAGAGCTCAGAAATAAGCAGTTACAAACGACTTCAGTTCACTAAGATTCCGGCAACCAGATGAAGATCCAACCGTACAAATCAAAGACGAACCAGTCAAAAACAACTCTGCCAAATTTCAGCTCAAACAGAGAAGAACTTACCGTCAGATTTTCCAAACACCCAAGACATAACCTGCTGAACAACTGCAGCGAACAGCCACGCTAAAACCCGGATTCACGAAAAACCAACCGTTAAAATGAAAATCCCACCCTTGAATCTCAAACCACTGAGTCACGAAGCTTTTCACAAAGTTTCAGCCAGATCAGGAAACTTTCAAACCTCTGATCACAGTCTTCAAGAACCTGGACGAAAACTGTTTTTCACCTCTCTTCTTGCCTCTCTTTGCCTCTCTCTCTATTCTCTTGTCTTCTTTTTCTGCTAACAACAAAAAAATGAACTTAAATGTCCTTATATAGAGAACCTCATAACCCTAAGCCCAATTAAACAAAATACTTAGCCCAAACTTGGTTTTCTCTAACCAAGTCCATTTGGTTTTCCCACTAGGAGGAATACCAATATTCACGACTTAGAAACCTCTATAGACAAAGACAATGGTCCGATATTTGACTTGCTGGACAGAAAAAAACAACCAACGGCTTAGAAAAGTTCAACGACTTTAACACAGAGACTGAAACAAAAGGTCAGATTCTTTATTTCACCATTCCAAGAAAAGTAATTAGACAAATACTTTGGGGTTGTTTCTGACTTGTTGCATTGGAAATATACCACACGGCTTAAAGAATTCATAAGACAAAAACTCTTGACAAAGATTATGAATCGAAAAGATTTTGGATCAGTTTAGACTTGTTAGATGGTAAAAACAACTAACGATTTTTTTAAAGAAAAGAGACATGCGACTTAAAGAAGTCATAAGGCAAAGATTCTTGACAAAGATTGTGAATCTGAAAAAAAAAGATTCTTACACGGCTTAAAAGTCTCTAAACAAAGACTATAGATCAATTTATACCTATTAGATGGTAAAAACGACTAACGACTTTTGTGATCAGGTATATGCTATACAAACCTTTTCTTTAAAGATATTAGCAGATTTGAATATATATATATATATATATATATATATATAACTAAATTAAACGAGATACACTCATACATAATGTGAATAAACTAAAAAAGGCAGTTCTAAGTGCCATTTATAATTAGAAAACATATTTTTTAAATAGCTGTCTTGACAATATAATTATCTATCCTTGATCTAGTAGAAACTCATTGCTAATATCCATTGATAAAAGATAGATTTTGCATTTGGTATTGGTACATTATATTTTGTGTTTACAGTGTCAACAATATTTTTTTGGTTACTTATTTTCTAATGGTGCTTGTATGGCATCATAAGATTTTTCATTCTTTGAAATAGATTTTTTTTTTTTTGAGTTTCTATAGATATTTTGATGTAAGGGAAGAATATTCTTACTATTATGGTAGTAGTTTCTTTTAATTTTGAATGTATATATTTATCTCTCTTTGATTATAAAATACTTATTATCTCTGTTTTAATAATTGTATTCATTTATGTAATGTCTTGGAATCTTTGTAGATATTTATTTTGAATATAAGAGAGACTCTTGCATACTATGGTAGTAGCTTCTTTGAATCTAGAATGCATATATTTATCTTTCTTTGACCAGAAAATTCTCGGTTTGTAGTAGTAGCTTCTTTGTTATCTTGTGGCTCACGAATTTAATTCCTTTCACAAAAATTATTTAAGTATGCTTTAAAACAATCGAAATACAAAAGGAAACCAAGGAAAAGAAAAGACTTTCTGTATCACCCTGTGTGAGATCTAGAACTAGAATGACACTTTAATCTTCCTCTACTACAAAGCTCAATTATTGCATACTATGGTAGTAGCTTCTTTGTTATCAGGCTTCGCCGCGGCTTAGACATCTGGTGGCGCGGGGAGGAGTGCCTTGGCCACGTGGTCGAGGCTTGGTGGCGCGGCGAGACCCAAGTGTGATCAAACCGCCATTTTTTCCTTTGTTCCTCCTGCGAGACTGCATGATATATCTTCAGTAAAAGCATCATAACATCAGATCTAACCGTTAGTTTGCCTCCATTCCACTTGGATATAAAAGCTAACATTCCCCTCTCTTTGGTGACAAACTCTGAGGAGGATCTCGTGGTGGGAAGATCTTGATCCGTAGTTAAACTTCTTGCAGTCCGGAATAGTCCAAATTTGATTTTTTATCCTTTTTGCTAAGTTTATCTGAAAAGAGTATTGAACATATAAATGCTCGAAATCTAGTTTTTATGCATTAAAACATTAGTTAAATGCTTGTTTAAGCATTCACTTATGATAGTAAAAATGGGACAAAAAGGAGTGTTATCAACTCCCCCATACTTAAACCTTTGTTTGTCCTCAAATAAAACAAAAACTAAACAAGGAAGAGAGGTTTGAAAAAGTGGAAACTCACCAAGTCAATCAATCGACCGTTTGAGCCATATAACTCGGAATTTAAACTCAAAACGTTTCAGTCTAGTTACCCTGAGCTTTTCATCCATCTCGAATACGCTTCATAGTCCCTTCAAGTATTTCGAGCTATCCCTTGTTGACTCTTTTATTTATTTAGGCGTCCGAACTCATTAGAGGGAGTATCAATCAAATAGACTTTATACTCTTCTCTTCCAAACATCTAAACAAAAACATTTTCGGATACAACTCTCATATTTTCTTTTCCTTTAGTCGATTTTTCCATACTTTTCTAGGGTATCATTTTATTTTTTCTACCCATTTTATTTTCTCTTTTTTCTTTTCTTTTCTTCTTAACCCAAGAGGAGGTCGTGGTCGTGGCCAACCTTCTCATGGTTGTGCCATCGTGGCTGGTGGCGCGGCCAAGTACCTTCCGCCTGCGCCAAGGCCAGTTGAAGTTGCGGCCGAGCTTCCTTGCTCCGGGTGGTGATGAATGATGCGATGATGATGGATGGTGATCGCTGCAGGCGTTTGGTGGTGATTGACTCGTCTTTGTTGTACTTTGTCAAGTACTTTCGTTGCAATACTCGCCTTTGTATCTTGACCTTGGTAACACCTTGAATGAAAGATAGAAAATCTTCTAGACTTCTGGTTTTGAAGATTGCATCACCTTATAAACATGAAGTTTGGACTTTGTGCTGGCCATACTGGTGATGTGTTCGGGATCCCGGATGACAGGTGTTGCTAGCCTTAGACTTCAATGCCATATGAAATCTTCGGTTGCTTTGGTAAAGGTTTCGGTTGTGATGAGAAAAGCTAGTCTTCATAAACTTTCCTCTTCATGGTTTCGTGAAGGAAGTTGCATCTTCTTCCTTCTTGGAGCTTGTGCAACATTTCTAGAGAGATGAAACGTTGAATCCTTCTTCTACTTCGTGGATATAGGTCGTTGATGGCCTTGAAGAAGTTGGTCGAGAGAGGTGGGTCTTTAACTTCGACTTGACTTGGATGAGGTTTCGTCTAATCTCACCATCTTTGATGCAACAGCAACGCACCGCGGTTGTGGATGTTAAATATGCAGTCTTCGATACACGTACAAGTCCTTGAAGAGGTTGGAGACACTCAAGACTTGACGGGAAGTGAAGGAGGTTCGGTCTAGATGAGTTTTGAAGTGGCTTCGTGTTGGAAGTGCAGTGGTCGTGCGACAAGGGGTCGGGGTCTCAGTGTTCTTCGAATATCTTTCTTCATCTTTTTGTTCTTTTCAGGTTTTTTTTTAATTTTTTTTTGTGTGTTTTTGGGGTTTTATAAAAGCTCGAAACTTAAGAGAAAATTAAAACCAAAGATCAATATGTTAGAAAACAAAAGAAAAAGAAAAATTCTAAAGCAATCTTCCTTTTTGTAAGTTGTATTCGCTTTTGTGGTTTCCTTTAATCTTATTGCCTTCGATTTAAATCATTTCTTTTTCTTTGTATGTTGATTCTGGCTCTAGGGTTTAAATTCCCCTGTTCCTTATCTTCGATCAAATTTTGTATCTTTAGCCTATAGTTTCGTATCAATCAACCAATCTAATCAATCAAAGTTTATATTTTTCTAGAACTTTGTTTTACTAAGTTGATGGCAGTTTTCTTTGCTCTGTACGTAATGTGCTTTGCGTGATGTTCTTTTTGATTTCTTGTTTTAGGGATTTTTTGGTTCATAATCTTCACATGAGCGTTAAAGTTCCAGTTAACTATAAATCAGGTCACCGAAGAGTTAAAGATATAGCCATGAATGAGGAAGTAGCTCAATTTTGTTTTTTTACCGTTTGAATGTGACGACATCTGCTATTTATTACATGAAATCTTGCTTACATGCTATTTTTCTTCTTGTGTGTAGGTTCTTTTGACGGTTGATGTGTCAAAGCTTTGTCTTCGGTGTCCCTGTCTAACTGAGGATTCAGAACTGTTATTGCTACTAGACGAGTACTTCCTTACTAGCCTAGAAGTGATAGAATTCTGCAAACGTGTGAGACATTATCTAGTGGAGTCGGAAAAGTTCAGATCGGTTGTCATAATGAAAATGTGATATGAACAAATCTTGCACAAATCTTATTTGATTCTAAATTGTTGTAAGATTGATTAAGTTGTATAGCTGACTCCATCTCCTTTGTTTGAATAATGGCGGATTGCTTGCAAGTTGATGAATATATATCATAAAATCATTTATATCAAAATTGAAAAGAAATAAAACCGCTTTTGATAATTCACTTCACCTCATATTGAAGATTTTGATACCGCATTAACTCTTCACAAACATGAAGAATTTGCTGAGTGCCAAATTGTTTTGAACATCATTTGTCAAAAAGGTAAGTTAGCAAATTGGGTATTTTTGACTTTTTATTGGTGAATAGGGTACAATAAACTTTTAATTGGAAAAGTGGGTGAGAGAGAAAGTGAGAGATAGTGTTAGGACAATTTACCCATGTGTCTTAAAGAGATATAGATATAACGATTGTGGGTGTGTGAGAGAGAGAGAATAAAATTGTGTGCTTTTGGTGAGGTCCAATGTGAGAGAAAAAAGGTGAAATGAATGAGAAAAAAACGTGTGAGGTGAGAGAAAAAGAGAATTAAAGAAAAATAAAAAATTGTATTTTTCTCTTTTTTACTTTTTATGATTTTGTTTCCCCTTCAATTTTATGATTTATATATCTTATTATACAAAATGAATTATTTGATGATATATAATTTTTTTCTTGCACATGTGGAATTTTGAATTTTTTTAAAACCGATATTTTTAACATGATTTGTGTATAACTCACTTTTACAATATAAATTGTACACCACAATTACAATATACATTGTACACCACAAAAAATACGGTGTACATACGCCAAAATACGGTATATTTTGTATGACACTAATATATGGTGTTTAAATATGAACTATCACATTTTTTAAAAAAATATTGTACTTTGTCTCATGTACACTTCTCTTATACGTCATCGTGTGCATCTCTCTTGTAAACCATCGTATATACCTCTCTTGTACACCATCATATCTTTTGTACAACTCTGTTGTACACCATCGTTTACACCTCTTTTGTTCACCATCGTGTACTCTCTTGTACACCATCACGTACACCTCTCTTGTACACCATCGTGTACACCTCTCTTGTACACCATCGTGTACACCTCTCTTGTACACCATCGTGTACACCTGATAAGTATGCTACTTTTTCAATGCCTTAAGCATCAATCATCATTGTAGTACTTAAGGTTATCAATCCAAATGGGTGGAAGAGACACTAAGAATGCAAAAACAAAACAAAGCTAAGCCATATTCTAATTTAGATGAGTAACCTTAAAAAATAAAAACTACTAAGTGATTTCAAGAACCAAACTTGTAAAATAAAAAAATCTAAAGACAGATTATCAAGATAAAGATGATGGCTTTAATTTAATCAAATACTAAAAATCAGATCTAAGGTCTAGGTTCACGTTTTAGAGAGGTTCAAAGTTCAATCTTGGTTTTTTAGAATATTAGATCTACACATTAACATGAGCTATCCTTAAATCTAAGAAACAAATCTAGATTAATCCACTCCCGTGGCAAGAATCCTTTCACCAACCTTCTCTCCAAACCCAATCCCTTGGTGGAAAAGATGGTTGATGAATAAGAAGCTCCGATCTTAAAACGATCTAGCAAGCTCCCTTCACATACACTTCCATGCGAAAGGATTAGCAAGCTTCTTGGTTTTGGATTATGGGATTCTCTAAGTCTTCATAGGATAAGAGAATCCCTAGTATCATAAAGCCTCTCCCGAGGTCTCTAAGCATTAAAACGCCCCAAACCAAGAAAGGATATAGATTAAGAACACAAATACCAAGATTAAACCTCCTTAAACCTCCCTAATCCTCTCAACCTTAAACCTTAAAAGAACTACTCACTAATTATGCTTAAGCACTCCAAAATCATGAGAGAAGAAGCGCTCAACATCATTCACGATTAAAACAAGTTTAAAGATAAGTACTTGTAATTAAAGATAAAGATCAAGTTTTACAAACTAAGAAAGCTTACAGAAACCTTCACAAAAGGCAAAGGGAATAAATCACGGATCCACTCTAAAAAGTAGATCCAAGAGAAATGGTCCCCTCACAAAAGGACAAATATGATGAGCTGTCCGGATAAGGATGGCGCGCCTGGACAATAAGATCGAGCTGAACTGTCGATTTCGCGTCCGATCTTGTCCCAAGAATGGGTCTGCATCGCTCGATCTTCGCCTCGTTCTAATTCAGATCGGCCTGCGACTTCGATCTTGCCTCCGTTATTCATGGGTAGCGTCTTCAGAGATGATTTTCGATGGTATAAGTAGTTGTGAGATTGAACTTTTCCCGTCTATATTGGTGAAGGATACTCGCCTATTAGGTCAATCCATGATTGCGCCTGTTGTTGCAAGGAATGGCCATTCCAATATGAGTGGTGCAACTTCGTCTTGAGGAGTTTTGATGATGTAGAAGTCCACCGGGACTCTATAATCGCCTATGACGATCGGCATGTCGTAGGCAACTCCTTTGGGGGTCGTAATTGTTTGATCCTCCAAACCAATCCTAACTCTCATTGCATACGTGTGTTTGATTCCAATTTCTCTCGCTGCATATCTTGGTAACACGCTGATTGTTGAGCCGAGATCACATAGCACATTTTTGACCTCGATACCTTTGATCTCGCATGTGATGAGAAATCTTCCTTGGTGTTGGATTTTGTGTAGGCTGCGAAGTAGACTTCCCGACCTTGCACGTGTAAAGAGATCTTGTATCTCTATGATGGTTTTGTTGCTCTCACAAAAGCAGTGACCAATCAAGTGATCCGTCCATGCTTCAACAAAAGTAATATAAGGAGGGAGATCACAAACTACCTTGTTAAACTCGTCTAGGTTCTCTCGGCTGATTTTGTTGGTGTAGCTTTCGTACTTCTTAGCACGGTAGAAGTAGTGATATATCATGGTTTTTATGGTTTTTGACCATGATATGAGTCCTATTTATAGAGTCGTTTTGATCTTTTTAGAGTCTTATTAGAGTCTTTACAGGTTCAGATACGTTCGGAGCATATTTGGAAATTTTGAACCCCTTTATTTCTCTTCTTTATTATTTTATGCAAATAATTTTATTCATGATTTTGATGTTTGTATTCATTTTATGAAATGAATATATCTTAGAGTCTATGTAGATATTTATTTGAATGTAAGAGAGACTCTTGCAGATTATGGCAATAGTCAAACAGAAAAATACTTATTATCTTTGTTTTGATGTTTGTACTCATTTTATGAAATTGGTATATCTTAGAGTCTCTTGCATGCAAATTATGATAGAAGTTTCCATGAATCTTGAATGTATCTGTTTTGATATTTGTATTGTGTTAGTTTTTAGAAATTGTACCCGTTGATTGAGTGGTTCAATACAATGATTGAAAACAATATCTCTCTGTTATGGTACAAGTGTTTGTCAGGTTCTCTCTTTGTCTTAACAGAGTTGATGGAGCTTGAAAATCTATTAAATTGTTGGTGTATTTATTTAGAATGTGCAATGGATATTTATATGATTGATAGCACATATATGAATTCCAAGGCATTTGGAGGGCGGAGCTAGGTGAGGACGTATGGTGGAACGTACCCCCGTCTACTTCTTCATTTTTCTTTACTAATTAGTGAAAATTTTATTTAAATGTCTCTAATCCAAAAGTTAGTTATATGTATGTGCTCTCAACTAAATTGACTCCTAGATCTGCCCCTTATTTTGGAATACATGCTTAAGTATTCTCTGCTCTTTAGGGTTAATATTCTGTTTGCTATAAATAGTCGTTAGAGTTGGAAGTTTTTAACTCTCTAGTGGAGAGAATCAAAACATTTGAAGTACATATAATATAAAATCAATAAATATGTTTTCTTTTTGTTGAAAAGAATAAATATGTTTTTTTTTAAATATGTTTTTCTTAAAACCAATAGATATGTTTTTATATTAGAGAAACACATAGATAGGAAAAAATAACATGATAATTAGTTTTGCCCAACCATCACTTTCCACTTTTTCTTGTATATAGGATAAAGTCTTTCTTATCCTTGTCTTTTTAAACAATTATAAGTTTATCTTTCTCTCTCTTCAGTGGTTGCCGAAGAAAAAAAGAAAAAACAAAAAGAGGAAAGAAAAAGAGGAAAAAGAAAGAAGAAGAGGAAATAGAAAAACCCACCACTGTGATGTTTGAGCGGCGGCATTTTTCTCCGATCACTCCGGCCGGTACGCAGCATTCTTGTGATCGGTAACTGATATATCATGGTTTTTACCCATTTTTAGACCATGATATAAGTGTTTTTATAGAGTCATTTTGGCTATTTCCAGTCTATATAGAGTCTTTACAGGTTCAGGTACAATTGGAGATAAATTGGAGATTTGGATACATTTTGGAGCTTAATGGAATGAAGTCACAAATTGCAACACGATGAGTGTCGATCGACACCATTTGTGTCGATCGACACCAGGTTTTCCAATTTCCATCGAAAAGTTTCTATATTTTGAAGAAAAGGAAATCTCCAAGACTTTTCCTAATCTTCCAAGGAATTGAAGATGCGAACCTAGGCCTATAAATATAGTTGTCAAAGCCATTGTTTAGGCATAATCTCATACTTTAAGAATCATAGAAGTTTAGGGTTTTTGGAGAGAAAAATCAGACTCCTTTAGAGCTGATTTGGAACTCATTTATTTTATTCTATTGATTTCTTTTATGCTTTCTATTCAAATAATGATTTTTGTTTCATTGATCATGTCTGAGTAGTTTGCTTGTTAGGTTTAGGATTTTTCAAAGGTGATTAATGAATTGTTAGGTCGAATTAAATTGTTAGGACAAAATCATTAGAGTTCTTCATCTGGATTTGTGTTTAATGCTTATTCTAGCTTCATGACGTAGAATCTGATATTAGGTTGATTAATAGATGCGAGAGTATTATTAATTGCCTGAACTAATGTTAGATGAGCAAAATACCTATTCGCAAAGAGATTTGGTTTAGGATTTTGTGAACAATCGAACCTGATATTAATGCTTGTCTGAATTGTTTGAATTTGCAAAGAGATTTGGAATTCTAGGGTTTAGACATAGATAATCTTCGCAGTGAGAGTTGGTTGATTTTACATTAGTGTTTCGAGTTCAAGAACAGTGCTTAATAATTCCTAACATCCTGTCTAGACCTGCAATTTAGATCACCTGAGAATTTCCCTGAACCTAGCGTTTCGTCACCTGAATTTACATCGTTTTTAATTGCTTTATGTCTTTTAATTCCATCTTATTTTTTAGCTTAATTCGAATTTAGAAAACTGCTGTGTGACTATCCCTTCTCTGTGGATTCGATCCCTAAGTACTACAACTGATCTCTTAATTTGAGAGAGTTGCTTAGGGTAAATTTGACCCATATCAGTAACCATTGATATACACTAAAATCACCTTTTATATACCCCATCACATTGGAGGGTTTTTCTTAAAACCATTGATATACACTAAAATAACCTTTTATATTATAGGTAAGTAATATATGGGTTTAGAAGTTTACAATAAGTCCCTAACATTTAAGTAATTAAATATAGAAAATAGAAATAATCCTACTTCTTATTAATTGAGAATCACTTTTAATGAAAAATACTGATTTGTCAGTTCCACAATGAAAGTTAGTGTATTTTAATGAAGACATGTAAATGTGACATGTCAAATTTCATAAAATAAACGAAATGTTTTGATTGGTTAAGTTAAAATTAAATAAATTATGAAATTAAAACACGAATACACTAGATTATAACACTAAAATTAATAAATTTAAACTAACACATGCGTTCATGCCAACCATTGAAAATTTATTTTCTTCATCAAACCAATTCCTCAATATTGGACAAAGAGATGAGCGGAGAGCTACCGGAGAATTTATAAATATGTCACAAATTTATAATAAATGTTTATTATAATTTTTATTGAAAAGAAAAATTACTGATAGATTATCCAATATACTATATATATTTTCATGATAAAGTGAAATATTATATTTTAAATTTTTAAAAAATTCTTTGTAATTTTTGTTAATATTTAATATAAATTTTAATTTGAAACCATATATCATAAAATACTTAAAAATAAAAAATTTCGATTAAATAAAAAACGATAGAAACGGTTTTTGTGATTGTTCTTAAACGTCAAAAACTGCAACGTGTAAAAACATAACATTTACGAAAAATATCAAAAAACTCACAAACACCTAAATATTACAATTCACTTATTTTTAACTCATACTTACATGCATAAATATACTTATTTTTAAAAAAACAAATTCAACTATACATTATAAAAATATATATTACAAAAAATATACTTTGTTTTTTTAACACATAAAAGCCATACTTCGATTTTTCACAAATATGTGTGTGGATATAAATATTAATTATGTAAAAGTCAAAGTCGCATGCGAATTTGTCGTGCATGCATTTTGCTTACCTCAATTAGAGTCCAATTTTAATTAATTTTAGTTATTAAACAATGTATATATTTTTTAAACCATCTACCCGCTCTTAAGATAAGTAAAGATTGTAAAACTCATTTTGGTTTAATTAGCAATAGGTCAAAGAAAATTATATACTTAGAATATATATTTTGGCAAGATTATATTGTGTAAGAAGAAAAGAAAGCATAGTATATATAATATTCAAGACATATTATAAAAATTTAATTATTATCTAATATAATTTTTACATTTGCAATTATATGTCACTGTAAACGGTATAAATTGTTTTTTTTAAAATAAATCTGTTTCAAAAGACACAAAACGATATGAAATGTTTGTGTGATTGTTCTTAAACACTAAAATTGTATATGTATAAAAATATAACGTTTACATAATAAATAAGAAAATTAATTGATACTTAAATATTATAACTATTTATGTCTATAAACAAAAAGTTATACTTGCACATGCGTGCATGCCAAGCATAAAAATTAAATAAATTATTATATATTTTAATATTTTTCAGTGTATTTAGTTATCATATTTACACTTTTTATCTAAGAAAGTATTTTAAAATCTTGGTTAATTGCTTTTTTATCTTTAATTTCTATTGAAATCTATAACATTTTTCATTTGATTTATTGTTATATTTTTATTATTAAATACTCATATAATATTATTATTAATACATAATTAATTATGTACAAATAGATCAACTTTAATATACAATGTTAATTATATATTTAACATATAAAATATTTTATAACCCGCACACGGTGCAGGCCGATCACCTAGTTGTTATTATTAAAGAATTAGGATATGAAAATAAGGTTGTGTAACTTTCTTTCTTCTTTCCACTTACACCACTGATCTAATTGAGAAGTTCCTTAGTAACTTTTCAATGTTTCTCCAACAATTAGTTATAGTTAAAGTAAAACTAATTTTCAGTTTATTTTAATTAATTTGTTATTTCTTTAAATATTATAAAACATTTTTTTTATGAATGAGAGTATTTTTATTTTTTTATCGCTTCTGCAATCCGTTAAAGTTGGCACGATTCTGGTTTAATCATCTATATTGGTCATTTTTTGTTAAGACTGATTGTGATCTTGCTTTCCTTAGTACACTCGGAGATCAAACCATCTTGTTTTATTTGCATAATAATTCTTGGAATAATTAGTAAATTAATTGAACTTTCTTGAAAATATATTATTTTTGTATGTTTATACTAATTTATACCCAATTAAGAGTTCATCTATATATGTCTATATGGATAGTAAGAGCCGGCTTTGGGTTAAAGCAGGTACAAAATTTTTACTTTTGCTTCAGGAGGCCCACTACATTGGGTCGGCATTGTGGATAGTAAATGTTTTATTGTTAGGTCTTGCATGCTTCAAACGCTAATTTAAATTACTGGTTTTTGTACATTTTAAATCACATTTTGATTGCGTTATGGTCGTTGCATCGTCAATAAATCCATGGACGGATGCTCTATTGGCCAGTATGTTTTAAAGACTGTTACATAGCCAATTTTTTTTATTATATAATTTACTTTTTGGATAGTTCTATGATTTAAACTCCACAATTAGCCTAAATTAATTTGTTTTTTAAACTAAAATATATAAGCTAAACTATAAAATTTAGATCCTAAACCTTAAACCTTTTGTATGAAACTCTAAACCTTAATATATAATAAACTATGAATCCAAAAACCTGTATGAAAAAAGGTGATTTCCTAATTTTGAATCATGTAGCTTTTTTCTCTTCCAATCGTCGAAACAACAAAAATCCATCGGCAATGCTATCGGTCATAAAAATGCAAGGTGACTCAATATTCTATCCAATCAAGATTGAATGTTGATGTGCTACACAAGTTGGGATATTTTTTTTATAAACCACTAATTAAATCATAAGTTGTCGTCAATTATAGATTACATGAAAAAAATTAGCATTTAAATTATTAGAAGCATATCTAATTTTTCAAGTAACATTAGATTTCTCTAGCTGGCCTACATGCTTCCGTGCCGCCGGTTTGTTTTTGGTGGGTTGAAGTGTTTCCGTTTTTGCATTTGTCCTCGGAGAAGCTGTATGTGCTGTTATTGAGCGAGGTTTGAGGGCTGGCCTCGTATACGGTTGCTCGTGGCAACAACGATGAGGACTCGAGTTCCATGGAATCGCAAGTGCAAATTTCCGAGTGTAGGTTGCTCGGAATCGGTGTTTCGTCTTCGGGTCTCCGCTGCTCGACATTGGTGTGGGTTTAGTTTGTCGATAATGTTCTTTCTCTGTTTCCGTTGTACTTTAGACTTTGTTGTTAACTTTCGGTCTTTCTGCATTCTTTGTTATCTTTGTAATTTTTGTCACAATTCGAAAATGGTATAAAACTTAACATTTTTACCCAAAAAAAAAAGTAACCTTAGATGCGACAAAAGAAAAAGAAAAAAGAAGTGACAAGATATTTTTATTCAAAAATATAAAAAAGAACTGCGAGACATTACCTAGAAGGCTAGAACGACACTGTCACGGCAAGAAGTAGGTTACTTTGGCTTTAATGCAATGTCAATTGCATCATAGTTTCCCTTTTTATAATAGTCATAGTTTCCTTATAACAAAAAAAAAACGATTGTGTTGGGCTGAGAATTCGCCAAAGACTCAGGAAGAGTCCACGTGTCAGGCGCGTGAGATTTGATTGCCACGGAAATCCGAACAGCATTAAATACGCCTCATCTACTACGCACGACCACAATAATGACGGTTAGTTCGAATTGGTAGCAGGTAGGTACTATTGATGGCGTGCATAGGGAAGACGGGGCTAATTCGCAACCACTCCCTAGTATAACCTGCCGGATAGTTCAGCGAACAATAGCAAGCATCTGACCCGGAGAGACCCAGGACTAGATCTGGACATAAAAACCGGACCCGAAACCTGAATTAGAATTGACCTAAAATATTTTGTTCGGATCGAGTTTAGTTACCGATTATTTATCCAATGGGTATTGAAATTGAAAACCGTGAATATTGGTTCGGTTCCGGTTCCTACCCGACACTCGATCGGTTAACCAAAATGAATATTATTCATTTAAGCAAAATAATTATATTTAGACCGTCGCTCAACAAACTCCACCTTGGATTTAGCAACGAGAGAAATCCAATTGGTCCACTTGACCGGATTCGTCGCGGAGGTTTGATAGCGAAGGGCTAACAAGATGGATGTGAGAGAGAACGTTAACATCAAAGAGCTGGAACCATACCCGGCCTTGAGCGTAAGCTGACCAAGCCTATACTTGTGAGCCTCTTTTTATATATAAAATTTTGACCCTGATTCGGTAAAAAGTGTTCTTATTCTAATGGCAAGTGAAACTCTTTTCTATCTACAGTTCATGAGTTCAAACTACAAATAATTAAAAAAATAATAATAAACCAAATCTGCCCATTTTTTATTTGGATTTGCACCCATCAAAATGTCAAGGCCGGATTTGTTTTCATTAAATGAATCTTTTCATTTACTTCGTAAAAAAGATTATAATATAATATTAGAAAAAGATTATAATATTGTTAAAAAAAAGGATTATAAGTATGCTATTTATTGTTTTAAAGTATGCAAACCTATAACGCTATTTAATTTTTTAAAGAATACAAAACTATTCAACAAATAATAAAATATTATGTTCAGAAGCAATTTACGGATACTTATGTGGATCAGTTGATCAACGAGTGGGTCCGATGTACTTGTTCGAGTTTTGAGGGATGGGTCAACCTGAAATGGAGCATCATGAACGTGACATAACGGGAGGAGGTTGTCCTTCCGATTACTCTCTGACGCTCATGTTAGATCTGAGATACGTGACTGGTCGGAAGAAAGGAAAGAAACGGGTAAGACGAGGTGTTTTAGGAATGGTTGCCCTGACGACTCAGCGTGATCCCGACAGAGCTTTGGGGTAAGTAAGCTATTTGTTAAGGATGCTAGATGATGAATTATCTCTCTAGATGTTCTCCTCCTCGCATCGTTGATGTGAAAAGTGTATTTATAAAAAATACTTGGTTACAGATCGGATGCGAGTCACAGGTCGGTAGGTTTGCGCATTCGGGTATTCGAATCTGTTCCGGGTATGATCCAATTAGTTCTGGTTCTTTCGGGTAAGGAGATTTTATGCCCATATAGATACTGAAATTATTTCAAGTCGGGTTCGGTTCGATTCATATCGGTTTCGGGTTAGTTCGGATCAATATATACAGAGCCGTTTTAAACCCAAAATAAAATGGTTCCCATAAATTTTTGGTTTGGTTCGGATATTTTATACCCATTTAAATCTAAATCAAGTCAAAATACCTGATAAATTACCAAATAATCAAATGAGATTACATACAAAACATTGATAATTGTGGGCACTAAAATCCACACTCAGATATTTGTAGAGGGATTGAATAAATTGGAGAAATGATGGGTAAGAATCTCTTTATGAACCAACAAATATAAGACTTAGATTGATAAAATGTATTTATTGATTTGAGCGAGTATATGAGTACAAGAGTATGAGAATATGAGAGCTCGTAGTAAATACAAGTTGAGAATTAGGGAAAAATGATCTTTCTCTGCGACTTATGCTCCTTTTATAGCCTTCTTTGATCTCCAACTGTTGCGCGAATCTCTGGGGCCGTTGCTTGAGCTCGATATCTCGGAGATCATTGATCAAGCCGGATATCTCGGAGGTCGTTGTTCGAGCCGGATATCTCGGAGGTCGTTACTGCATCGAGCTCCGGATATCTCGGGATCTTGCCTAACATGCTTGACTGTAGCACATCAACATTCAATCTTGATTGGATAGAATATTGAGTCACCTTGCATTTTTATGATCGATAGCATTGCCGATTGATTTTTGTTGTTTCGACGATTCTCTTCGGCATGGAGGAGAAAAAAGCTACATGATTCAAAATTAGGAAATCACCTTTTTCATAAAGGTTTTTGGATTCATAGTTTATTATATGTTAAGGTTTATAGTTTCATATTAAAGGTTTAAGGTTTAGGATCTAAATTTCATTGTTTAGCATATATATTTTAGTTTAAAAAAATAATTTAGGCTAATTGTGGAATTTGAATCATAGAACTATCCAAAAAGTAAATTATATATAAAAAAAATTGGTTATGTAACAGTCTTTAAAACATAGTGACCAATAAAGCATCCGTCCATGGATTTATTGACGATGCAACGATCATAATGCAATCAAGATGTGGTTTAAAATGTACAATAACTAGTAATTTAAATTAGCTTTAGAAACATGCAAGACCTAACAAAAAATACCTTTTCTATCCACAGTGTCGACCCAATGCAGTGGGCCTCCTAAAGGAAAAATAAAAAAAATTAAAGCAGATGGCCGGCTCTTAATATCCATAGACATATATATATATATGAACTCTTAATTAAGAATAAATTAGGATAAACCTACAAAAATAATATATTTTCAAAAAAGTTCAATTAATTTACTAACTATTCCAAGAATTATGGTACAAATAAAACAAGATGGTTTGATATCCGACTATACTAAGGAAAGCAAGATCACAATCATTCTTAACAACAATCATTCTTAACAATGAATGACCAATATAGATGATCAAACCAGAGTCGTGCCAACTTTAATGGATTGCAGAAGCGAAAAACAAAACAAAAATGCTCTCATTCATAAAAAGACAAAATGTTTTATAATATTTACAGAAATTACAAAATAAATAAAATAAACTGAAAAGTAGTTTTACTTTAACTCTAACTAATTGTTGGAGAAACATTGAAAAGTTACTAAGGAACTTCTCAATTAGATTAGCGGTGCAAGTGGAAAGAAGAAAGAAATTCATATCCTAATTCTTTAATAATAACAATTATTTAATTTCTATTTTTGTATATTTAATTACTTAAATGTTAGGGACTTATTGTAAATTATAAACCCATATATTACTTACCTATAATATAAAAATGTATATGTTGGTTTTAAGAAAAACATATTTATTAGTTTTAAGAAAAACATATTTAAGAAAAAAGTATTTATTCTTTTCAACAAAAAAAAAACATATTTATTGGTTTTATATTATACGTACTTCAATTTTTTTTGATTTTCTCCATTAGAGAGTCAAAAATTTCCAACTCTAACGACTATTTTAAGCAAACATAATATTAGCCCTAAAGAACAGAGAATATTTAAACATATACTCCAAAATAAAGGGTGAATCTAGGAGTCAGTTTAGTTGGGAGCACATATATATGACTAATTTTTGGATTATAAACATTTAAATAAAATTTTCACTAAATAGTAAAGAAAAATGAAGAACTAGACGGAGTACGTGCCTCACCTAGCTCCGCCCTCCAAATGCCTTGGAATTCATATATTTGCTATCAATCATATAAATATCCATTACACATTCTAAATAAATACACCAACAATTTAATATATTTTCAAGCTCCATCAACTCTGTTAAGACAAAGAGAGCAAGTGACAAACACTAGTACCACAACAGAGATATATTTTCAATCATTGTATTGAAGCACTCAATCAACAGGTACAATTTATAAAAACTAACATAATACAAACATCAAAACAGATACATTCAAGATTCATGGAAACTTTTATCATAATCTGCATGCAAGAGACTCTAAGATATATCAATTTCATAAAATGAGTACAAACATCAAAACAGGGATAATAAGTATTTTATTGTTTGGCTACTGCTATAATCTGCAAGAGTCTCTCTTACATTCAAAATAAATATCTACATAGACTCTAAGATATAACCATTTCATAAAATGAATACAAACATCAAAATCGAGAATTTTCTGGTCAAAGAAAGATAAATATATGCATTCTAGATTTAAAGAAGCTACTACCATAGTATGCAAGAGTCTCTCTTACATTCAAAATAAATATCTACAAAGACTCCAAGCCATTACATAAAATGAATACAATTATTAAAACAGAGATAATAAGTATTTACTAGTCAAAAAGAGATAAATATATACATTCAAAATTTAAAGAAACTACTACTATAATAGTAAGAATATTCTTCTCTGACATCAAAATAAGTATCTACAGAAACTCAAGAAAAAAAAAATCCATTTCAAGGAATGAGAAATCTTATGATGCCATACAAGCACCATAGAAAATAAGTATTTTCTAATAAAAAAAAATATTGTTGACACTGTAAACACAAAATATAATGTACCAATACCAAATGCAAAATCTATCTTTTATCAATGGATATTAGCAATGAGTTTCTACTAGATCAAGGATAGATAATCATATTTTCAAGACAGCTATTTCAGAAATATGTTTTCTAATTATAAATGGCACTTAGAACTGCCTTTTTTAGTTTATTCACATTATGTATGAGTGTATCTCGTTTAATTTAGTTTTATATTCATATCTGCTAATATCTTTAAAGAAAAGGCTCGTATAGCATATACCTGATCATTAAATTTTGCTACACTTCCAATTCCCCTTTGGTGTCCTGGGAAAATAAACTTTAGTCTTTATACTTCAAGCTCTTACAGAAATAAGCCAAACACTTATGAATCTCCAAAGATTTTGGATGCATATTAAAGCTCATGTCCTGTGGAAATCAAGATTAGTCTTCACATATATTTCTTAAACTTGTAAAATTTTCGAACTAATTACAAGCAAGTTTTGAAAAGCACATGCCTGTTACGGAAGTATGTAATACTTGAAATCTCCTCAGAGTCTATAACAATTTGACCACCTTCTGAAACACAAACCTGAAAAACAAATTCAGAAATTAGTTAGTCTTCACTTCACGTAGATGTTGTCTTAAGACTTTTCAGCCATTGGTGAGTTTTTTAGCATTGGTCGTTTTATCCATCCAACTCATAGTCTTTGGCTACTTTTTAAGCCTCGTGGTTATCGGTTTATAGTCTTTGACAAGTCTTCTTTAAACCACTGGTTGGTTCATCCGACAAGTCTTCTTTAAGCCATTAGTTGTTTTTTCCCCATCCTACAAATCGGAAACCGATCCATAGTCGTTATCAAATTCACAATCTTTATCAAGACTGAACTGAGAACTATGTCTCTGCAATAACCACAAGGCTTGAAAGTAGACAAAGAGTATAAGATGGATGGATAGAACGACCACAGCTTAAAAGTCTCTAGACAAACACTTAAGACAAAGAAAAACTATGACAAGGGATTAAGAAAGTCTTTATGTCAAAGGAAGAATGTCTAACGAGGGATATATGGGTTGGTAGTGCATGTAAAAGGAAGAATGGATTGAAAACTGATAATAATGGATTAAGAATGTATTAAGGCCAAGACTATGAACTGGAAACAGAAACTGAAAAGTCTATAGGCAAAGGCTCAAAAGGCAGAGAGAGACTACGAATTGGAAGATAATGAGGGGTTAAGAAAGTAGGCTTAATGGTCTCTAGACAAAGACTTGAGGGAAAGGCTATGAATTGGAAGATAACGAGGGATTAAAAAAGTCTTAAGGCAAAGACTCTGGATTAAAAAAACAAAAGCAAAACTCTAAAGCCAAGGACACATATGTGGATTGAAAAAACCCGAAGCCTCACTTCCCTACAAATCGGAAACCGATCCATAGTCGTTGTGAAGAATCTTTAACCTTATGAATTATGTAAGCCGTTGGTATTTTTTCCAACAGCAAGTCGTTAGTCGTTTTTACCATCTAACAGGTCTAAACAACCGCAATGACCCACCACTAGACCGTTGTAGTGTAGTGTATGGGGTATCAATCCATTTGAGGTTGTTTAGTTGACATTTCAGCTATATTGGTGTTATAAGTCAAGTTCGAAATGATTAAAGGTTGGGACTTTACTACTAAAAACGACTAAAGACTATATCTTGTGTCACTCAAGACCATAAAAATAAGAACTTTATACTACTTGAGTAAGAAGTAATGATTTAAAAGATAAAAGGATAAAGCTTTATGATAAAAAGAAAGATTAAGATGGGGTTTGTGAACTAGGCAACTCTCGGATTGTCTAATCAAGTTTAAGCTTTTGGATCACATCAAGACTTGGTCTTAAGATGGTGATTCTTAGGTAAAGGGATCCAAAAGACGTTTAGCCCATGGTGTTTGGGTCTAACCTCTTTGAATCTCTATCACCATACACTAGCTCTCGCATAGCGGTACAATAGAAGAAACAAGCATGCTAAATCGTCCATATTGAACCGTAAGATCTCCTAGACAACTAATGTCTTAGGCTTGGAAAAATCAAACTCTTGTTTATGGGTTTGGCTAAGCAATCACGTGGTGTTCATGTCAAGCAGCCTAAGATCTTTAGACTAGATGATCAGCCTAGACTAAGCATAGAGAATGATAAACAAGAAAGAATCTAACTTTATGTTCTAGTTAAGCAAGAAATGTAAATTCGAGAGTCTCTTGGTTCTTTTAACCCATCAAAACCCTCAAAAGGACTACTCACGCGCCATTAGAGAAACCTCAAAATCCATAAGGATAAGAAGGTGACTCATAACTCGCAAGATAGTCAAAAAAAAAGAAAAAAAAAAGCTTTAACAAGAAATGCTATAAAACAAGACTTGATAACTTCAAAATAACATAAAAGGTTCAAGCTTTGAACAAAGCTTTAATGGTGAAAGAAAAAATAAGAGTTTCGGTTACAAAAGACAGAAAAATAAAAGTGGAACGAGAGAGAGAGATAAGTGTGGGGGACAATTTGTATTTATAAACCTAAGAGGAAAATCCTAAACGTTGAAACCACTTGCCCGGAATAGGTACTATCTTGGATTGTAGCCTATCGGCTTCATGTCGTGGAAGCAAGCCGATATGCTAAGTTCTTGTGTTCTTCGGGTAGCCTCCATATCGGGTAAGTATTTCGGGGTCGTGCCGTTGTGAAGTATGTTGCCTGTTGCTCGTATCAGGCTAATCCTGATGCCTTGCTCTGATATACGTTCTCAAGGAACACCTTGTGGGATCTTCACTTCGGGATGCTTTCGTCGGGATCAAGTCGCTGCTACACATCAAGGTTCACCCATGCGCTTGATGTATCGGCTAAGGAGCCGTGATCCGTGCCCGATATCATGTGGGAATATGTCTATCTCCTCCTTCTTGATCTCTCCTTGGACTTTCTTCTTTGGATAACCTCCACACGCCTTAGTACCTGAGAAAATACTCCAAACATGAAAGAATATGCAAAATCCTAACCTAATGCATCCTAAACCTAACATGAACGGAAATTATACAAACTAAGACAAAAGTGCATGAATGAGATCCTAACTAGCATGAAATGTATGTATAGAAAGGTGTAAATTGCAGGGATATAGTGGAATTAAGGAATCTGTTTTCAGTTTAAAGTCTTTGCCTGAAGAATTTATTTATCCCTCGTTATCTTTCAATTCATAGTGTCTTTGCCTTGAGTCTTTGTCTAGAGACTTTTAAGCCGTGTATAGTAAATTGAGGCATCTGTTTTCAATTCATAGTCTTTGGCTTAAGACTTTTAAGCCATTAGTCGTTTATTTTTAATCTGTTGCAGTCTCTGCTTAAAACTGATTTCAGAAGCCTTGTTGGTTAAGTAGGATTCTGTTTTTGATCCACAATCTTTGTCAAGAGTCTTTGCCTTATGAATTCTTTAAGACGTAGGTATTTTTTCTATGCAACAAATCGTTGGTTGTTTTTATTCCATTCCAGCAAGTACTTGACTTGCTGGTTGTCTTTGTCTGAAGACTTTTCTAAGCCGCGAGTACATGTTTTTGTTTTAGTCTTTTTCTTAAGACTTATTTGGTCACTCTTGTTCTACTTTTAAGCCTTGTGGTTATCATAAAGACATAGTTCTCGGTTCAGTGTTTGTCTTAAGTTTTTTCCATCCAACAAATTTTTTTTAAGCCATTAGTCGTTTCTTCTTTTTGTTGCAGTCTCTGCTTAAGACTGATTTCAAACAATTGGTCACTCTTTCCATCCACCAAAATATAAACCAATCTTTGTCTACTTTGAAGCCTTGTGGTTATCACTTGAGTCTTTATCTACTTTTAAGCCTTGTGGTCATATTCTTTCCATCCAGCATGTATAAAACTGACCCATTGTTTTTGTCTTTAGAGTTTTTATAAGCCGTAGATAGTGGAAGTGATTTTCTTAATCCCTCTTTATCTTCCAATTCATAGTCTCTCCCTTAGAGTCTTTGGTAGAGAATTTTAAGATGTGTGTAGTAAAGTGAAGCTTCTGTTTTTTCCAATCCAGAGTATTTGCCTTAAGACTTTCTTAATCCCTCGTTATCTTCTAATTCATAGCCTTTCCCTTAAGTCTTTGTCACATATTTGTCCTTGCCTTAAGAGTTTTTGTAAGCTGTGTGTAGTAAAGTGAAGCTTCTATTTGTTTCCATCCAGAGTCTTTGTCTCAAGACTTTCTTAATCCCTCGTTATCTTCCCAATTCATAGCCTTTTCCCTTAAGTCTTTGTAGACTATTAAGCTGTGAGTAGTAAACTGATGATGCATTTGTTTTCAATTCACAGTCTACTTTCTTATCCCCTCGTTATCTTCCAATTCATAGTCTCTGCCTTTTAAGTCTTTGCCTTAAGACTTTCTTAATCCCTCGTTATCTTCCCAATTCATAGCCTTTCCCTTAAGTCTTTGTAGACTATTAAGCTGTGAGTAGTAAAGTGATGATGCATCTGTTTTCAATTCACAGTCTACTTTCTTAACCCCTCGTTATCTTCCAATTCGTAGTCTCTGCCTTTTAAATCTTTGCCTTAAGACTTTTAGGCCGTTGGTAGTAATGAGGAAATCTGTTTCCAATTCATAATCTTTGCTCCTTAATCCATCGTAATCAAGATCGCTACCAAAAAAAAAGTAGAAATTGAACGATTATAAAACTCTCAAGCAAAATCGCTAATCAAAGATTACACGATACTCAGAGATCGTTACACGAATTACAAAGAGTGAAACAGTTACTGATTTAAGAATGTAAACGGATCGAGAGGATTCTTCAAAGAAAAAAGAGAGAACGAAAGAAAATTTGAGGAAAGATACAAAAAGGATTTGAGAAGAATTGTGGAAATACAAAATAAATTGGAAAAAAAAATATGTTTGGGCTTTGAGATGTATAACCGTTGCGTTTCCTAACGGTAATATTTTTAAAACAGAGTCGCTTTATTTGAAATCGAACCGGTCCTGCATTTTCCGATAGGAACCATAACCAAACCGGTCTTATATTTTCCACCTAAACCGAACCGAACCATAACGTGGGCCACATGGCTTGTCCAACTGAAGAGAAAGAGGCAACGACAGTGTTTCTATTGCGTTTGGTTTAGCAGACAACCCGAGTCTCCATGCAAAAACCAAACTACTCTGTTTCAAGCTTGCCTATCTTGTGGCTCACGTATTTTTTAACCAACTTCGAAATTCTCTAGAAGATTATGGAGTAAGTTGATTTGGTTGCGTGCTAGTGCCCTTTATGTTGTTGAAGGAATTTTTTTTTTTCTCAAAATGGGTTTACTTTGTTGATATTTGTTAGAGAAATACCTTAAAATACCATTAAAAATAAGTTTTTGTTCCAAAAATACCATCACTAAATTCTTTTTTCAACATGTGCCTTTCATTAATCTATTATGTTTGGTGTATCAATCAACGATATACAGCACCACTTATAGAAAGAACGCAGTGAATGGTTTCATACTGAACATTCCCGCTTAACAGATCAGTTTACCGCCTAATCAAGAAATCAATTCATAATTGTGGGGTTTCACTCTGATGAAGTCATCAGATCCAAAATCAGCCATGAAGACGCCAAGCAATACAAAATTCCACCCATGCTGGAACATACTACTGTTTGTTCCAAAATAGTATCTAGTGAGAATCAAATCTAAGATAAAATGAGCTTATGCAATATTTCTTGACAAATTACTACATTTATCTTTTAATATAATTTAATCCTAAAGTATAAGACATATATCAAATTTCCATGAAAGATGCAAAACTATTGGATCTTCTCTTTGTTTCCCAAGGTTTTTCATTTTCATGTCGAAGTCGGTTTGGTAAACCGTCTCCAAAACCAATGCTTCTCCCAAACTTGGTACATAGAATCCACAGGGATCCCTTTAGTCTCCGGCATAAACATCACGACGAACACCGTCATTAACAAGATCCAACCGCCGTAAAACAAGAACGCACCGTACTTGAAATCGCAGAGAGTCGCAAGGAACGTCTGAGAGAGAACGAACGTTGCGGAGAAGTTCACGGCGACGCTTAAGCTCTGGCCAGCTGGACGCAACTTGAGCGGGAATATCTCGCTCGGGACCAGCCAGCTCAGTGGGCCCCACGACCAACCAAACCCGGCTGCGTATATGCACAGCAACACCACCACCGTCACGGCGTAGCCTTTCGTCATCTCTCCGTCTCCGGCGGCTCCCACCGTCGCCGCTAGCAACGCAGCCACTGCCAGCTGTACATAAGCGAATTTCAGTGGTGGACCCATACAAAAACCCATTAATCCTAACCCAATGATTTTTTTATTAAATTATTTAAGAGCCTATAGTGAATTATGATAAATTATTTGCATTAAATTAATTTATGATAAATCATAGCATTTAAGTGATTTATGATAAATAATAGCGTTTATAGTATTTATATACGCCAAAAAAATTAATATACACTTAAATTGTATTTATTTTTTTGAAAATGGAATTTAAATTGTATTCATATACATAATCAACTCATAACTTAATTAGAAGAACATACCTGACAGACAAACATCTGAAAACCACCAGCAATGAACAAGAACCGTCTTCCAAACCGATCAATAACCATGGTTGAAACAAGAATCGAACCGAGGTTAACCAACCCGAGTATTATCGTCGCAATAAGAGCCGCACCAGAACCAAACCCAACCGATTGGAAGAGAACCGGAGCGTAGAACGCATTAACCGTAATCCCGGTTAACTGTTGAAAACAAGGTATCGCCACAGCAACCACAAGCTGAGGCCTGTACCGTCTCTCCAATATCGTCCTAAACGGCTCGACTCTAGCTTCTAAAGCTAACTGGCTCGACTTAACCAGCTCTGCTAGCTCGGCTTCCACGTCAGCTCTGTTTCTGGCCCCACGAAGATTAAACAGCGACGAGCGAGCGTGATCGTGTTTACCACGCGCCAAGAGGCTAGAAGGTGTGTCGGAGATGAATAGACATCCGACGGTCATGATCGCGGCTGGTACAGCTGCAAGGCCGAGTGAGATACGCCAGCCGTTGCGGTGGTTTGCCGTGGCGTAGTTGATCAGATTTGCTGCTAGGACACCGACTCCGATGAAGAATTGAAAGCCGGTGTTGAAAGCTCCACGCCATTGCGGCGGTGATACCTCCGATAAATACACCGGAGCCGCCTAACGTATTTACATTAAAAAGTAGTAATTTTTTCATTAAACCGTAACCGTATAAACCAAAGCATATCTAAAATGCTTAAACCGATCAAAATCGAACCAAATTTTGTTTATATGGTTTAATTAATTGTAAAACCCTTGAAACCGGAACCAGCCTATTTTAGTGTAACCAAATTAAACCGAATCTAATGTACCAGAATTTACTAAAAGCATATAAAATTATATTACTAAAAGCATGTAATGTGAATAAAATCATTTTATAATTTATGTTTTAAGTTATTTCAAAAATGAAATCGAATAGAATCCAAACCGAAAACAAAATAAATGTTATCAATCCCCACCATAACCAAACTGAAATATATGGTTTGTTTGGTTTAAGTTTAAGTCGGGAAAAACTAAACCAATCAAAAATTATAAACCGGATGCCCATCTCTAAACATAGTATATCAACATAAAATAAATATACTATATATAGTATGGAATTTACTGAGATCGAAGTTATACTTATAGCCACTTACTTGGTTAGTGAAGCCAACACCAAATCCAAGCAATATCCGACCGGAGATGAGCATGGCGATATTGGCAGCTAAGCCATTGATGACGGCACCAAAGAGGAAAGTGAAACCGCCAAGAATCATGGTGGTGCGGCGACCGTAAGCCGCCGTGAGACGGCTAGCCACTAAGGAAGCGACTAAACCGGAGAGATAAAGGCTTGATGTGAAGGCCGTTAGAAGTTGACTATCATAGACGCAATAGATATTTGTTTTAGTTTCCGAAGCTTTTTTAAGAACCGATGGAAAAAATTTCTCAAGAAACGGCTTCATCGTCGTCACACCCCCTTTTTAAAAATTAAAATTCAAAGAAAATATAATTAGAAAATGTTTTGTTTCATATGTCTTCTTAAGAAACTTATTATTTTACTTTCTTTAAATTGTAACCTGAGATTCCAATGTCGTAGCCAAAGATGAGACCACTTGAGGCGGCCACAATGCATGTCATGACAACGGAGGCTGTGATCTTGGCGTCTATATTGCCGCCGGCGCCGGAAACTTCAAGAGCTAATCCTCCGATAGCCATTTTGCTTATGCCTTACGCATGCATTTTTATTTTTGTTTGTGACAAAGTTAATACATTAAAGAGAGCTTTTAGGCGTGTCTCTTTGATTAGTTGGCGTCGTGACTTGAAGGTGTAAGTGTGCAACCACTTATCTCTTAGTTAATGGCATAACCGATAAATGTAATAACTAATTTGCTTTCCATAAAAATCTATTGTATTTGTTTGTATGGAGGATACAAAAGTTGGGTATAACCACCGTTCTAAAATTGGCTACCTAGTAGTTAAGATGTCCCCCTTTGACGGCCAAAATCATCCAGACGTCTTGGTTATGTTAAATGGGCCAAGAATCAATTGACGGGTAAATCAACGATGTTTTGGTTTTAGACATTCGATTAATCGGTTTAGGTGACCGATTAATATATATTTTTATTTATTTATTTGTGTTTAGTAAAAAAATTGAAAAATGTAATAACTAATTTGCTTTCCATAAAAATCTATTGTATTTGTTTGTATGGAGGATACAAAAGTTGGGTATAACCACCGTTCTAAAATTGGCTACCTAGTAGTTAAGATGTCCCCCTTTGACGGCCAAAATCATCCAGACGTCTTGGTTATGTTAAATGGGCCAAGAATCAATTGACGGGTAAATCAACGATGTTTTGGTTTTAGACATTCGATTAATCGGTTTAGGTGACCGATTAATATATATTTTTATTTATTTATTTGTGTTTAGTAAAAAAATTGAAAAATATTGAACAATAGATCCTAGGTGTATATGAACTTTTGATTAGTTAACATTTATAAAGAACAATATTACGTAAAACAAATCTATGATTAATTCCCAATAAATTCTCTTATGGACATAAGAGAATTACCCAACGTAAAAAAAATCTTTGATTAATTCTCGTTATGTACAGAACTTTTGGACATTGGGTAAATTACTAATAAATGGTTCTTATGATAAGGACGTTAATGGACAGAAACGGATCCATAGAAAAAGGAAGAAGGTAGTTGACAAATAGAACAGAGAAAAGAATAGAAGAAGATATGAATATGAAAATAAATTCCCACACAAGATAAGTATACATAATGGATGTTTGTCACGTGTTGTCCATTTTGGTAGGAACAACCCTAGACGTAGTTGTAGTAGCTAGGGCCTAGTTATGGTATGCATTCTGATAGGCCTGGGCGTTCGGTTCCTTGGTTTAATTCGGTTCGGATAGTTGGGGGTAAATGGATATAAGACCTCTTTTGGACCGAGCAAATTATATATGGTCGGTTCGGGTTGGGTTTTGTTAATAATTTGAAACCAGAGAAAGAACCGAAAACCAATGAATTACAAATTATAAAATGCTTTCAATTTTAGAATTTTGTTTTTAAAAGTTATTTTTTTTTTTATTAGAATTTATTTGCATAGCTTATCAGCCGTAACGACTTTTTAGCACATCAAGAAACATTAGCTGGCCTTTCATCATTAAGAAATTTTCTGAGATAGATGTATATATTTCTGAATGTGTAACATCTGCTTTTGCATCATTTGTCGCATGTAATGACGAATTAATACTCGGCCTCCATTAAAGCAAATTGAAAATACAAACATATTGAGAATGAAACCCATCAATTACTTAGTTGGTTCCTAATCCTAGAAAACATTAATTAATATCATATACAATTCCATAACACATAAGTACATAATCTTCTCTATATAATATATATCTTTGAGTTACTTATTACAACAAATCTTTAGTACGTATAGTAAAACCAATGTGGTAAATTATTTAATTGTTTGATTTGTTCTTCATTTCAAGGATACTGCCATCTTTGAGAATATGGCTTTTGATTATATGCAAGGATTTTTTCATTTGACCATGTACAAAATCACCATTTAAAAAGACTAGATCGGATCGGTTGCACAAAAAAAAAGTAGATCGGATTTGTGGAATTCAATATTAAATATAATTATAGGACTAAAAATTAAGGAGACAAATATAGAAATTATATTCTTCTTTTTTGGTCCGAAAGATAAATATTTAGGTTTCAACTTTCAAGGGCCATTTTTAAAAATTATTGTTTGTATGTACGTAGTCAAATTTAAAAATAGACCCGAGAAGTTAAATTTAATCAAAATCTAGCATCTAATTATTCGAGAATTAATTTTCTAAATACATAAAGACTCTTTTTTAGATTTCAACCTACCAAATATACATTCACAAAAATAGCAATCTATCCATCTATTCAAGACAAACTAAGAATCCAAACCTGTATTTAATAAATATCTCAGAACACATTATCTTCTCAACAACGAAAAATAATAATGACTTCTCCAACAATCCAAACCCTAGTAACCACAATTTTTCTCATTACAATTCCAATATCATTCGCAACACCACAAAAACTCGAAGACAGTTTCACACAATGCCTCACCGTTTTCAAACCTTCCGACCCAAAGTTCCCAATCCAAAACTTCACATACACGCAACAAAACCCTAACTTCCTCACCACCCTCAACAATTACGTCCGTAACCTCCGTTACTTCAACGGCACGACACGTAAACCCGTAGCGATCGTTGCCGCCGCTGACGTCACTCATATTCAAGCCACAATCAATTGCGCCAAAAAACTCAACCTCCAGCTACGAATCCGAAGCGGAGGCCACGACTACGACGGGATGTCTTACTTATCCACCGTCGATTTCGTCCTCCTCGACATGTTTAACCTAAGAACAATCGAAATCGATCCAAAACTCGAAACCGCGTGGGTCCAATCCGGTGCGACCTTAGGAGAAATCTACTACAACGTCGCCAACAAAAGCAACAACCTCCGTGGCTTCCCCGCCGGAATCTGCCCCGGTTTAGGCGCCGGAGGGCATTTTAGCGGCGGAGGTTACGGAAACATGATGAGGAAATACGGTTTATCGGTTGATAACATCATCGACGCTAAGATCGTCGACGCTAACGCAAGAGTCTTGGACCGGAGCTCAATGGGAGAAGATCTTTTCTGGGCCTTACGTGGTGGTGGGGCTGCTAGCTTCTGTGTTGTCCTAGCCTGGAAGATCAAACTTGTTCCGGTGCCGGAGAAAGTTACAGTCTTTAACGTTGAAACAGTCGGAAACAGAGGAGGAGGAGGAGTAAACACTATCGATCTTGCAGCCAAGTGGCAAGAGATCGCTGACAAAATCGATAACGATTTGTTCATAAGACTAACATTGAGTTCGAATGATAAGAAGACGGTTAAGGCTTCTTTCATGGGAATGTTCTTAGGAAACTCCGAGAAACTTCTAGAAATCATGAGCACAAGATTCCCGGAGCTCGCTTTGAACAAAACAGAGTGTATAGAGATGAAATGGATCGAATCGGTTCTGTTCTGGCTTAGCATCCCACCCGGTACAGCTCCAATTACGGTTATGTTAAACCGGATCCCGCAAAAGCAAATCTACTTGAAAAGAAAATCCGATTACGTGCAAGAACCGATCTCAAAACCCGGTTTAGCTTCGATATTCAAGACTCTGTTAGAGAACGAGAACGTGACGATGGCTTGGAACCCGTACGGCGGGAGGATGAGCGAGATTCCGGCGACGGAAACAGCGTTTCCTCACCGAGCAGGGAACATGTTCAAGATTCAGTACTCTTCGAACTGGTTCGTTCCCGGTGAAGCGGTTGCGAGCGATTGCTTGAGCCAGACGGAAAGAGTGTTCGAGGCAATGAGCCCTTACGTGTCGAAGAATCCAAGAGAGGCGTTTTTGAATTACAGAGACGTTGACATTGGCAAGAACTTAAACTCGACGTACGAGGAAGGTAAATTGTATGGAGTTAAGTATTTTAAGAATAACTTCGAGAGACTGGTTCAGGTTAAGACTAGAGTCGATCCCGATAACTTTTTCCAGTACGAGCAGAGCATTCCAGTGCACTCCGACCACTAGAGACACTGAGACATATATTCAGATTTTTGTACTAAAATCTTTGTATTAATTAATACGTAACATAAACTAATCGCGAGCTAATTTACCCCATGTTTGGGGAAATTACTTGTTTTTTGTAATATCAATAAAATGTTATTTTAAATTATTAATTTTTTTTTTTGAAACATATTATTTTAAATTATTGCTATATATGATTGCAAAAATATGGTGTTCATATTAATTAATGGTGGGCACAAATCGGATGTATATGGAATTTGGTGGTATCCGTGATCTGCACTTTTGCGATCTGTATCCACTTTGTAAAGGATCGGATATTCCGTAATTTTTTAAAAATAATTATAGAATTTCAAAAAATAATAAAAATTTCAAAATTTAACCAAAAGATTGCAATAGTTCAGAAAAAATTTATTTTCTTTTTAACTTGTGAAACTTTGAAATTTACAAGGTTCAATTTAATGAACATAAATTCATAAAATTTACATATAGGTATTAGTTATTATCTTATTATATAAAGTAAGATGCGTCAAAGTTGCTAATTCACATGATCGTGTGACGCGTGTCTCGATAAAATATTATTTTTAAAGAAAAAAAATTTCCAAAAAAATAAAAATGTCAAATTTATTGATTTAGATTAAAAAGTAAAATTAAATTAACTATAATATATTTTAATTTAAAAAATAAATTTAAAACAAAAAGATCTATTTCAATTTAAGAAAAAAGTAAATTAGATTAATTAGGATATATTTTAAGTAAAAAAATAAATTATAGATGCTAATGATATGGTACTAGACGCTGATGATCTCAATGAAGAGAAATATAGCAATAATCAAGTAAAGATCTTTTTGATGCGAGTCTTGAGAAGCATAAGTTCTCTAGAGAGCAGAGAGATCATATACGGGAGATGAATGTGAAGAGAAATATAGATTTTATTTGCTTGAAAAGAGTTAATGGGAGATCGTTAACATACTCGAAGGATTCGAATTGCATACCCTAAGTTTTTAACGCAGCGAACAGAAAAATATAGTTGATAAAGTGTGTGAACTATATGAGAAGTATGGTTAATGTTGCTTAGGACACGTAACAGATTATGTGTTTTAAAAATAAATGAGAAATAAAATAAATAAATAACTCTTAGATTTAGGTTTTGTGTTTTTCATATATTTTTCAGTAGTGATCCGATTTTGTTTTATATTTTTTTAAAGAATTATTTTAACAAGTTTTAAATTTTATTATTATAAACCTGCGTATACGCGAATCCTAATATAGATTTTAATTATGATAAAAGTAGGATAAATAATTCGTTAAAATTTTAGAATAAATAATTATATTTATATACATATAAGGCATTAGAAGTAAACATAATTCATATAAGAATATTAAAACATATCTATTTGAAAATATTAATAATTTTTTTTATATACATTATCCAAATTTTTTTTAATTTATTTTTACATATTTTAAATATCTTATTAAAAACCTGCATATATGCGGAGTCCTATTCTAATTATATATGTATATTTATGTCGGCGAATATCTATTTAAAAAAAAAAAATTTATGATTTATTTCGTTTTTATTGCTGCGCTTCATATGGTTACATATATCTAAACTTTTTGGATTGAATCAAAACGGATATATAATGAACGAATTCAAGTGACGGTGAGCAAGAAACTGAGTCTATATGTGACGGTGAGCAAGACTCCAATAATGGCGCCTTTGAAATGGTAGTAACGGAGGTGAAACATATGAAATAGGAAGAGACGTGAACCTCTTTACCACATAATCGGTTTTAAACGTTGGAGGCATCGGACTTTCCTAACTGACATTTGAGAGATAATATAAGGCGGATCTATAAATTTTTTTAATCGGGGGTGGAAGTAAATTTTAATAAAATAAATTAATTTAATTTTAATTTTAAAAATATAACAATGATATGTTGTTAAAGTTATTTAAAACAATCACAATAATAAAAAATTCATTTTTATATTTGTTATATAATAGAAAAATTCAATCATGATATTTAAAATAGTATATTTGATGCATTTCTATTTAAACCAACAACAGACTAAAGACAAAATATACGATGGAAACATGATGAAAAACTAAACATGTACTTTCGGAGATAATTAATCAAAGAAAAAAAACACGTAAAATGGTTAAATAGTATAAATAAATAAGATATTTAAAAAATATGGTAATAGGAAGTAACGCAAAATATATCGAATTTGTGTTAATAGGAAGTAACATAAAAAATATGGTAATAGGAAGTAACTTGAAACGATGGGGACATGACCATTTGATTAGGGGGGGGGGGGGGGCAAAGACTACTGAACCAGCTAATCCATATGAATTTTAGGTGTACTTATTAATATTTTTTTTAATTCATGGTGGGCAGCTGCACCCCCTCCTCTTTAGCTACCTCCGCCTCTGATAACACTGATAAGAAAAGTTTACCACATATAGTATCAACCAGTGAAAATGCAAATTTCTTTAGCGTCTTGTTTGGTTGAAATAGTTGGCTCATGATTGCGAGAGTCAAGCTTATCTTTGTTCCCTGTGCTCATCTGAAGCTGAATAATTGCACATTCAAAATGAAAGTCGAAAGAATGTGTAAAAGAAATATGTTCGTTAATGTGTTTATTTACAAATGTTTTTTTTTTTTTTTGAAAAGGGCATTCATATTTAAAGCATGAGAAATAAAAAAATACAAACCACCCTGGTTAGTTGTTTTTTGAGCATAGCTCAGTACATATAATTGGGTCCATCCCACTAGCCAACGAAACACAATATTTTTTTTATCAGAATTTGAATCAATTTTAGATTGGGCCTAGCAGAGCCACTATAGGCTAATAGAACGGCCCAGCAGACGGCCCACTTCGTTGATTGCCTTCTCCAAAGATCGAGAACCATCAACCACCACCAAGAAGACGAACCGCTTCATGCAGAGAGCACAATCAGTGAAAATCAATACTCGGATTTGTTCGCTTCTCCAGCTCCATCCACTATCGTCTCAGAATACCTCAATACCCAATCCTCATAAAACCCAGTTGGAACTGCTTTTCATCACTTGAAACAAGAACTCATTGAAGGCATAAGCAGGCCGGCCCTGAGTCCAAGCACAAGCGTGCGACCCTCTTTTTATAATCATATTTTCGGCCCTCAATTTCCAAAACCTGTCATTAGTCCCTTAGTGATAGAAATTTTGTTTTTTTTTCTCTTTGATGTTTTTTTTGCTAAATTAAATCAGCCCATTTTTATTTCGGGCTTGCGGCCTTATAAAACTCAGGGCCGGGTCTGGGCGTAAGCAAGGGAGATGATTTTTCCAGAACCCAACCAGACCACTGAAGTAGCAGAGACTCTAAACAAATAACAGAAGATTACCCGGAGAAGCAAGAGAAGAGTATTACTAATCCGTGAAATGGATCTCTGATTTGTTGGAGTCAGCTTTTTTTTTGTTTTCAAGCCACGGTGGAGAGCCATAGTTGAAGCAAATTTGATGCCATAGGAGAATTGTGCCCACGGTAACTAGCAATACGGTTGCGGATTAGTAGATCGATTATTCTCACAATTGAATCGACCGAGCGAAAGTTTTGCATGTGTAACCTGTTATTCCGCTCTGACCAGATCAGGTAAATCACTGCTTGCCACCCTAGCCTGATTAATTTTTTTCTTAATCTACCACATGTTATTGCGCTCATTTCATTGACCGATTCCTCCCAGTTACGTTTCGGATTCTGAATCGAAGATCTCGATGCCACTTGTTGCCAAATCGACCAGCTGAAATTACAATCAAAGAACAAGTGTGATCTGCTTTCAGGAGCTGAATTACAGAGCAGACATGTTGGGTCAGTTGCTAGGCCCCATCCAATAATTCGATCTCTAGTAGGGCATCTGTTAAGCATAAATAGCCAGACTAGAAACTTATGCTTCGGGATGCCACCAGAAATCCAGACAATGTTGAACCAAGACACATCAGGTAACTCTACTCTGAGCTTTCTATAGACTTCCCCAGTAGAGTATCTCTTTGAAATCTTCCCTTCAATCTCCCATTCATAATAGTCGTCTGCATCTGTCAACTGTAGAGACAGTTTTTGTCAGAGCAATACCAAGCCTTGAGGAGGTTTCACTACGCAGGAATGTATCCAGCTTTCCAAAAGGCGACCAATTGTCTGACTAGAACCTGCAGGACTTACCATTGCCTACACGTAGCTTTATCCAGATGAACATCAAGTCCCTTAGTTCCAACAATTTATTCGCAAGCCATGAGTGTTTGATGTGAGGCTTTTTTGTCCAGAAATTACTTAGACAACCTTCCAGGATTTCCTCTCTATACCAAGCAACCCAGACAGAGCCCGATTGGAAGAAAATGAGCCAGATTAACTTGAGAGTACAAGCTCGATTCCAGGTAGAAAGATCCCTTATCCCCAGACCACCCTCTCTTTTCGATTTATTTATAGTTTCCCAGGCTACTCGAGCTGAATGGTGTCCCTCTAATGTTCCCTTCCAAAGGAAAGCACTGCACATGGAGTTTATCTTTTTGATACAAGCTTTAGGGAGGACGAAAGTGGAACACCAGAAATTTGATATACCTGCAACTACCGTGTTTATTAGTTGTAGTCGACCTGCAAAGGACAAGGATTTAGAGCTCCAAGAGGTAACCTTTCCCTTAACTTGTTGGAGTAGCACTTCACATTGTTGGATGGTTAATTTTTTAGTGCACAGAGGAACTCCCAAGTAACGGACTGGAAGACAACCATGCGGCATACCAGTTGAAAACTTGATGAGGTCAATCTCATTTTGTGACAGACCTGAAGCAAAGAAGCTCAATTTCTGGATGCTTACTGCAAGACCCGAACGCAACTCAAACTCATGGAGAACTTGCAAAACATTTTGGACCGATTCAATAAAGCCATTGGTGAAAATCAGTAAGTCATCATCAAAACAAAGGTGTGTAAGCTTAGATTTCTCACAGTGTTGATGGTATTTGAAATTCTCATTTGATGCTGCCTCATTCAACATTAGGGAAAGAATATTCATAGCAATGACAAATAGGTAAGGTGATAATGGGTCCCCTTACCTTAGCCCTCTCTTACCCTTGAAATATCCTTGAACCATATCATTGTAGTCAATTGTAAAGTGAGTAGTACAGATACAAGCCTTTAGCCAGCTGATGAATTGATGGGGAAGTGATAACCCCTCTAGGCAATTAAAAAGGAACTCCCAGGAGATAGTATCAAAAGCTTTAGCAATGTCAACTTTGATCGTTACTTTTTGCACACCTTTATTCTTGTGATAGCCATTTACCAATTCAGCAGCTAAGATTGTATTTTCCACCAATAATCTGTCCTTTACAAAAGCTGTTTGGTTTGGCAAGATTAGAGATGGAAGTATCGGCTTCAGCTTTGCCACCAAAATCCTGGAGACCACTTTATATATGGTATTAAGGCATGAGATTGGTCTATATTCCCCAATCTTGGAGGCTCCAGGGAACTTGGGGACAAGAGTTAGGATTGTTGAGTTTGCAGCTGAAGGCAGGAAACTGGAGAGGAAGAACTGACACACAGTGGATGAAACCTCATCGCCTACAATGCTCCAAGCTGCTCTATAGAAACCAGAGGTAAGTCCATCAGGGCCAGGAGCTTTGTTAAGATTTAATCTGAACATTGTTCTTGCAATTTCTTCGACAGAAGGGATACTGATCATAGCTTGACTCATGGGATGTGAGCAACTAAAGTTTGACAATTGATGAAACCAGATGGCGGTAGAAGTAATAGCTGGAGAAGAGAGATAATCTGGAACCAAAATAGCCTTGAAGTGACTGATTGCGTGGTTGCTCATGGCGACCGGGTCCAGAATCAAAATGGCATTATCCAAAGTAAAGCACCTGATAGAGTTGAAGCTTGTTCTAGTCTGGAGAATCCGGTAAAAGTAAGCCGTATTTTGATCTCCTTTCTTTAGCCAATTTATCCTAGATTTTTGTTTAAAATACTTTTCCTCAATGTCTTTTAGAAAACTCCACTTCTCATGAAGAGATCTTTCTTCTTCAAATAGCTGGGGAGAAGGTGATTGAAGGGCCATAATCTGAGCTTCCCGAAGACACTTGTAAGCTTCGCTAACTCTTACTCGAATCTGAGAGTAGTTTTCCTTATCCAACTGTTTTAGACTTCCTTTGATATTCTTCAGTTTCTAACAAAGAGCAGTCAGATTGTGAGAAATTTTTCCATTTTGATGCCATGCACTCTCAACCACTTGTAGGAAACCAGGGTGATTTGTCAAGTAGTTGAAAAATTTGTACGGCCGAGTTCCTGCTGTCGGTAAAGCGAGAGCTAGATCAATTAAACATGGGCAATGATCTGAGTTCAAAGGAGGAAGAAACGAAGCCGAACAGTGAGGGAACATTGCGATGAAGTTGCTGTTGACAAGTAGCCTATCAAGCTTCTTTGCAATCGGACCCTCTGGTCGACAGTTAGTCCAGGTGAACAAAGGCCCTTGGTAGCGAAGATCAAACATGCCCAGCTGGAGGAGGCAATCTCTGAATTCAATCATAGGCGCATCAAGGCAGTTGACATCTGGATGAGAATGCTCAATTGGATGAGTAATTTGATTAAAATCACCCCCAATTTGCCATGGGAGAGAATGTAGAGAGAGTCTGATAGATATCAAGGAGCTCCACCCAAAGGTCAGCCCTTTCTGCCCTTACGTTAGAAGCATATACTGGTGTGAAAATATAATGGATATTGTTGGGTAGAGAGACTTCGCAGGTGAGAGTTTGCCGACTTTGATGTTTAACCATTACAACTGTCGGGTCTTTCCAAATAAGAATGATTCTACCATCTTCATCTGAAGCATGATTAGAGGTAAAATTCCAACCGTTACAGATTGTAGACATAAGGTGGTTCAAATTCTGATCCTTAATATGTGTTTCCAGAATGGCTCCAAAAATAGGCTGGTGGCTTTGAAGCCACTGACAAAAATTCCGATGTTTATACGTGTCATTTATACCACGCACATTCCAAAAAAAGGTTTTTGTACTCATTGATTATTGGTGAGAGGTCTCTTCAGAAGGGAGAAGAGGGCCCCAATTAGAGGGTTGCTCCTAGTCCTCTTTAATGGTGGTTTTTCCTTTTTTTCAGGAGAAGGGCTATATGGATAAGGCTCCCTAGAGGGAGTGATGGAAGCAGGATGAGCAACTATCACAGGCACTGTTGCAGAAAAACCAGACGACCGAACATGAGCCGAAGAAGTGCCCACAGAAGCAGGAATAGACGCAGCCTTAGAAGTGCCGACAGAAACTGGAACAGACGCAGCCTTAGAAGTGCCCACAGAAGCAGGAACATAATCCTTAGCATTAATCATTGAGGTACGACTACTTTTTGCATCAAATGAAACACTTTCCTTGGAATCACCGAATTTAAAAAGAAAATTTGGATTACTTCGAGGGAGAGTAGGAGCATTTTCATGAGCAGTAGAAGACCCAACTTCAGTATTCCCTTTAGTACTTCTTTTGCTTTATCTTTAGTAACAGGTTCTAATCCAATTTTTGCTTTATCTTTAGAAGGAGAGTTAGATCCAACCTTCGTTCCGGGCTTAGAGAGAGCCACATTTCCTTTCTTTGAAGCCAGATGAGGATTGATTACAGGAGGCAAGAGAAGACAATTCCTGACAATATGACCCAGTTCCTTACAATGAGAGCAAGTTGGAGGCATCCAAGGGTAATCCACAGCAAGTTCCACAACTTCCCGACTCTGCCTCTGAAATTCAACCACACGAGGGAGAGGAGTGGAAAGATTGACTTCAACCTTTACATGAGAATCTGTGAGGCTGAAAAGATTTTTAGTAAAATCATCTGTTCCCTTAGGCTCACCCACTAATCCAGCGAGTAAACTTAACCCTTTTTGATGCCGCAGATCTAGGGGGACTCCAGTTAGGTAAGCCCAGATTTGGAAGGGTCTTTGCAAAGTAGTTTCCAAAGAGTGAGAGGATGTCCACTGCGCAGTGTGAAACATTGAGTCTCCAACATACCAAATGCCTTTTTCCAGAATCTTCAGACGTAGGTAGTCACTCGGAATCCTTACAATCATGGAACGATTCAGAGGATTATTATGAATCTCGATTTTTCTTCCTTTTCCCCACAAATGACTTAGAACATTTTGAATCTGGCTGTAGGGTGGAGGCCTACCATTGAAGTAACACACAATGAAGTCTTTGTGAAGTTCTGCACCACGTTCAAATACCTCATCTGGTATAAGCACACATGGCCGGCCAGATTCAGCAAAGGTTAAAGGGGCAAGCCTAGTAAGGGACTTGTCATTAAAATGCTTGAGACGTTCAGCCATTGTTGGGGCGTGAGTGGTATTGTTCTTAGGAGTAGATCCTGGTGATGAGATCTGAGCAGTATTTAGGGTGTCAGAACCTTCAATTGGCTTTTCCTTTGCCTAGGAGGGGCAGAGTGAGAAGCCTTGTTTGTGTTGAGAGTCGAAGTTGATTTTGGTGGAACCACAATGTAATTAGGCGGAGTTTGAGAAGCAGATCTAGCCCTTTCTTCCATAGGAGGGTTAGAGTCTTGCAGTAGAGACGATTTGCTAGCTTCAGCATCCACCATGACAACCTCAGTCGTAAGAGGGGAAGCAGCAACATTAGCATCAGTAGAGGTAGAAGCTACAGTATCAACATTAGCAACGGTAGCAGCAGTAGTAACAATAGGAACAGTAGCCGCGTCAGATCTGGGCTTTTCAGCACAAATTTGAGGACGTTCATGCAGATTTATTTCAGCTTCAGTCATCACAACTTCAGCAGTAGAGGACACGGTAGCAGGCGTCAGCTTTTGAGAGACTGGAGCCGAAGTAGGGTGAAACTTTCTTCCTTCAGGAGAGGAAAGAGGAGGGAACTGAGATAAAGATAACGCTGAAGGATCCGGGGGATCAGGGGGGATGGGAGGGCGAGGAGGGCTTTCACCAGCGGTGGTCGGCGGAGAGATCTGGCCAGAAACACGGCCAACGGAGAGCCAGCTTTTCTTCATTAGGAGTCGTGCTAGAGAGAAAAAGATTTTCCCTTTAGATCGTTATTTACAAATGTTATAAAGATGTGTAACTACTTTATAAATCATTATAACACGTTCAGGTACACGCATTCAAACTTCATAACAAAATTATTTTTAAGCACAAAAAAAATACTCAATAACATAGCTACCCGGGTTCAAAGGTGTCAAAAAGCCCAGATTTGCCACTAATGCTATCAAATTTCCTTAAGCATTAATGTAATTTTTATATTTAAATGAGTTCAAGTGGACTCGTCCCTGGCTACGAAAATGAAAAATTGAACATATACGATTACGAAGAAATATAGAGGTTTATAAACAGATTCAAAAAGAGTTATAAGGTTTAATATCTTAGATTATAGTACATTCCAAATCTCGAGATTACAGAAACATACATGGAAGGCGTCCTCCCAAAACATGATACTTCTTTTGGCAAGCCATCTCGAGATATCTTTCGGTTTCCGCCAAGTTGCGATCTACATGTATTAACTATGACCCACAATGCGTGCGTTGTGTAACGGATGCGAGATCTATTACTCATGCATTATTCTCAGTGTTATAAAAAGTGGTAGGCGCTAAACGGACGTTGAACCTTTGCCTAGCGCCTAGAACGCGTAATCAAAACCTAGACAATTTTTTAGGCGGTTTTATAATAATAAATAAAAATATCTTATTATATAAAGTTGGATGCGTCAAAGTTGCTAATTAACATGATCATGACACATGTCAAGTTAATCGATAAGATTTTGACACGTGTTAAAAAAATTCAACCAATTAGATTTTAAAATAATGTTTACATAAATCTAAAAATTAGTTTAAAAAAAAAAAAAAAAGTTTCTTTTTCGATTACTAATACAAAAATAAAAATAAAAAAAATGAAAAGGTAATTAAAAGACGCATCAAAGTTAATAATTAACATGATCGTGACACGTGTTAAGTTAAACGATTAATAATATAAAAAGGAAAATAAAAAATCGGAAAGGTAAATAAGAAAATTAATAAAAATGAAAATAAGTTTTTTTATATGTTTTTCATTTTTTTTTTGTCAACATATGTTTTTCATTTAAATTAAGAAAATTGCATGATCAACTACTAATAATAAAAGGAAAATCAAAAAAATAGTATAAAAATAGAAAAGGAAAATAAGTTTCTTTTTCGATTACTAATACCAAAAGAAAAATAAAAAACCAAAAAAGTAAATAAGAAAATTAAGAGAAAGAAAAATATGTTTATTTTATGTTTTTCATTTAAATTAAGGAAACTATATGATCAATTACTAATACTAAAAAGAAATTCAAGATGCTAATGATATGACATTAGACGATGATGAGATCAATGAGGATGAAGATATCAAGAATCAGAGGCTGACCCACGTTATAAAAATGGTGGGTCAGCTGACCGAGGGAAAATATATAAGATTCGTTGTAGTACTTAGACCATCCCCAATGCAGACACTCAACTTGGGTGTCTTAAAGATTTTATAATAATAATAAAAAAATGATTTTTTTTTTAAAAAGAAAATATTCGGTTTAAAAAAAAAAAATTGTGACGAATCGCGTCGTGACACCATTCTTGGACTTAAGACACTTTGGTGTCTCCATGTCATTATTTATTTATTTATTTAATTTATTTTTTTTGGACTTAAGACACTTTGGTGTCTCCATTGTGGTTGCTCTTAGGCATATTTGATCTGTAGCGCAAATGGTTTGTGCTGCATGCACACTTTCATTCTCAAGTTCGAGGGCTCTTCTACACTATAATTGTTTTTTTTGCTTAAAATAAATTAGCTTCTAGCTTTTTTTTTTCTAAAGCATATGAACAATTCATTCTTTTCATAGCATATTTCTTTTTTTTTTACTTGAAAGAAACCATAATAAAATTACTTGACAAAAAATTATAATAAAATTAGACATTATTAAAAATATATATATATATTTAGAGAAATCATCATTGACAATACTTAATAAATTTAATAATTAATACTTTCATATATACCTATAAATAATAAAACTATTAACATATATATGATATAAAACTAAAATAAATTAAATATATATATATATATATATAACACTCATAATCTGATAGATATTTTTAATATGAAAGATGAAAAATGAATACTCATTATATTTTAGAAGTATGTTATTAAAAAATTAAATTATCTGGTTGATAATACTACTTCTACAATAAATATCATTAAAAAAACTATTTATAATTTTATCATAAAATTTTGTTTTTAATATAAATAAATATATTATAATAAATATTTTTTTTTAAATTATTTTTTGACTCATGTAAAATAAATTTCTGGGTTCGCCACTGTCAAGAATCATGTAGAGAACCTTTTGATGCGAGTCTTAAGAAGCATAACTTCTCTAGAGAGCAGAGAGATCATATAAGGGAGATGAATGTGAAGAGAAAGAGAGATTTTATTTGATTGAAGAGAGTTAATGGAAAGATTGTTAACATATTCGAATGACTCAAACTAAATAGAAAAAAATAGTTGATAAAGTGTGTGAACTATATGAGAAGTAGGGTTGATGTTGCTTATGATCCGCAACAGATTCTGTGTTTTGATATTTTAATTGAAAATAAATGAGAATTAAAATAAATAAATAACATTTAGGTTTTGATTTTGTGTTTTTCATATTTTTTTTAGTAGTGATCAGATTATGCTTTCTATTTTCTTTAAAACATATTTTAACGGGTTTTCAATTTTATTATTTTCTTAAATTTGGTTATTCATTTATGTTTCTTTTTCGATTACTAATACAAAGAGGAAAATATTCGATTATTCGTTTTTTCTTTACAAATTATTCGATTTTATTTTTAATTTATTTTTACGAGTTTAAAATATATTATTAAAACCCCGCATATATGCAGGCTCTATTCTAGTATATAGTAAACAAAGATACTTAATATATATTTAATATATCATAATAAAATCATCTCAATTACATGATCCAGCCTTGAATAAAAAATCTAAACCAAACGTAAATATAATTAAATAAGCAAAACTGGAGTTTTTAACGATAAATAAACTCTTTTACAATGTTTTAAAAAATAAAACAGATTTAACTCGTCTTAGCTTGCCTATGCCCTTATTGGCCGCCTAAACCGCCGGATGATACCGTTTGCCTAACTTGACCGATTAGCATGAAATCCAAACGGGCTAGGAGGGCTGGATATTGCTTATGAAACCCAACCTCAGAATATTGTTTATCTAAACTTAGTACGACCCGGTTGGATATTTAAAATGTTTTAGATAGTTACGTTGTTGACCAACAAAAAAAAAAACAGTAGGATTTAAGAAATTTTTTTCAGGTGATCAGTGATCACACTCTCTTCACAAAAAATGTTAGTATTGTTTATATGGTTGTTTTGGTGAATGAAGACAATATTATCATTACAAGTAGTTGCGATGAAACTACTAAGTTATGGAAGGCAGTTTTGCAATGTTCATTCAAGCTTCGTGACTTGGGAGCTTTCATATATTTCCTTGGGCTTGAGATTGCAAGGAATATTATTATAGAAATTTCCTTTCTCAAAGGTGATGGCCACTTGAGTTGTTGGCTTAGATTGGCCTTCTTTCGTCGCAAACCATATTCTATTCCCATGGACCTAAGTACCTTCTTGTTTTCTGGTGTGGCGGAACTTGCAAATATGACAAAACTGACAGTTTTAAACTTGAAAGGCAAACAGTTTCGACTTCTTATCGATTCAAGGTAGATATGTTAACAAGCCTAATGGTATCATAAATGTGTTTGTTGGTGCTTAATGATTTAATATGTAAACATTAGATGATCTTTAACCATTTATGTCAACTGTCTAATAATTATTAAGGGAAAGAGTATCAATCGTATATCTTTTCAATCCCTTTGTTGGTGCTTAATGATTTAGTATGTAAACATTAGATGATTTTTAACCATTTATGTCATCTGTCTAATAATTATAAGGAAAAAAGTATCAATCGTATATCTTTTCAATCCATGTGATCACTCCATTTGATCTCTGTAATTACTCCTCTAATATCTCTAGAACTCTCTCTATAACTTGTATATATTGTATCGTTTACATTGAGTATAATACACAAAAATCATATCTTCCTTACATGGTATCAGAGCAGAACGCTCCTAAGACCTTTTTTTTTTTTGCTTAGCCGCCTCTTCTTCCTCTTACTTCGTTCTTCATCGCTCCTTCTCTGTTTCTGTTCTGTCTCCTCCGATCTATTCCTCTTCTTCAAATCTATCATGTCTGGCTTTGATAACGGTAACTTAACATCTCCTGGTATTACAACATCTGCTGACACCGTCTCTCTCAACTCACCGTCCCTTCTCAATATCAACATGGCAAACATCACCAAACTCGGCACAGACAATTATCTTATGTGGAGCCGCCAAGTTTATGCTCTTCTCGATGGGTATGACTTGTCTGCCTATCTTGATGCATCTGCAAAGACACCAAATCCAACTATCATGACAAACGTCACCGAAACAGTCAATCCCGACTATACCTTTTGGAAGCATCAAGATAAGTTAATTTTTAGTGCCTTGCTTGGTGCCATCTCTCTTCTGTTCAACCTCTTGTCTCTCGAGCGACAATAGCTGCTGATATCTGGAACATCCCGACGTCTCTCTACGCAAAATCTAGCAGAGGCCACATCAACTCAAGCAATGGAACAAAGGCACTAAAACGATTCATGAGTATGTTCAAGGCCTTACCACACGTTTTGATCAACTTGCACTTTTTGGGAAGCTGATTGATCATGAAGATCAGATTGATTATGTCCTTCAAGGCCTCCCAGACGACTACAAATCCATTGTTGATCAAACTGAAGAGCGAGAGGTTCCTCCATCGCTTACAAAACTTCATGAGAAGCTTCTTAATCATGAAGCGAAGTTGCTCATGTCTTCCTCGGTCTCATCTCTTCCCATCACTGCCAACTATGCCAATAATCGTTCTTATCAGTCTCGCAAGTCCACTCCCCGTCCACAAAAAACCTGGCATAATCCGGCTTCATGTGCTCCCCGTCCCTATCTTGGCCGTTGTCAACTATGTGGTGTCCAAGTTCACTCTACCAAGCGCTGTTTTCAGCATCGCCCCTCTTCTCAGTCCTCTTAATGTCCCTTGCTGCCAACCCCGTCCTATCCGCCGAATTCGTGGCAGGCTCGTGCTCATCTCATCACTGCCACCAGACAGAACCCATGGATACTAGACAACGACGCTACCTATCATATTACATCTGATCTGGCAAATCTCTCACTCCATCAACCTTACTATGGTGGCGAAGAGGCTCTTGTTGGCAATGGAAGTGCTCTTCCTACCACTCACACGGGTTCTGCTTCCCTTCTCTCTAATTCAAAACCATTATCTCTTGCTAATGTTCTCTATGTGTTAGATATCACCAAGAATCTTGTCTCTGTCTATCGACTGTGCAATTCTAATAAAGTCTCGGTGGAATTTTTTTCCCTGCCCATTTTCAGGTGAAGGATCAAAGCTCGGGGGCTCTATTACTCCAAGGCCGTACTAAAGACTATCTCTATGAGTGGCCAATCTCCAAACCTGTCGCTTATTTCTCTGCTCCAACTGTCAAAACATCTATATCTGATTGGCACTCACGTCTTGACCACCCCTCTTTTCCTATCCTTAAAACTATTATCTCTCGCTATTCCTTACCTTGTTCTGAAGCTTTATCTCAATCTCTGTCTTGCGTTGATTGTCTTACTAATAAAAGTCACAAACTTGCTTTTTCTCAAAACTCTATTTATTCTTCTCGCCTTCTTCAAACTCTCTACACTGATCTTTGGACATCTCATATTGTCTCCACTGACAACTACAAACATTATCTCATTCTTGTAGATCACTTTACACGCTATACGTGGTTCTACCCTCTCAAACTCAAATCTGATGTGAAATAGACTTTCATTCGTTTCAAAGCTCTTACTCAAAACAGATTTCAAACAAAAATACAGACTCTATTTTCCGACAATGGAGGAGAATTCATTGCTTTACGTACCTTTCTGTCTACATCAGGGATTACGCATCTCACCTCCCCTCTTCATACACTTGAACACAATGGGTTAGCTGAGCGACGCAATCGTCATATCGTGGAAACATGTCTCTCTCTTCTACATCACGCCAAACTTCCCAATACTTTCTGGTCTTATGCCTTCTCTACTGCTGTCTACCTAATCAATCGAATGCCAACACCAGTTCTATCTCTTGCTTCTCCATTTCATCTTCTTTTCCAAATGAAGGCAAATTACTCCAAATTAAAAATATTTGGATGTCTCTGTTTCCCTTGACTCCATCCTTATCGATCACATAAACTTGAACCTCGCTCCAGCTCGTATGTGTTTCTCGGCTACTCTTTAACTCAAAGCGCATACCTTTGCTTTGACCAGCTCCAAAACCGTCTCTATGTATCTCGTCATGTGCAATTCAATGAGCAAATCTTTCCTTACAACTCTCTTCTTCAACAGTCTTCTTCCGATTCGACTCCCATCAACACTTCATCCCTTTCACAATCATATTCTCAAATTCCGATCAATCTCTGGCCACCTCAATAATCTCCCTCTTCTTCGCCCCCAACTCTGGTCCTTCCTCACCACCGTCGAATCTCGCTCCATCGTCTCTATCAACTTCTACATCTACATCTCAGAACACGCAAATAACATCGACTACTACACCAACAGACCACGATTCCCACAAAATTGATTCCACTCAAATCGATGATGGCTCCCAATCCACTCCACCAGAGACATCAGCAACGCCAACCGCCACTGTTATGTCTGAATCACCATCATCACCGTTATCGTCAACAAATGTTGCTGGCTCGTCTCGCTCCTCATCATGACAAAACAGTAATGTTTTGTCTCCACCAGAATTAAGTCACCAGGCTCATTCTTCACCAACGGCCCATCAACTATTCAACAGCCCAAATTCCAAAAGCCGAGAATCAACATCCTCACATCGTCCAGAACCATCCACCATCACATCTCATCCTCCATCCATACCTCCCTCTTCTCAGACTGCTCCACCACCTCAACCGATACCACCAGAAAATCAACATACAATGGCTACTCGTGCAAAATAGGGCATTTTAAAGCCAACCCCGAAATATGCCAACAATACCACTGCTAAATCAATTGATCAAATTCCAAAAACCATAACCCAAGCTCTTGCTGATCCTCGATGGCGCAAGGCTGCTTCAGATGAATTCCATTCCATAATCGGCAACAACACCTATTATCTTGTTCCTCCTCCTATTAATCACAATACTGTTGATTGTCGATGGTAATTTACACTAAAATACTCTCCTGATGGTTCTATTCGCATGTACAAAGCCCGTCTCGTCGTGAAGGGTTATACTCAATGGTGTAGCGTAGATTTCACAGAAACATTCAGTCCTGTTATCAAGTCAACGACAATTCGTCTTGTTCTAGATGTTGCCATTAGTCGATCATGGCCAATCAAGTAGCTTGATGTGAACAACACTTTCCTCCAAGGATCATTGACAGAAGAAGTATACTGCACACAACCACCTGGATTCATCGATGCCACTCGCCCACACCATGTTTGTCGCCTACACAAAGCACTTTACGGCTTGAAGCAAGCACTGAGAGCTTGGTACTAGGAGCTCATCAACTTTCTTCTTGCATCTGGTTTTGTCAACTCCCTTGCCGATGCTTCTCTATTCATCTTTAAACGTGGCACAATCTTCTCTACATTCTCATCTATGTCGCTGATATACTCATCACATGCAACAATCACAACCTCTTACAGCAGACGCTCGACTCTCTTGCAACAAGATTCTCTGTCAAAGATCCCGAAGATCTCAATTATTTCCTCGGCATTGAAGCACACTGAACAACACACAGCTTACATCTAACACAACGAAGGTACACTCTGGATCTTCTCACTCGCTGCAAAATACTTGATGTGAAATCTGTCACTACACCCATGGCTACAACTCCAAAACTATCTCTGCACTCCGACAGAGTATCGTCAACTCATTGGCAGCCTCCAATACCTAGCATTTACTCGACCAAATGTTGCCTACGCAGTGAGTCGTCTCTCTCAGTTTATGCACACCCCAACATCAGATCATTGGCAAGCGGCTAAGCGGGTTCTACGGTATCTCGGTAGAACAATCTCCCATGGTCTCTTCTTCAGTAAAGACAATCCGAGTGTTCTACACGCTTATTCCGACGCAGATTGGACAGGTGATCTCGATGATTTTGTCTCAACTAATGCATATATAATCTACCTTGGAAAACATCCGATATCTTAGTCCTCTAAGAAGCAGAAAGGAGTGACATGCTCATCAACCGATGCTGAATACAGATCCGTCGCAAACACTTAGGCCGAGATACGTTGGATTGGTTCTTTACTCACTGAGATCGGCATTCACATTTCCTCTACTCCGGTCATCTACTGTGATAATGTGAGTGCAACGTATCTTTGTGCCAATCCAGTGTTTCATTCTAGGATGAAACATCTCGCTCTAGACTACCACTTTATACGGAATCACATCACTGATAACATGCATATTTTACACATTTTTACCATCATAAGTGTAAGCTTTAATAAGCATTTCCTAAGGTTTTAATGTATAAGCACTAGATTTCGAGTATTTGGTTGTTCAAGACTCTTTTCAGGTAATCTTAGCAAAAGACGCATATTTTGGAGCAAAATGGACATTTCCGGAAACAGTGCTCGAGGACATAAGTTCAACATCAGACGACGGCCTTCCCACCACAAGATCAAGCTCATATTTGGAGACAAGGTAGCCTAATCAGCTATTTTTCACTTCGAAGTGGTTTGAGAACAATTCCATGGTTGGATCTCAAGTTATGAAGGAAGCAAGAAGGTCCGTCAAGCACCCAGAAGACCAAGCCGGCCGCGCCACGGCCTGACCAGACGACCAGAGGCCGCGCCACGGCCAGTCGCTCGGCCGGCCAGCCACTTAACGACTCTCGAGCCCATTTGAAGCCCAACTTAATCTTGCAACCGTCTTATGCAAGCCAAGACCTAATTGACGACCAAGAGGACTTGAAGACCTATATATACTCGATGTTTAGGGTTTCTTTTGGAGGGTTCGAAGTTTTCTTTTCACGTTTCATTGTTTTTGGTTCTGACGGCCGTGATCTCGCTCTCTCTCGATCTCCATCCTTGTTCTTCGAGGGAGATCGATTTCTGCTGGAACCTTTGTTACTTCTTATTGATCTATACAAGTATGTATTCATCTATCACGTTTTCTACTCCTTCTTTCATGTCTGAGTAGTTTGTTTTCGTTGGGTGTTCTTTAAGGGGATGTATGAGGAATTTCATTAACTGTTCTTAAACCGATTGTTTAGACCGTAGATTAGGGGTTTCTTTCTTATCAAACATGTTCTTAATGCATGAATCTAGCGTCATGAACTAGATGTCTGATTTTAGGATCTTTGAAATCCATTAACCTGCTGAATTTCAGATCTGAACCTAGTTTGGTGGAGCGCAACACTTCTGGGATGCTCATGCATACCTAAGAAGAAGTCGTGAATGTTTATTGTCCTAATCATTACTGCGTGTTTCCCTAGGATGCAGGATACAATACTATACCTGTGAATTTTGCATAACATAGATAGATCTTGCTTGTTAGGGTTTATGTCGTTAAAACCAATGATTCTAGTTTAGGGAAAATCGCCTAGTCTCGTTTGTCTGAACTTTTGTGAGTTTTATTTCTAGTTAGAACCCCATATATTTCTCGAGAAGATCCCCAACGTGTTTCCCATCTGCTTTACAACTCGAGATTTACGCACTCCAATATTTACCTTTTCTACATTGCTCACCTGATTTTCTTTTTACAAGCACTTAAGTTGAATTTCCTTTTTCCGTTTGATATAGAATTGGTTGACACCCTTCTCTATATAAGACGTTGCTCTCTCTTCTTTCTTTTCTGCAAAAAATCGTGACACTTACCCCAAAATCCCAATTCTCTGCGTCTTTGGTTGTCCTGATTTCTTGTTTTGCAGTTGACCTCCTTCCTGTGGTTTGACACCCTAAGTACTACAATGCACGCTGTGCACTTGCAACTTAGGGTCCTACAAATTAAAAGCTCGACGAGTCCCCAAAGAAATCTTCCAATTTCGGACAGTTATTTAGACCCCAACAATCACCTCTGGTACGTTACGCGTAGCTCACGTTTCCTCTAAAGATAAATTGGCGGATGCATTGACAAAACCCCTCTCTCGTGCTCCTTTTACGAATCTATCTTCCAAGATTAGAGTCTCTAAAGCCCCTCTATCTTGAGGGGGCATATTAAGAGAAAGAGTATCAATCGTATATCTTTTCAATCTCTGTGATCGTTCCATTTGATCTCTGTAATGACTCCTCTAATATCTCTAGAACTTGTATATATTGTATTGTTTACATTGAGTATAATACACAAGAATCATATCTTTCTTACAATAATAACTTGTTTTTTTGGGATCTCCAGCCAGGTTTACCAAATCTCCAAAGATAAATTCAACCACACGCTATCTACTCACAGTAAGTGTGTAAACTGTCTTAAAAGGAAGAGACTTACGGCCTAGAGAAGGCAAGTCTAAGCCGTAAGAATGGTTCTTTTACCCGCGAAGTATTGAAAAATCTGAAAAGTTGCAAGAACTGGATCTCAGTGACGATGCGTTCACACATGTTGGATTGTGGCCTAGGTAAGATAGGTATAGGAAAAGAAACTTGCTTGCTCTCCCCCTAACATATATATCACAAAAAATTTAACCTATCTAGTTGAAACTCTACATAGGCGTTAGAAGAATCTAATTAATTCATGTCACTCGTAAGAAGAAGTTTGAATTTAGAGTTGTTCAGCAAGAAGTTAAAATTACAGCAACTATGAAGCTGGATTTTAACAAGATCCAAGAAAATAAGTTAGTATAGACACAAGTGGCAAAAGGTTAGTGTGATTCCACTTATTGCCTAAGATAATTCGGCCAAATTGTCAAATATGGAGCAATTCAAGTGGAACCAAGTCACTCGAAAAATCTTCTTGCCCAAACCACACGTTCCATTACAAGATAATATGAAATTAAGTCAAGGGTCAACTTCATTGACTTTTCATGTGGTTGTTCTTTAAGCTGTAATCTATAATGAGACCAAATCCTCAAAATGTCTAGTTTCTTGAAAACAGGAAATAAAAAATGAGAACATACGAGAGAAGCTGGTGGTGGGTTAAGGAGAAGATGCAGATGGCTTCGGTGTTTATAATAATAACAATGATTCTCCAATTCCAAATGAAAGCATGTGTTGGCTGTCTGGAAACTGAACGGATGGGTCTGTTGCACCTCAAGTCGTATCTCAACTCTCTTCGTGTTCCCCAAGAAAAAATTATTCTCGATTCATGGAGTAACGATGATTCTAAGGGCGACTGCTGCCGTTGGGAGAGAGTAAATTGCAGTGAATCTATGGGTGGCCACATCGTCGATCTCTCACTTGATAGCCTCTTGCCAAGATCTGGTGGTTATAGTTATATTTATCGAAATCCGATATTAAATCTTTCTTTGCTCCATAGCTTCCCTCAACTCAAAACCCTTGACCTTTCATCGAATCGGTTCCATAACATGTTCGATCCCATCCATGGTACGTTCTTTTCGTGAAAGCCACCATTATATTTTTCAATTTATCTCCAATTTTCTTAATATTTTCTTTACGGTTTCAGGTCAGAAGAGCTTTCAGAGACTTGAGAACCTGGAGACCCTATATTTGTCCGGCAATCATTTCAACAACAGTGCTCTCCCTTTTCTAAGTTCAGCAAGGTCGCTCAGGATTCTAAATCTTCGTGGCAATTTACTGGAAGGTGTCTTTCCTCCGGATGGTAATGAATGATATCTTTAGTTCATCAAGACCTGCTTTCCTTAATTTCTCAAGAGTAATTAAGGATGAATTCTAGAGCCTCCAAAATTCTAGATAATATGTGATTTAAATCGCAGTTTTATACTCTAGGAAAAAAAAAAAGGGACATGTGTGGTGGTGGTCATTGGTTGATGAACTTTCTTAAATCATCAAATGTTTGTTGATAATATAATTTAATGCCTTGAAAGCTTCTTGGTTTTTGTTAAGAATGCTGAATTTGTACCGCAATTAATTTCTTAAGAAGCCTAAATGGAGACATTGGTGTGCAGGTTTAATCAATTTAGCGGAGTTGGAAGAATTGGATCTAAGTGTCAATAGCATAAACGACTTTGAGGCTGGTGACGGTGAGAAGAAGAACAAAAACAAAAGAGTAAAGATAATTTTGTTGGCTTATAACATCGCTAATGATATCATAATGTGTTGGTGCAGGGTTAAGAGCTACGAAGCTGAAAAAATTAGATCTTAGCTTAAATGTATTCTCAGACACTGCCCGAGTTAAAGGTAAGTCGAGTTGCAGGGACTTTAACATATTAACAAATATGATCTTTAGCCAACTAAGTGTTCTATCGAATCATAACACATTTTTTTTCTTCGAATCTCCAGGATTAGAAAATCTTGTACGGTTAGTAGTCTTGAACATGGAATCCAATGGATTCAACCACACCCACCCAATCCATTGAAGGTAACTGAGTAAATTAATTGTTGCATGAAGAGACTAACTTTTTAAAGAAGGAAGCTTAATTTATATATATAAATAATAATTTAGCAAAATATCTTTCAAAGACATGTAAAAGTTGCAAGAACTTAACGAGGAACGAATTCTTGCTGGTGATCGAGAGAAAACTCGCTTTTTCTAAGCATAACTGTCAGAAATTTTCATCTAACTTTCCGGTTGGATCTAATTATAATAAGAATAAAGGGGAAGTGGTTCAAAAAGTCCAAAAATCTCCTATTACAATTGTTTTATTTCTATCTTTTTGCAGATTTAGCGTTTCCTTCCTCATTACAAGTATTGAATCTAAGAGATAACCACTTGTCTTCAACCCACGAAGGTGAACTATTACAAATCATTTGATCTCTCCTAAACATCAATATTCACAGCTTGCTCTATTTGAATTTCAGGCTATTCAAAGCTTTGCAGACTGATTAATCTCCAAGAGCTGGATTTAAGCAACAATGCTTTGACAAGTATGCTTCATTGTCTAGGTAACGTTAGCCGTCTTTGAACTCTTGATCTATCAAACAACCAATTGAATGGAAACCTGTCTGCCTTTGTTTCTGGTCTACCATCAACGCTTGAGTATTTGTCGCTACTTCACAATAACTTCAATGGTTCATTCTTGTTCAACACATTGGTTAATAAAACAAGGCTCACGGTATTAAAATTGTCATCAGAAGTTGGTATGATCCAAGCTCAGGCTGAGAGCTCGTCGGTTCCACTATTTCAGTTGAAGATGTTAAGGTTAAATAATTTCAATCTTGGCAGCACATTTCCTGGCTTTCTTGTTCATCAGCATGACTTGTACTTTGTTGATCTCTCACATAACAAGTTGACAGGAGCTTTTCCGACTTGGCTTGTAGAAAATAACACAAGACTCGTGGTTATTTTGCTGAATAGCAATTCGTTGACAGAGCTGCAGCTACCTAGGGTTGTTCATGGCTTACAAGCTCTCGACATCTCGAGTAATAGAATATACGATTCAATTCAAGAAGAGATAGGGATTGTCTTTCCAAGGCTAAGGTTTATGGACTTTTCTTCGAATCAGTTTCATGGAACCATTCCATCTTCTATGGGGGAGATGAAAATTCTAGAAACGTTAGACATGTCTTCTAACGGTCTTTCTGGGCAGCTACCTCAAACAGTTTTAAGTAGTTGCTACTTGCTGAATCTTCTAAAGCTCTCCAACAACAAATTCCATGGAGAAGTATTTCCGGAGCATGCAAATCTTACTGGTTTAAGAAAGCTACTTCTTGATGGAAACAATTTTAATGGGAGTCTTGGAAAAGGTTTATTAAACTCAAAGGAACTAGAACTTCTAGACGTATCAAATAANCCAAGAGGACTTGAAGACCTATATATACTCGATGTTTAGGGTTTCTTTTGGAGGGTTCGAAGTTTTCTTTTCACGTTTCATTGTTTTTGGTTCTGACGGCCGTGATCTCGCTCTCTCTCGATCTCCATCCTTGTTCTTCGAGGGAGATCGATTTCTGCTGGAACCTTTGTTACTTCTTATTGATCTATACAAGTATGTATTCATCTATCACGTTTTCTACTCCTTCTTTCATGTCTGAGTAGTTTGTTTTCGTTGGGTGTTCTTTAAGGGGATGTATGAGGAATTTCATTAACTGTTCTTAAACCGATTGTTTAGACCGTAGATTAGGGGTTTCTTTCTTATCAAACATGTTCTTAATGCATGAATCTAGCGTCATGAACTAGATGTCTGATTTTAGGATCTTTGAAATCCATTAACCTGCTGAATTTCAGATCTGAACCTAGTTTGGTGGAGCGCAACACTTCTGGGATGCTCATGCATACCTAAGAAGAAGTCGTGAATGTTTATTGTCCTAATCATTACTGCGTGTTTCCCTAGGATGCAGGATACAATACTATACCTGTGAATTTTGCATAACATAGATAGATCTTGCTTGTTAGGGTTTATGTCGTTAAAACCAATGATTCTAGTTTAGGGAAAATCGCCTAGTCTCGTTTGTCTGAACTTTTGTGAGTTTTATTTCTAGTTAGAACCCCATATATTTCTCGAGAAGATCCCCAACGTGTTTCCCATCTGCTTTACAACTCGAGATTTACGCACTCCAATATTTACCTTTTCTACATTGCTCACCTGATTTTCTTTTTACAAGCACTTAAGTTGAATTTCCTTTTTCCGTTTGATATAGAATTGGTTGACACCCTTCTCTATATAAGACGTTGCTCTCTCTTCTTTCTTTTCTGCAAAAAATCGTGACACTTACCCCAAAATCCCAATTCTCTGCGTCTTTGGTTGTCCTGATTTCTTGTTTTGCAGTTGACCTCCTTCCTGTGGTTTGACACCCTAAGTACTACAATGCACGCTGTGCACTTGCAACTTAGGGTCCTACAAATTAAAAGCTCGACGAGTCCCCAAAGAAATCTTCCAATTTCGGACAGTTATTTAGACCCCAACAATCACCTCTGGTACGTTACGCGTAGCTCACGTTTCCTCTAAAGATAAATTGGCGGATGCATTGACAAAACCCCTCTCTCGTGCTCCTTTTACGAATCTATCTTCCAAGATTAGAGTCTCTAAAGCCCCTCTATCTTGAGGGGGCATATTAAGAGAAAGAGTATCAATCGTATATCTTTTCAATCTCTGTGATCGTTCCATTTGATCTCTGTAATGACTCCTCTAATATCTCTAGAACTTGTATATATTGTATTGTTTACATTGAGTATAATACACAAGAATCATATCTTTCTTACAATAATAACTTGTTTTTTTGGGATCTCCAGCCAGGTTTACCAAATCTCCAAAGATAAATTCAACCACACGCTATCTACTCACAGTAAGTGTGTAAACTGTCTTAAAAGGAAGAGACTTACGGCCTAGAGAAGGCAAGTCTAAGCCGTAAGAATGGTTCTTTTACCCGCGAAGTATTGAAAAATCTGAAAAGTTGCAAGAACTGGATCTCAGTGACGATGCGTTCACACATGTTGGATTGTGGCCTAGGTAAGATAGGTATAGGAAAAGAAACTTGCTTGCTCTCCCCCTAACATATATATCACAAAAAATTTAACCTATCTAGTTGAAACTCTACATAGGCGTTAGAAGAATCTAATTAATTCATGTCACTCGTAAGAAGAAGTTTGAATTTAGAGTTGTTCAGCAAGAAGTTAAAATTACAGCAACTATGAAGCTGGATTTTAACAAGATCCAAGAAAATAAGTTAGTATAGACACAAGTGGCAAAAGGTTAGTGTGATTCCACTTATTGCCTAAGATAATTCGGCCAAATTGTCAAATATGGAGCAATTCAAGTGGAACCAAGTCACTCGAAAAATCTTCTTGCCCAAACCACACGTTCCATTACAAGATAATATGAAATTAAGTCAAGGGTCAACTTCATTGACTTTTCATGTGGTTGTTCTTTAAGCTGTAATCTATAATGAGACCAAATCCTCAAAATGTCTAGTTTCTTGAAAACAGGAAATAAAAAATGAGAACATACGAGAGAAGCTGGTGGTGGGTTAAGGAGAAGATGCAGATGGCTTCGGTGTTTATAATAATAACAATGATTCTCCAATTCCAAATGAAAGCATGTGTTGGCTGTCTGGAAACTGAACGGATGGGTCTGTTGCACCTCAAGTCGTATCTCAACTCTCTTCGTGTTCCCCAAGAAAAAATTATTCTCGATTCATGGAGTAACGATGATTCTAAGGGCGACTGCTGCCGTTGGGAGAGAGTAAATTGCAGTGAATCTATGGGTGGCCACATCGTCGATCTCTCACTTGATAGCCTCTTGCCAAGATCTGGTGGTTATAGTTATATTTATCGAAATCCGATATTAAATCTTTCTTTGCTCCATAGCTTCCCTCAACTCAAAACCCTTGACCTTTCATCGAATCGGTTCCATAACATGTTCGATCCCATCCATGGTACGTTCTTTTCGTGAAAGCCACCATTATATTTTTCAATTTATCTCCAATTTTCTTAATATTTTCTTTACGGTTTCAGGTCAGAAGAGCTTTCAGAGACTTGAGAACCTGGAGACCCTATATTTGTCCGGCAATCATTTCAACAACAGTGCTCTCCCTTTTCTAAGTTCAGCAAGGTCGCTCAGGATTCTAAATCTTCGTGGCAATTTACTGGAAGGTGTCTTTCCTCCGGATGGTAATGAATGATATCTTTAGTTCATCAAGACCTGCTTTCCTTAATTTCTCAAGAGTAATTAAGGATGAATTCTAGAGCCTCCAAAATTCTAGATAATATGTGATTTAAATCGCAGTTTTATACTCTAGGAAAAAAAAAAAGGGACATGTGTGGTGGTGGTCATTGGTTGATGAACTTTCTTAAATCATCAAATGTTTGTTGATAATATAATTTAATGCCTTGAAAGCTTCTTGGTTTTTGTTAAGAATGCTGAATTTGTACCGCAATTAATTTCTTAAGAAGCCTAAATGGAGACATTGGTGTGCAGGTTTAATCAATTTAGCGGAGTTGGAAGAATTGGATCTAAGTGTCAATAGCATAAACGACTTTGAGGCTGGTGACGGTGAGAAGAAGAACAAAAACAAAAGAGTAAAGATAATTTTGTTGGCTTATAACATCGCTAATGATATCATAATGTGTTGGTGCAGGGTTAAGAGCTACGAAGCTGAAAAAATTAGATCTTAGCTTAAATGTATTCTCAGACACTGCCCGAGTTAAAGGTAAGTCGAGTTGCAGGGACTTTAACATATTAACAAATATGATCTTTAGCCAACTAAGTGTTCTATCGAATCATAACACATTTTTTTTCTTCGAATCTCCAGGATTAGAAAATCTTGTACGGTTAGTAGTCTTGAACATGGAATCCAATGGATTCAACCACACCCACCCAATCCATTGAAGGTAACTGAGTAAATTAATTGTTGCATGAAGAGACTAACTTTTTAAAGAAGGAAGCTTAATTTATATATATAAATAATAATTTAGCAAAATATCTTTCAAAGACATGTAAAAGTTGCAAGAACTTAACGAGGAACGAATTCTTGCTGGTGATCGAGAGAAAACTCGCTTTTTCTAAGCATAACTGTCAGAAATTTTCATCTAACTTTCCGGTTGGATCTAATTATAATAAGAATAAAGGGGAAGTGGTTCAAAAAGTCCAAAAATCTCCTATTACAATTGTTTTATTTCTATCTTTTTGCAGATTTAGCGTTTCCTTCCTCATTACAAGTATTGAATCTAAGAGATAACCACTTGTCTTCAACCCACGAAGGTGAACTATTACAAATCATTTGATCTCTCCTAAACATCAATATTCACAGCTTGCTCTATTTGAATTTCAGGCTATTCAAAGCTTTGCAGACTGATTAATCTCCAAGAGCTGGATTTAAGCAACAATGCTTTGACAAGTATGCTTCATTGTCTAGGTAACGTTAGCCGTCTTTGAACTCTTGATCTATCAAACAACCAATTGAATGGAAACCTGTCTGCCTTTGTTTCTGGTCTACCATCAACGCTTGAGTATTTGTCGCTACTTCACAATAACTTCAATGGTTCATTCTTGTTCAACACATTGGTTAATAAAACAAGGCTCACGGTATTAAAATTGTCATCAGAAGTTGGTATGATCCAAGCTCAGGCTGAGAGCTCGTCGGTTCCACTATTTCAGTTGAAGATGTTAAGGTTAAATAATTTCAATCTTGGCAGCACATTTCCTGGCTTTCTTGTTCATCAGCATGACTTGTACTTTGTTGATCTCTCACATAACAAGTTGACAGGAGCTTTTCCGACTTGGCTTGTAGAAAATAACACAAGACTCGTGGTTATTTTGCTGAATAGCAATTCGTTGACAGAGCTGCAGCTACCTAGGGTTGTTCATGGCTTACAAGCTCTCGACATCTCGAGTAATAGAATATACGATTCAATTCAAGAAGAGATAGGGATTGTCTTTCCAAGGCTAAGGTTTATGGACTTTTCTTCGAATCAGTTTCATGGAACCATTCCATCTTCTATGGGGGAGATGAAAATTCTAGAAACGTTAGACATGTCTTCTAACGGTCTTTCTGGGCAGCTACCTCAAACAGTTTTAAGTAGTTGCTACTTGCTGAATCTTCTAAAGCTCTCCAACAACAAATTCCATGGAGAAGTACTTCCGGAGCATGCAAATCTTACTGGTTTAAGTAAGCTACTTCTTGATGGAAACAATTTTAATGGGAGTCTTGGAAAAGGTTTGTTAAACTCAAAGAAACTAGAACTTCTAGACGTATCAAATAATAGTTTTTCGGGGACGCTTCCACTTTGGATTGGTAGACTGTCAAGCCTTGTTATCTTGAACATGAGGGGAAATCAGCTAAAAGGTCCTTTCCCTCTTCAACTACAGAGTTCTTCTGCCACGCTTCAGTTTATGGACATCTCAAACAATAGCTTCTCTGGATCGATACCAAGGAATGTAAATTTTCCATCCCTCACAGAATTACGACTACAGAACAATGAGTTTGTGGGATCAATTCCAAACAGTTTTTTCAAGAATGGGAAATTACAGGTACTTGATTTGCGGAATAACAACTTTTCAGGGAAAATTTTGAACACTATTGGCGAGAGATCTAATTTACTTGTTCTTCTTCTGGGTAATAACAGCTTACAAAGTCATATCCCAGAGATAATATGCCAACTGAGTGAAGTTGATATCCTGGATTTATCTCACAATAAATTGAATGGTGTTATACCACCATGTTTGGGTAACATGTCTTTTGGTGCGAAAACAGAAAGTTACGACTTTTGGTTACTCGACAGAACATCCTACCCAACAAACATTCCATTTTCTCAAGATTGGATTTATTCATCACCTCTTCCGCTTAACGGAATGATTGAGAATGGTTTTGACTCGGCACCAGCAACTGTTGTGGATTTTTTAACGAAAAGCAGATATGAAGCTTATAAAGGTGGTATCCTCCATACTATGTATGCTCTGGATTTGTCAAGCAACCAATTATCGGGTGAGATTCCAGCTGAGATTGGAAATCTTCATGACATTAGATCTGTGGATTTGTCAAGCAACCGTCTGATAGGCTCCATACCAGATAGTATTTCAAAGCTCAAGAACCTGGGGAGTCTGGAGCTATCCAACAACAAGTTAGATGGAAACATCCCTTCTGTGCTAGCTGACCTCAGCAGTTTAGGATACTTCAATGTCTCATACAACAACTTGTCTGGTGAAATTCCATTCAAAGGCCATCATACAACATTTGATGAATGGAGTTATGTAGGAAATGTTCATCTATGTGGGCCTCCTACCAATATCAGTTGCAACCCTACGAGAGTCCCCGAGCCAAGTGCAACAACGTATGTCAAAGAGGAAGAAGATGGTGTGATAGACATGGTGTGGTTTTATTGGACTTGTGGTACAGTCTACATCTCCACATCCTTGGCCTTGTTTGCGTTCCTCTGCATTGACTCACGTTGGTCTCAAGAATGGTTTTATCGTGTGGATCTCTTCATTCATCAGTTTCAACGCTACAAACGTTCCTTTTGCTGCAACTGATTATGTGGGTCAGCCAAGGTACACTATCTTATATTACTCTTTGATGAAAAACTTATGTTTGATGTTATTTGTGTAGTGTTATGCTTTAATTAAGACAATCTATAGATCATATGATCGTAATGTATTGCTTAAATTATAATAATCCCACTAAACTACATATTCAATTACGGTGGTTCTGGGAAAAGTTGCTGCNTGCTTAAATTATAATAATCCCACTAAACTACATATTCAATTACGGTGGTTCTGGGAAAAGTTGCTGCCGTAGATTCAAGTTGTAATGCTTAATTATGATGGTTCATTTAAACATAGAGTTACTGCAAAAACTCACTAACCTCGTCAAGATCACTCAGTTCAACAACAAATTGGCCAGAGAGATTCCCAAGAGTATCAGAGAACTCAAGATTTTTGTTAATTAAATACAATTTCACAAAATTTATTACAAATATGGAAATTATTTAGAATTGAAAAGTTCGGTGGTTTAGAGATGAAATTTATAACTTTAGGGGGCCTCGGGTTGACGAGCTATTTCTCTCTCGAAACTATTATATAGCACCTTATCTACACCAAGTTTGGCCTTCGTTCCAATTCTACTTCGATATAAAGTTCGAAACCAATTTCCCCTCAAATCGAAAGTTCGAAAGCTAATTACACACAAAGTCAAAACTGAAAACCAAATTACACACAAATGCAGATTAGTACTGGTTTACTGTTTACCAATTACACTTTAACCATCAAAACATAAAACCAAACCGAACTGAAACTGATTACAAGTAAATAACCGTGATTTATCCGATTAGAATCCCTACTAAAATCCTCAAACACAAAAATCCCCAATTATGGATAAAGTACGAACCCTAAATTAGATTTGAAAATACAAAAGTTCTCCAAATCTTTAAAATCAAAAGAGTTAATTAAATATTCGTATTATTTGTTAATGGATTTGTGAAACCAATGTTAGTGGAGTTCAACATGTCGATCGAATCTTTGTCAATGAAAAATGTACATTGAATAAACAAATCAAACCACAGATTTATTCAAGGATAATACATCATCGATCATCTCTCTTACGCTACAAGATCATATAATTCAAAATCTTTGTCTCAGCTCTCTTACTCTACAAGACCAATTCTGTTTTAGATCATCCTAAACAGATACGCCGAGCTTCCGTTGACCCACCTTCGTCCGCATCAATGGACAATACGTTGACACCAAGCTCCCTGAGACGCAGCTCAAGCTTCTCCCTGCGCAAAGCCATCTTCGATTCCAAGAAATTGTTACAAAGTGGGAATTTTCAGAGGTTGACCTGGATATGGGCTAGGAATTTCTGCTCCTATTGCTTTTTCACGCGATAGATTGATTCTAAAATCACTCTTTGTTGCTGACGAGGAAAAAAAATTGGGTGAAAATAAGAAGAAGAAGAAGAATGAGGAGAAGAAGGTGAAGATTGGTCACGTTTGGTGCGGGTTCACGTTTGGAAGAGAAGAATGGGTGTTTTTGGTCACAAGAGAAAGAAGAAGAAGATTGGTCGGATTTATGTTGGTTTAGTTTGGTTTGGGTATGAGTCATTAATTTGGTTTGGTGTCGGTTTTAGGTGGTTTGGTATCAAATTTAGGTCATAAACCGATAAAACCAATAATTATGTGTATATAGGTTTCGAACTTTCGATTTGAGGGGGAAATTGGTTTCGAACTTTCGATTTGAGGGGAAAATTGGTTTCGAACTTTATATCGAGGTGGAATTAGAACGAGGGACAAACTTGGTGTAGATACGGTGCTATATGATAGTTACGAGGGGAAATAGCTCGTCAACCCGATGAATTCAATAGTTCGAGGAAAAATAGATTGGGAAGCAATTGTTGAGGAGTTCTTGGTCTTCATGATTGTTCTTCAAGTGTTCTCCATCGTGTGGTTCTTTCCTACCGTTACGTTACAACTTGGTTTACATTGTGGTAATCCGCAATAGCGTGCCAACTAGACTTTCATGGCAGATATGCATTGGCGTGAGGTTGGTTTCGAGTCAATCTCCTTTGTGTTGTTCTAATTAACTTCGGATAGGCTGCTAATACTTGCTTGCACTGGTGTCTTTGGGTAAAGGTTGTCTGGAATCGTGGTGGAGTGTATAAATCATAATGTGCCTCAGGTTCACATTTTCATAACTGTAGGGAGGTACACGCGCTCATTATCATATTTATTATGGAGTTTGTGAGACCAGAATACGTAAAGACAAACATTAAAGAGTTAAGGAAGATGATTAAATCTTTTCCTCCCTAGAGGGCCCTGGTACAACACATCTTCATATTAATCACGACATCAAACAACTTTTATCGTGTTAGTTTTATGTCTTTACTTTTCATTTAAGTTATGTCGTTAGGCTTTATATACGTTGGGTTTTTAACTATTTTACGTTGGCTTAGTCATTTTTAGGTCAGGGTTTACATTATAGCTTTTCCTATTTAAACTGTTGTAAGACTCATTTTGATGTAGGAGTAGGATCAATGGACTGATCTTACAAGTGAGACGGTTTGGTGGTGAATCTTCAATTGGCTGTACGACTCTCCTTAAAGGTTCTAAGAGATGGTTTGGTGAACAGACGAGTTATGGTGGATTGAGAGACACCACACGATCTATAGATTGATTTGTGATAAGTCTAAAGACATCACAGAGAATCGCACAAAAGTGAAAGAGTGAGTCGGCTAGGGTTTTTGCTAAGCGAAGAAGGCTATTGTTTTTACTGAATAATGTGTGTATTATTGAAAGTAGAAAGGGAGCTTATAAGCACGAGATGTACAACGGTCATATGAGACCAGGTAAGGAAAGCAAATACTCGAAAATCGAAATACAAAGAAAAGAAATTTAAAAGAGACAAGCCGTTTGATAGCTTAAGTGGTCTGCGTGATTCCAAATAAGGAAAGTGTTGTTGTAAGAAATAGATAGCTAAGAATTTATTTCGCTTCGGTCTTGTAGATCATTCTAAGTGCTTTAGAATCTCTGGGCCTCCATGAACTTTCTTAGAAATGACAAATAGTGATTAATTTTTGATTCCTTGTAAAACTGGCAATAATGAAGTAGCTTGAACCTTGAGTTGTAAGCAAGCGGCTTCTTGCATATCTTTAGTGTTTTCGGCTCCTTGATGTCTCCTGAGCTCAGTATGGTTGAAGTCTTGATCATTCTCCAAGTCTTGAGTCTTTGAAAGGTTTAGCTCGTCTCGTGGTCCCAACCAAAAAAACATTGTAGAAATTTTGTGTTTAAAACTGATAAAAAATGTTCCATGGTTTCATGTCACAACAAATAATATGGGTTTGTATACATGTAAAACGTGTCTGAGAAATATTTTTAATGATTTAGGAAGCATGCTTTAAAATTTAGAAACGATTCCTAGAATTTTAGGAAAGCTTTCTTACATATTTATGAATCTCTTTCTAACCTTTTTTACTTCCAGACTAATAAATGGCATGTGGATCAGAAACCTTCTTCTAACTATCCTCCAACAAGGCAAGACAATACAAATGATGAGGGCAATCTGAATGATAAGGTAAGCTTTTTTCCTTACTATTTAAAAAGTTTCGTAAGATTCTTTTTGGAAATAACATTTTTCATAATTTATTTTTGCAGTCTAATACAAACACTTTGAATCAAATCCCATATTCTAACCCGTCATCACCTAATTAGTTCTTTTTATAGTCTTTGTAAAAATTAGGAAACTTTTTACGTTTTTAGGACCCTTTCTAATGTTTTGTACTTGATTGCAGACTGGTACAAAGCACGCGGATCAGATCACTTCCCCTCCCTGGTAACAACCAAATCCAAATGAAGATCTCAATGTTGAGGTAAGCTGTCTCTTTTGTCACTTGTATTTTGAAGGTGTATAATAACACAAACAATTTGACATTTCTCTCAAAATGTTAGTTCTTGCAGTTTGTTGGATATGAGCACCATCAATTCCCGTCTCCTACACGTTCTCAATCGGATAAAAATAATGTACCACCTCACTTACAAGTCGGACCTGCTGTGCAGATAGCATCTTTAGATACTACACTTTGTGGCTCATGGTATATATCAATCATCGGTGTTGAAGAAAGCAACATATAACAAGGAGGAGACAGTTACCGTTGAGTACTCCATATTATTTATGGACCCAAAGAAGAGGATGAAGAGAATTTTGGAAACGGTAACCACGGATAAAATCTGTCCTCCCCTACCGTCATTCCTATATAGTGAAGATAAGTGGAAGGGCTTAGATCTGATGCTGTTTAGGCAAGCTATGCTAATTGAATGTTTAAGCAAACTAATATCGTTTTATGTTATATTGTTATATGAAAGTTTGGTCAAGTTATGCTAATTGATATAGGCAACATGTTCAACTTAAATGTTTCTGAGTCGTTTTATGTTATGGTACTTCTGTATCAAATCTAGTTTCAGGAAGGCCTTCGGAAAATTTAGGAGATTATTTGTTTAATACAAGTATACTAAAACATTTTTAAGAAAACAGTTGTACAGTTTTTGGAATTCTTTCTTAAATCATATGTTGATTACCGCTTGATCGAATAAAAATGAATTTACGTGTCGTAGTGGGTTCACATATTTGTAGATTCAAATCAGCACAAAAACGACATAAACATATTCATATCAGCACAAAAAAAGGGTACAAGTCTAAAAACATGAACATAAAAATAGGAACAAGTCAGTTTGACCAAAAAAAAATAGGAACAAGTCATTATTTCTCAAAAGTTTAAAGCAATTTCAAATAACTCAAAACTGCAGAGCAAAAATGTGCACATGGACATGTTCCATATATGTATTCTTTTAAACGGTTGAATTATTCAGCACCAAGTATTTATTCAATAGTTTACATAACACTGAAAGTATTGCAAGCAATTATGCATGTCAACCATATTCGTTACTGTAAGGATCTAACTGATTTTCCAAAACGGCTGAATTAGCGCATACCACTAGATACACCTGTTTGATGTTAAGTAAACACTAAAATGAGAAATAGAACAGATTGCATACAAGTTCTGCAAGAAAAGATAAATAAACATGCTTGCTAAAGAAGTTTTCCATTTCATCAACTGTCACCAAAATAGTGTGGCTGAACCAAATCTTTAACGTCCTTTAATTTTATGATTAGAGCCACCACCTTATTCAGTCTAGGAACTGAGTATTTTGTAAGCATAAAAATTAGCGCAACAAATCATAATAACAATCAGTAAGGGGAGATCCAATTCAAGCTTTCTTGAACATCCAATCTCTCCAGAGAGATTGAGAAGCTGTACACATGGATACCCATCAACATCAACATACATCTCTTTCGCTATCTCTCGCCACCGTCCCTGGTCTGAGCTCGTCTTTTCCGGCGCCTTCAGCTTTCCAAAGCGATTATCCTCTCTTCCCCTCCGATCGAGGACAATTTTCCGCTACTTCTTCATCAACTACTCTCTCGATAAGTTGTCGAGATTTAATAGAAAAGAAGATTAGTTAAAAACATAAATATAAAATATATTTAAAATTGATTTTGTTATATATATTATTATTTAAATCAGTTATATCTATATTTTTATGTTATATATTGTTTTTTTTTTTTTACATTTCTTAAATAAAAATGGAATTAATGATGAAAAAACTATATAAACAGATTAGATGATTCAAATTTAATTTTTAGCTTCATATAAGATTTGAATTGAAATAATTTGATAACTTAAAGGATGTTTCAGGAAAATACGAACCTTTCTACGTGGACTAATCACGTGTCGTCATGTGAAGTCCATGGTTTTTTTGCAGATGATCCTAAGGGATCAAACTGGGCCTTAGGCCTCAAACCCAAGCTAGCTAAGTGACTCAGGTTAAAAATGACGCCGAGCCTTGAATCCTTCAGATTTTGGAGTTCCGGCAAGTAGACTACCAGACTTGGAACTACTGGCAACTGGCAGTGTGGTCGCACTGTTGGAAGTCGGGCAGTCAAGAGCTAAGTGGTCACGAGGATGAGAGTTCACTTACCTCGCGTAAAGTGGGAAAGATGAACGACACAAGGCCTCAAAAACAAAGAGTTCACACTTTGACAGCCATGCAATCAGGCAACTCTGACAGCTCGGTTCCTCATATCAAAGGAAACAAGCCAGATACGTGACTCTTTTAGGAGGGAATAAATTGTTCAATACTTAACTGTTTTCCCACCAAATCGACAATGAGAATATGTTCAAACTCATACATAAACTCTTGCACTTGCTGAATCATGCTTTTAATGCCTTAAGTCTAACATGTGACAGGTGAAAGTGACCACTCACGATGCCTTGGGAAGAACGAAGGCATGTGGCATCGCTACGCCGCGCATAATCCGCTGCTTCTGAGTCCGTACACTACAGCATGCAGAGATACAAACAAACGTTGTTGAGAAGCTGGTGCAAGCTCCCAGAGAAAGTAGGTGAAGATTCAGTACCCATTCAATGGATCCGATGGCTGACCCGACGACCAAAAATCCAACCTGAACATCCGAACCAACGACATAACGGTCAAATATTCGACTCGGTATACTAACCCAAGCCAAGTAAAACTCTATAAATATAACCCTTTTCGCAATGAGAAAGGGGTTCACACATTTCCATAACTTAGGCCTGTGCTATATTCTTTCTCAGACACTCTCTCTAAACACTTGCTCTCCTTCACTTCCAAGACTCTTTCTCACTTCCGACCATTCTCCTGTCACGTCTCCGACTACTCCTTAGTCGAGACGTCTCACCCCTAAACTCTTACTTTTCTCTTTTTTTCACCGAAAAGCCCACCAAACAAGCCTATTGAGGACCCATCCTTTTCTTCGAGCCAACAAGCACCATTCCCTTCTTTTCGTTTTTTGATTCTCTTTCCATTTTTCGACAAACCACTTTGTGGTATTTTTTTTTACTATTTTCTGATTTGCGCGTTGGAGAGTCATCGGAAAACACACCCCAATCGTGTTTTTCGAAGGCTCTCACGTCGTTTACTTTTTGGTAAGAGACTTGTCCCCTAAAAGACGAAAAAATCCCCTAAACAAAAGATATGCTATTTAAGATTATAAATTGTACTTTTTACATATAATAAATAAACTAAAACTGATTACTATAATATTATATTGTATCATTTTATGTTATAGTTTATACAATAGTATAAAACACACCATATACTACTATAATATTATATTGTATCATTATATGTTATAATTTATACAATAGTATAAAATACATCATATACTAATATATTTTAAAATTTTATATTACTTTTAAAAATAATTTTGACAAAACATTTAACTTACTTATATTATAACTGTAAGATTTAATATTAGAATTTTTGAAATAATTATTTTTGGTAAGTTTATAATTAATTAAATGTGTTTGGCAATTAAAATTAAAATAATATAAATAGGATTAGATGATATAAAAAAAACTAAAATCAATTGCATGTAAATCAAATGACAATACTACTCTTAGTGAATTTCTGACAAATCAGAAAAAGCAATGGCATATATCATTGTATAACACATGCTTGTTAAACATAAGTTTTATCCTGAATTAATAGTATAGATTGGCTTAAACTGCAAATAGCAGCTCAAATTGAGTGTAATATGCTTAAATGAATAATTAATAGTTATGTTCATTTCGCATATTTGGATGCAAAGAAGTAAAAAAGATGCCTACCTTCCAATTCTGTCTTTTCAAAGGACTCATTTTGTTTCTTGTCCAAATCCTAGATGCAAATATTTTTTTTTATTTATCCAATTTAGAAAGTTTGAATTAAAATTTCTCAATAAGAAGCTTAAATTCTTTTATCAGTTTAAAAATTTCATGTAACATCGCGAACTATTAGATAACATCACATGCACTTTTACATCATTTGTTAAGTATTTTGGAACAAATTCGTCAGTTCAACCCGTAATTCAAAAATCCATAAATCCGTTAACACCACAATTGCCCGCATCTCCGGCTAGTTTGTTTAAATAATAGTGTGTACGATCCAAGAGAGAAAATTGGTGTTTTTTTTATTAATGATCCAAGAGTGTTACAATGGTCTTATACAGAACAAGCTCATTAAACAAGAAATAACCAACTGAATTACACCTTAATTCATATGTAATTGAGTCGTGTGTGTCGGCTTTAGACCCGTTAGTCATTTCTAATTAACAATTTTAGGTGTTGTCTTTGGATCTTGGTTCTGTTGATCTGTTTCGTCTTCTCGAGGTTTCTTTGTTTATAATGGCTATCGTTTCTTTGGGGTTTGTCATTTGGATGGAATTTCGCTGCATAGGCATCTACTAGCCTTTCTTTGAGGCTTTTATGGGGGTTGGAGTTGGATTCAAGGCGAAACACTGGTTTTGATTGCCAATTCTTCTCTTGTAAGAAAGTGGCCGGCCTTTTGTGTATAAAGGGCTGAGGCTGATTTAGTAGTGTTCGCATGTAAGAGTGATGATCATATTTGACATTTTCCCAATCATAGGTCAAAGTATCTTTACTTTGAGCCTAGTTTTTCTCGATTGCATCATTTTCTTGGAGTGGCTATGGTGGTGTAGTTTCTCTACATGATCAATTCGATAAGGCACTCACCATCTATTTTCATAGCTCAACTCTTTGACAACACGAAAAAACTGTCTGCCCTATTCTATTTCGGTTATGAGTTTGCTTTTGCTGGTGTTGTTGCTGCTTCAACTCATTTTAGTTTCTTCTGTGGACCTTCTAGTGGAGGCAGACTTGTAGTTTGTTTCTTCGTGAGGCTTATGCCTTTTGGTCCAATTCCTGTGTCTCGAGCTTTTTTGGGTTGGTCGTGGGATTGTTTTGGTTCACAGTATAAAAAGGTCGATTTCAACCTGAACTATACGAGTCGTACCCTTTCATACATATATTATTGAACAGTGCGTTTTCCTACCCAAACTTCTATAAAATTCAAATTACCTATCCAAACTATATATTTGGTGCGGAAATCAGAGTTGACTGTAACAGTGTTAGTCAAACGTTAACTACGGCTGAGTCAGATGACTAAAAAGAATCAATTTCAACCTGAACTAAACCAGTTGTGCCCTTTCATACATATACAATTGAACCGACGTTTTCTACCTAAACCTCCATAAATTCAAATTACCTACCCAAGCTATTTAATGAGGAGAATTGAGTCTTGATACATACTTACAGACTTTAAAATGAGGTTAATCAAAAAACTTAATTCTATGCTTAATATCGAACAATTCCAATGATTATAAAAACCAAGAAAATGCCTCATTTTGAGGTAACAATTTCAGCCGGAGTTAACGATTGACTAACACTGTTACAGTCAACTCTGGATGCAAATGGTTGTTACTAAAGATACGAGTAAAATAAATAATAGAGAAAAAACATGAGTTGAAATTTATAGGAATGAGTTCTTCTTCAAAATAGTAGAAAAATGAGTTGAACATATTTTCTTAATAATTAGTTTATTTTTCAACTTTTTTAGTGGAACTAGTTGAAATATTTTTCAATTATTTTCAACTCAAATGGTAAAATTTAGAAGAATCTTTAATTTCACGAGATTTTGTTCCTCTAAATATGTATCACGACTCGATTCTCCTTATTAGATAACTTGGATAGGTAATTTGAATTTTATGGAGGTTTGGGTAGAAAAACGCACGGTTCAATTGTATCAAAGAGCAACTGGTTTAGTTCAGGTTGAAATTGACTATTTTTTGTCATCTGACTCAACCAAAGTTAACATTTGACTAACACTATTACATTCAACTCTGATTTCCGCACCAAATAGATAGTTTAGATAGGTAATTTGAATTTTATACAGGTTTGGATATAAAAACACATTATTCAATAGTATATATATAAAATGGCACGATTGGTATATTCAAATCAACCTTTTTTATTTAGTGTTTAGGGTTCTTTCGTCTCTATTTCCTGTGATTTTGACGTCGAATATATTTTATTTTATAGCATCTTTGTTTTTTTTCCCTCTTGTTTGGATTTGCGTTTTTCTTTTTTTTTTTGAAATTTTAATATTTTCCACTGGTCTATGTATATTTCACCGATTAATATTATATGCCAAAAAAAGTTATAACAGGATTTTTTTTACCCCAAAAAAACATATTCATTTCTTTAACATATATTTTACAACGAGTTCCATGATACGTGTAAAACATCCTATGCATTCTACCTAATTTGGCTAACTCATCCACATATTGGCAACTTCCCAACTAACATGTGTGCTTGAAAGGAATACAAACAACCTGAGGATAATTTGACAATATCCTTAACATACGTTGCTATTGCTATGCTAGTACGACTCCATGCACTCTTCGCCTTGGGCTGAATCAAAACTTTAATACTATCAAAGAGTGAGTCACAATCTCCGATAAAAGTTACTTCTCTATATGCCAACTTCTTTAGCTTTTTTTTTAACCGCCATAAGTAATTTTGTGCTTCCGCTTCTAAGGAGGAGAAGGTGAGAAGGTTGGTGACACTGAAACCTTAGACCATCTCTAAAAGAATCTCAAATCTTCAAATCTGAGGTTTTGTTCACTTTAAAAAAAACTTCAAAATCTTAAATTTGAGGTTTTATGTTTTTATTTGCATTTTAATCTTTCAAATTAATTATTTCATAAAAAAATATTTTCATAGTAAAATTTTTACCTTATAATTATATGTTTCATTAATATTTTACATACATACTTATAAATTTAAATTTTACATATAAAATTAAATCAATAGATTAAAATGACAAAAAGATATTTATATAAAATAAATATTACATTCCATTCAAAACAAATATTACACAAAAACAATATTACGCTAAGCAAATTTAATACAAAAATAAAATAATAAAAAATAAAAATATATAAACACATAAATACTACACAAATTAAAATAATACAACAATACTAATATTCAGGTAAATTTAGTTATTATTGTTTATATTATTTCTTTGTGTATGTTTTATATTTATTTATAAAGTTATATAATTTTAACTAATTATAATCAATAGTAAGGATTAAAATGCAAAATATAACAATATTAAAATTATATTTGAGGTTCTGTTTTTGGAAACAAACAACTCCAAACCTCAAATTTAAGGTTTGGCTAACCTCAAATTTGAAATTCTTTTTGGAAATGCTCTTACAGAGAGTAAATGTTGAGCATCATTATGGTAAAGGGAGTAACTGAGTAAGGGACCATGCAATGCCAACGACTTGGTCCTTACTGAGCCAAGATGCATCAACCATACAATAATACCTATTGTTGTGTCTTAAAACTCCAGCTAAGATCATGGGTGGTGCCTGGTGTTTGATCGTTCCAGGTTTGTGACTGTTTCCAAAATTATTGATTTAATAGAAAGTTAATTAATAATCTGCAGGATGAAAAGTCATTTATTATAAAAAAAAAGCATATGTATTCTGCATTATCTATACCCTCTCCATCCAAATTATGGAAATAATGGATTTCTTATCAAACTAGGTGATTTCTTGTCACAATCTACAAATTCAGAAAATATCCACAAATTCAAAATTTGTCCATGTACCCACCAATATCCATAAATCCACAAAAGGCCCAGAATAGCGCGGATATCCATAACCAGACCGGGTCGGGCCAGATCTAGCGGCTTGAGTCCCCGAATACAGATCTAAGCACACACCCTATATACGCATCTCGCCGGAAGCGCGTCGCCGATCACGCGCAATCATCTGAAATCCGCCTCTGTTTCTCTTTCTCTCTTTCTCTCTTTCTCTCTCTCACCTAATCTTAATAAGATTGCTTTCAATGGTAAATCGATCCGTGAAGAAGTAACTCAAGCCATAGTTTGCTTCATTCACACTTCAAATCTCCTTCTCCACAACAACAAGCACTCTCCGCCATTTTGTGTTATACATACGGAACCGTCCCCTTTCTCTCTAGGGCGTCTCGTCGACAATGCTAGAATGGCTCAATATAGACAATCGGGAACGGAGAGATTCAGCGGTCGCGTCGGCGGTTATCCTCACTATGCCAACAACGGCGGCGCTGCGTCTTCCTCTTCTGATCACGTAGCGATCGGGATCCGAAACGGCGTCGGAGGAGCTGGAGGAGGAGGAGGAGGGGCGGCTCAGCACGGTAAGGCTAACCGGTGGAGGCGATCCGTTCGGCCTGACAGGATCCGTCGCCTTGGAATCGGCACTGTCGTTTTTGTTCTCTGCCTTGTGCTCGTTGTCACTGTTCTAGCTTACTATTACATCTCTGGTTTTGCCAGTGGCTACGATGATAAAGGTTCGTTGGATTCAGGTTTCATTAGTTAGCTTCTGTGGATCTTCTTCTCTTGTTTGCTGAAATCGGATTTGTGCTATATCTCAGATTGTTTCTGTTGACTTGCATTTTTCCGCAGGATTTGATTCTTACGACGGTGATTTTCTGACGAATGTGACGAGAATTGACCCTGCGAAGGTGCTTGAGTTTGGTCACGGCTCTGTGGTTCATGGACGAGACTCGAGATATTGGGATAAGGATGATAGAAGAAGGGATGATGATTACAATGAAGATGAATCTGAGCATAAATCTGTTGATGTGGACAGGTCAGTGGCTGAAGTGAAGAAGGTTCCTGTGAAGGGTTTAGATTGGAAGGGGATTGGTTTGTACAATGAAGCTGGACGGAATGAGTTAAAGAAGTATGAAGAAGAGTATCAAGCTTCGCTTGTGAAAGGTGGTGAATTATCAAAGAAAAACGTTGGGGATCACGAGGGAGCTGATATGGACCCTGAGGAAGATGATGCAATTGATTCTCATGATAATCAAGGGGATGAATACGTTGATTCTGGGCATGATGAGGATGACAATGAAGAGATGCACAAAGAGAAACCTACGGAGGTTCTTCATTCCATGATCAAGCAGGAGAATACGGAGAAGGATGATGGAGCTACTTCAAAAAGGTCACTTGGGGATTCTTCTCTTGTTAGTAAAGGTGGTAAGTCCGGGAAAACGTCACGATCTGATACAAAAAGAAGAGGCCGAGGTCGAAGATCTTCAGGTGATAACTTGTAATTAGCTGGGTTGAGAAACTGAAGTCTGGGTTATTTGGTGCTCATCGTTCTTTTGTTGTTAAAATCTTTCAGGTGCATCTTGTGAGATGAAGCTATTGAATTCTAGTCAACCAATAGTGGAGCCCTTGAATACTCGAAAATCTGCTAGATTCTCCTTGCAGTACATCGAGGAGGAAGATAAACGGTGGGAGCCTAGGTTTGCAGGTCATCAGAGTTTAGAGGAGCGAGAAAATTCCTTCTTGGTTCAAGACAAGAAAATTCATTGTGGCTTTGTCAAAGCCCCCAAAGGATCTCCGAGCACTGGGTTTGACCTGACTGAAGATGATACTAATTATATCAGTAGATGCCACATCGCTGTTATCTCATGCATCTTTGGCAATTCTGATCGCTTGAGGCCTCCTGCCAATAAAATGGTATGATTCTGTCCATAGTTGATGTTTTTGGCCTTCTCTTTTCCACGTCTAAGATTTGGAAAATGAGACCAGTGAGTTGTGTACACTTAAGAGTAGCCTGGGTTTTAGTGGCACATACATTGTCACTAGCAGAGACTTGCGAGCCGAGTTATCTTAGAGTTCGAGTAGTTCATGTTGACCTGTGGGTGCGGTTTAACCAACCGTTGTAGACTAGTGGCTGGAAGTAAGATGAAAATGAGCTGTTTTGAGCTAGGTACACAAATAGTGAGTTATGAATGCTTAAATAGCTAGCATCTGAAAGTTGGTTTGGTGGGTGTTTTCACCAGCCACGGACCGCCATCTGTTAAGATCTCTGCTCATGGCCTTATTAGGGTTTACCAGGACTTGGGAGTAGCTCCTCTCGCGAAAAAAAACTAGCTTCATTGTAGTGGAGTAAGAGTCAACAAGCAACTTCATGTTTCCTCAAGAATCTAAAAAGACACATTTCCTTTTTTGCGTTTGTAATTTCCTTTTGCTTATTGGTTATGATATTTTGTTACTTGTGCTAACCTGAGTTTTTTCTATTCATTTAGATAAGCCGGTTGTCAAGAAAAAATGTTTGCTTCATTGTGTTCGTGGATGAGATTACCATGCAAACACTTTCCGCGGAAGGCCATGCGCCAGACAGAGCAGGATTCATTGGTTTGTGGAAGTTGGTTGTCGTGAGGAATCTTCCTTACGCAGATATGCGGAGGGTAGGAAAAATACCAAAACTGTTGCCACACCGACTTTTCCCATCGGCAAGGTGAGTCTCAATGTCATAGCGATAACTCTCATTTGTGTGGGTCTAACTAGCACATAATTTTCCAGCACTTGCAGTTAGAAAACAGATCAGTGGCTTGTGTTTGAGTATGATTGAACAAAATACCGGAAAGAACATCAGTTATAATATAAAGTATATATAATTTTCATTTTGAGCCACAAAGAGAAAAGTCAAGTGTGGAATACACATTAAATATTAGATGTTGAAAATGGTTTCTCTTGACAAATGCATCTGAATGCGATAATGCAATACCCGCTGAGAAGCTAGCTTCTCAAGTCAGACCAAATCTGTATCAACAGACACATAAACTCATCTGCTGTTTATTCTTCCAGGTACTCAATCTGGTTGGACAGCAAGTTACGACTTCAGTTGGATCCCCTACTGATTCTGGAGTACTTCCTATGGCGTAAAGGTCACGAGTATGCTATATCCAATCACTATGACCGCCATTGTTTATGGGAAGAGGTTGCACAGAACAAGAAGCTGAACAAGTACAACCATACTGTTATTGATCAACAGTTTGAGTTTTACAAGGCTGATGGGCTGACCAGATTCAACGCTTCAGATCCGTTCAAGCTTCTTCCTAGCAGTAAGATTCTGTTTGGAAACTGATACAAACCAGGATTAGAACCTTGCTTGGGGAGTGTTTGCATTAGTTAGTGGCCATAACTGCTTATGGGTTCCTCATACACGGAGTTTTAATTTTTTTATTAAGTATTTACAGTATCATAATAGTTCTTGGGCTGTATGGTCTTTGTTGGTCAAAATCCTGATTGTCACCATGCAAGGGTCAACCAATACAATACATATGTGCGTTTTGCTTACTTACAATCCCTCTTGTTTATCTTTGGTTGCAGATGTTCCAGAGGGGTCTTTCATAGTACGGGCACATACTCCCATGTCGAACCTATTCTCCTGTCTTTGGTTCAACGAAGTGGAACGCTTCACTCCCCGTGACCAGCTGAGCTTTGCATATACTTACCAGAAACTAAGAAGGATGAATCCTGACAAACCATTTAATCTTCACATGTTCAAGGTAAAAATCTCCATGATTATAATTCCGCATCGACCTAACAATAAGCTGTTTGATGCTCGTCTAAAAGTTGGGTTTGCCTCCATATGTAATCTGGGTTTAGGGTTGTAAAGTCGAAATTGGTCGTGACATGTGAAATCCTATAAACTCTAAAACTAGTATCCGAGTCAAACCCCAAATGCAGTGGCTTCTCTAGTCGTGGAACCTATGTTAGTATGTAATGGTCTCACATTTGATCTTGTAAGCTGATTTAGTCATCAAACTATGAATCAATCAGTAAAAGAACCATATCCTATGGAACAGAGATGGTCTTAGAGCCGATGCTCATTTTCATGAAGAAAGCTCAACCGATGGATTTGTGGAATCGTGGATTAGATTTCGTAGTAAAGATTATCCAGAAATAGATGTCGAAATTCGAAGTTTTGCTTAAGTTTGGTTTGTTTCCTCTGTTTGTGAATTTCAGGACTGCGAGAGAAGAAAGATTGCAAAGTTGTTCCGTCACAGATCAGAGGAGAAGCGAAACCTTATACAAGCAGCACTACAACAATAAAACGACCTGAGCTTTTTTAATCCTGTCCTGTATATTACTTGGAAGAAAAGGCACGTTTGTTTCTTTTGCTCCGATGGCTTAAAACTGCTTACGTTGGACCGAGGTATGTTGCTTGTGGCGAAAACCAGAGGAGGTATACGAAAACTATGCGAGGTTATTTGTAGATGTAGGCGGCGTTAAGAGTTGTTGAAACTTTTGAGGAAGAAGAAGAAGAAGAAGAAGAGGCTTTGATTCGATTAGATTTATGACAAAGGAGGGGTCCTTCATTTTTATTCAATTCATTGCTTTGTTATTGTCTGTATCACTATCATGCAAACCAATATATCACTTAAAAAGGATACTACATTGATTATATTCTACTCTTTTGAAATAAAAACAAAAACAAAAAAGGAGCCAAAGCAAAAGGAGAAGATTGCCGAATTTTGGATTAAGATATTTCATTTGGTTAAAGCAATGTCAATACTCTCATGAGGGATAAAGATAGTAAAATGCTCTGTCGATGATAAAGCAGTATTAAACTACTACTAATTCAGGATTTTAAACGTACCGAGCAAAGCTTCTGTTACAAGAAATACAAGAAAGTTTTATTATTGAAAGTGGACTGACGACCTACTTCCCAACTATCATTGGTAGGGAATTGAGGTGGAATTAGAAAGAGGGCCAAAGTCTGGCTACACACGGTGTTATATAATAATTTCGAGGGGGAAATAGTTCTTGAACCCATTAAAAGTGACGATAGAAAAAAGAAGCTTATAATTCGAAGTTTATGTCCAAACAAAGAATGGAAAATCTGTGATCAATGGATGGGAACTTGAAGTTTTGGATGAGAGTTTGGTAAAGCTTGAAGAAGAGGAAACAATGGCTCAACCAGAGTTACGAGAGCTATCTTTGAACTCTTTTATCGGCCTTAACTCTCTCCTACCACAACCAAATTACGTGGGTTTATTGGCAGGACATAAGTTGTAGTGATGTTGGGCAGTGGTGTCACACACAATTTCATCACACTCTAAATAAGTGTAAGATGGATTGTGATCTTCATGAAATATTTTTTTTTTGTATTAGGAAGGTTATTCCATCCAAATGTATTCATATGGAGTTTTGTATTCACATGGAGTTATGAAGGAGAGTCTTCCATCGATTCAGCCTCGTCTTAATGTTGTGTTGCATGAGTTTGCGAGAAGTTAGGTAAGGAAATGCTACTATCAACAGAGAACATTAGGCCCTGATCTTCACCTTGGCTCATTTTTGTCCTAATCAATGTTTGTTCGTACTGTTATCCTCATGCTCATAAAGAAGCCATGGAGAAGTTAGGTAAGGAAATGCTACTATCAACAGAGAACATTAGGCCTAATCGTAGCTTTTTTTTATAAGTTTTGCGTTATTGGTTAAAAAGAAAAATGGAAGTTGACAGCTTCTGTGATGATGATTGTCGTGTTGTGAACAACGCTACATTGGCTGACAACTTTCTCATTCCGATGATAGACTAGTTACTTGATATTTGCTTGTAATTTCTATTCAAATATCAATAAGCATCTGGATTCCCTGATGGTGACATTAATTGTGAGACAGGCTATTCCTCTTTCCCTGGAAATATTAATCAAGTGAGTTTGTCTTATGTTTTGTCCATGTTTTGTCTCTGAGAAGGAAGATTTCAGGTCTCTTAATCTTTTGTTTATGTTATTCAATGCTTTCTTGATTATATAATAGATAAGAATAGCACCAAGACATCATTTAACTAAATAGTACCAAAAAAGTTGCATTGCATAAGTTAAAAAAACACCAAAGAGCTTCGTCAGAGCTTTCTACTTGCTTCTTCTTGTTCTTCTTGCTCTCCTCTTAGGGTTGGTAATCCGAGCTAAAACAAACCAAGAATTAGTGACAAGCCTTACTTACTTTGTTTGTAACCAAGAATCAAGAACAAACTTATGTACCTGGGAGAGTATAGCCACGAGGACCTTCGTGGCTGCACCCGGGTCTGGGATTCATGGGATGGTAAGCAGCCTTAACAGCTAGTTTGAATCCTCCTATGTAACTTCCATCAAGTTTCAGGGCCTTCTCTTCTGCGACTTTTCCCAGAATCCAAAGGCAGGCGTGTCTGTAAAAAAGTCAACAAAAAAACAAGTCTTTAGTTTAGCATTTAAAGGAAAGAGGAGAATTCACAAACAAAGAAACTTGAGGAAGAAGAAGCCACAAAACCTGGAGGTGGTGGGAGCACGACATTCTTCTTCTTGGGGGAATGTTTCAAAATCCACGATCTCTCCACATGAAGAGAAAAGTTCAGTCATCTCGCTCTTGATAACACGCACAGGAAGCGAAGTGTCATATCCCGAAACGGCAATCATCTTGCTTCTGCAATAATTTTCACATATATCATCAACACAAGAACACCACCACACATCTTTACAGATACCAGAAAAAAATAAAATAATAAAAAATCGTACCTTCCTATTCGTTTCGCTCTGGATAACCTAGCAACCATTCCAGGGGTAAGTTTAATGAGACGGTTGGATTTTGAAGTAGCAACTAGTTTGCGTCCTTCTATCTCACTTCCATTAAGTTGCTGCGCCAGCGCCTTGGCCTTCACTTCTGCGTCGTCTCCCAGCATACATATGGTAGCATATCTGTAACAAATACAAGTTTTTAGTTCAGCATATATTTGTTAGCTTGAGCTTTGTCAAAAAAAGAGCCACACACCTGTTAAGAGTGCGGGTTTCAGTGTAATAAGGAATACAAACAAACACCTTCTCTCCACATGAAGAGAAAGGTTTCATCAACGCGCTCTCGACAACATCCATAGGAAGCAAAGTGTCATATCCCTCAACGACAATCTGAGCGCGACTGCAATAATTTGCATATTGTATCAGCACACGAACAACAAATCTAATTTACAGGTAACAAAATCTCAACGAAAACGAAGTAAGAGGCAAAAATCAATTTACCCGCTTCTTAGATCTATCGTGGCAGCCAAGTCACCACTACCGTTCGATTCTGGCCCCTAATTAGGTCGTACACAAGATCTAATCAGAAATTCTACTGCTTAACATATTTTTTCAAGAAACGAAAGAAGAACAAAAAGCAACCGATAAGGAGAAGACGATTACTTTGATGGCCCCGGATTCGTCCATGGAGGAGTTTGAGAGAGCCACGCCTTTCGAGATATTTTTTCAGTTTTAGGGATTTAGAATTTTATATATAGGATGCGTCAAAGTTAATAATTAACATGATTGTAACATGTATCAAGTTAATCGATCGGATTTTGACATGTGTCATAAGTATATATTTTTTAAACAAAAATATATATTTCAATTTAAAAAAAAGAAAATAAAAAATAAAGTAAATAAGATTGTTAATTAACTTGATCGCGACACATGGTGCTTCATTCGATTCAGATTTTGACATATGTTCCGATAAAATATTAGAATTTATATTAATTATGAAAAAGATCTATTAGAATTAAGAAAAAAAAATAAAAAATAAATAAATAAGATTAACTATTATATATTTCAATTAAAAAATGAAATTATATATGCTAATGATATGACATTGGACGATGATGAGTTCAATGAGAAGAAAAGATCATGTAGAGAGACTTTGGACGCGAGTCTTGAGAAGCATAACTTCGATAAACAGCAGAGAGATCATATACGGGAGATGACTATGAAGAGAAAGAAAGACTTTGTTTGCATAGAGAGAGTTAATTGGGAAATCGTTAACATACTCGAATGACTTGAATTGAATACACAAGTTTTTAATGAAGCAGATTAGAAAAAGATAGTTGATAAAGTGTGTGAACTACAAAAGAAGTAGGGTTAATGTTGCTTACGATCCGCAAAAGATTTTGTGTTTTGAATGAATTAAAAATATATGAGAATTAAAATAAATAAACAACTCTTAGGTTTCGATTTTGTGTTTTTAATATATATATTTTTTAAGTAGTGATCCGATTTTGTTTTCTATTTTTTTTTAAAATCATTTTAACAAGTTTAAAATTTTGTTATTACAAACCCGAGTAAACGCGGATCCTAATCTAGTGTTTGTATGGTTTTTGTTTTTTTTTTTGTAATATCTATTTTATTTATTTATATATAATATTTAAAAATACAAAGAAAATGCAAAAGGCAATAAAATAAAAGATTTGGAAAATAATAAAACAAAAGAAATGACTTAGCAATACTTTTTGAAGAAAATATTTACGGAAGATGTCAAGGGAGACCCAAACCCGGAAACAATTTTGGGTACGTCAAAGAATAATAATATATGAGGATCTTAAGTTGAAATTGCCAAGGTTTAGGGAGTCGCTACACAATAAATTATTTTCGGGAGGTTTGGAAGAAATTTAAATCGGAGTTTATTTTTCTTTCAGAAACCAAAAATTGTCTTTCTTTTGTTCAACAATTTCAGTTGCATTTTGGGTATAATAAATTGTACACGGTTGAGCCGTGCGGATCAAGTGGCGGTCTTGTGTTATTTTATAATGATTCTTTTGATGTTAAAGTCTTATACGCTTCCAAACAGATCATCGATATTGAGGCCACATATGAAGGAAAATTAATTATGTATCTTTTATCTATGGGGAACAAGTCCAAAAATTAAGGAATAACCTATGGGAACGACTCACACGGATGGGATTACAAAAAAACAGTACCATGGTTTTTGATTGGTGATTTTAATGAATTAACCGGTAATCATTAAAAGTAAGGTGGAAAAATTCGACCAGCGACTAGTTTTCTCGATTTTAACTATATGATTAATAATTGTGGATTATTGGAGTTCCCAAATAAAGAAAATAAATTATCTTGGCGAGGTAGAAGAAATGGTCAAACGGTTCGGTGTCGATTAGATCGGGCTCTAGCCACAAAAGATTGGCATGAAATGTTTCACCACTCCTTTGTCGAGTATTTACGGATGGTTGGGTCGGATCATCGACCTATAGTGGCAACCATTGAAACACGAATCACAAAACGACGACATCAGTTTAGGTTTGACAAGAGATGGATTGGACAATAGGGTATTATGGAATCAATCACAAATGGTTGGCACCAAGCAAATGAAAGTGGAATAACGTCGTTTGTCGATAGAATAAGCAACTGTCGGCATGAAATTTCCAAATGGAGAAAGGAGACTTGTCCCTATGGGAAAGATAAAATAGCTGAACTTCAAGATGCATTAGAAGAAATACAATGTGATGATACGCGGACACATGAAGAGTTAAATGAGATTACTCAAAAGTTAAAGGAGGCTTATATAGCTGAGGAGGAATTTTGGCAGCAAAAAAGTCGAAACTTATGGCATAAATGTGGGGATTTAAATACCAAATTCTATCATGCTACAACAAAGCAACGTCGAACTATAAACCGGTTGGTGGGGATGTGTAACAAGAAGGGAACATGGGTGGTCGGGGATAGTAACGTGGAGAAAGTAACAATCGATTATTTGGAAGAGTTATTTACTTCTTCCATGCCGACGGAATTTGAGGAGGCGGTGGGGGAGATTACAGGAATGGTAACAGAGATGGATAATGAGGAACTAACGGTAATGGCAACGGAAGAGGAAGTACGCACCGCATTATTTATAATGCATCCGGAAAAAGCTTCGGGGCCGGACAGGATGACGACCTTATTTTTCAACGCTCTTGGCACATAATTAAAACAGAGGTGGTACAATTGGTGAATAATTTCTTAACAACGGGAGTTTTTGACAAGAGGCTTAATATAACCAATATTTGTCTCATCCCAAAAGCAGAGAGACCTACTAAGATGACAGAATTACGGCCTATAAGTTTGTGCAATGTTGCCTACAAACTTATTTCGAAGGTCTTGTGTCAACGACTAAGACGGGTACTCCCACGGCTTATCTCTGAAACACAAATAGCCTTTGTGTAAGGAAGGCTTATCTCGGATAATATACTCATAGCGCAGGAAATGTTCCATGGTCTACGCACAAATCAGTCATGTAAAGGGGAGTATATGGCGGTAAAAATCGATATGAGCAAAGCTTATGATCGCGTCGAATGGCAATGTATTGAACATTTACTACGGAAGATGGATTTTTCGGAAAAATGGATTACGTGGATGATGGGGTGCATAACGACGGTACAATATAAATTTTTAATTAATGGCCAACCAAGGGGTAACATTACACCTAACCGTGGTCTCCGACAAGGTGACCCCTTATCTCCGTATCTTTTTATCCTTTGCACAGAAGTACTTATTGCAAATATTAGGAAAGCAGAGAGGATGAAACAGATAACGGAGTTAAAAATAGCAAGATCAGCTCCGATAATATCTCATCTACTCTTTGCAGATGATAGTCTATTCTTCTGTAAAGCAACTAAGGAGGAAGCACATATACTGCTTAATATATTGAAACAGTATGAAGTAGTTTTAGGACAACAGATAAATTTTACGAAATCATCGGTACAATTTGGATATACAGTGGACCCGCTTGCCAAAATTAAGGTTCCTGATACTTTTGGAATTATGAATGTAGGAGGCATGGGTACATATTTGGGGATACCAGAGAGTATGTGCAGGGCAAAAACAAAAAATTTTAATTTTCTAATCGAACGTCAGCAAAAAAGGGTAAATGGATGGACATCGAGATTGTTATCCAAAGGGGGCAAGGATATGCTAATAAAATCGGAACCACAACAATGTCAACTTATACAATGTCATGTTTCCGGCTGCCAAAAACGATTACAGGGAAGCTTAATAGTACGGTGGCACAATTTTGGTGGAGCACTAATGGCCAAACAAGAGGCATGCATTGGACTGCATGGAAAAATTTGTGTAAACACAAATCAGAGGGAGGACTTGGTTTTCGCGCAATAGAGGATTTTAACACGGCTTTTCTGGCAAAGCAGCTCTGCCGACTCATAGATTATCCGGAATCACTATTTGCAAAGGTGTTTAAAGGTCGATACTACAAAAATGGAGGGCCTATGGACCCTATTCGCTTGTACTCTTCATCTTATGGATGGAGAAGTATAATTTATGCTCGATCTCTGGTACAAAAAAGACTCATCAAAAGAGTTGGTTCAGGAACTTCCATATATGTATGGAATGACCCATGAATTCCGACATCTCCTCCGAGATCAACAAGATACAAGGGATACAATTTATATCCCGAGCTAACCGTCAATCAATTGATCGACCCCCCTACCATCAACGTGGAATTTACCACTAATTCATCAACTCATTGTCACAGGGGACATACCATTAATCATATGTATTCCGACCACAAGGGAGTTAAGACAAGATGTGGCAAACTGGCACTATACAAAGACAGGAAGATATACGGTAAAGTCGGGTTACACAATTGAGCAGGAACACCCATCTAATGGTGCTATACCAAGATTTTATGGACCCGATGCGAGTAGCTTACAAGGTCACGCCTGGAAGGTCAAATGTCCACCAAAGATGAAAAATTTCTTATGGCAAGTGATATTCGGGTGTATTTCGGTAATGGATCGGCTGCGCAATAGGGGTATTAATTGTGATCCACAATGTGGAAGATGTGGTGCGGAGAAGGAAACGATAAACCACACATCATTTGAATGCCCACCGGCGTTCCAAGTTTGGGCTCTATCGGTGATCCCAACACCGCAACAAAGATTTTCAACGGAAGCTTTATATACCAATATGGCACATTTGTTCTGCCAATTACCTCAACACGATGAAATGAAAGGTTTTACATGGATACTATGGTATATTTGGAAGGCTCGAAATGAGAAGGTATTTTCGAATATAGATCGAGATCCATGTGACATATTAAAAATGGCCCGGGCACAGGCAGTCGCATGGGATGTCGCACAAGTGGAAGATATTCAGGTGAACACACAACTTGGATCAGGTGTATCAGAACCACAAGGTCAGGCGGGTTTGATATGTAAGGTAGATGAGTCTTGGAAGGAAACGACAGCGAATGCGGGGCTAGGATGGTTCTGCCAAGGTTTGGGTAATGAGGATACATTGATGGGGACAAAAAATGTAAGACGAAGCATTTCTCCATTACATACAGACCTTGTTCGGAAACGCGCTAGGCGTTAATCGGAGGGTTCGGTCTGGGCCTAGTGATTTTTTCAAAAATCGGAAATAAATCGAGGATTAATCGGGAGTAATTTTTTGTACAAATTAATATTTTTTTTAAAAAATTATACATCTCACATCCAAATTAAAAATTCATAACATATATATTTTTAAGATTCATATAATACCTAAATTTAATAAAACATAAATTTGTTATTTCTTCTAATTCACATCTAATACAAAAAGCCAAAAATAGATTATATTGTTATTTTTTCCAATTCATATAATTATATGGTTAAAATAGATCTAAATCTTTAAAAGTATCATTATTTATTAAATAAACAATAAATGATATGCATATATATATTTTTTTATAAAGAAGACCAACCATTGCCTAAGAACAAACAGGCCTAAGCACAAACACTCTTTCTCCCACATCGACTAAATAATTGAAAGAAAGAGTTAGAGAGTTACTATATAAACAAGGCACCTGCTTGTCATTTTTATATCACTTATGGGCTCATAATAAAGCCCATTAGGTTTGTCAATCTTTTGACTTGATCCAAAGTTAATTGTTTTGAATGGTTTTGTTGACGATTTGTCAAATAATGGCGGCGAGTAGTTAATTAATCGCTCTACTCTGATGGTAAATCGGAGATCCGATTTATTAAACCGAATAGCTTATAATCGAGGCGGAGTGGTGGCACCGAGTGCCTCAACGGCCGTATAACCCCCTAGCCGCCCGAGTTTTAGAATAGGGCATACAGAATTGGAAGCTTTGATATGGGCTATGCATTGCTTGCTTAATGCAAGAAGATTCACGGTGGCTTTCGTCACGGAATGCTCTAAGTTGGTGAAGATGGTGTTTAAACCAGAGGAATGGCCGGTCTTCGCATTACATCTGGAGGAATACGAGAGAAGCACGAGGAAATTCACATTTTACTCTATCTCGCATATCCCACGAGCTTAAAATACAAAGGCAGACAAGTTGGCATGCAGTGCTCGAGACTAACTTTATCACCTGAATTATGTAAACTCAACTTCACCGGTTTGGTTACCTGATCCGTTCTAAAAGTTGAGGCTGTTGACAAAAAAAAAAAAAAAAAATCTTCCCATTCCATTTGATGCGATTTTCATCTTCGGTTATGCATATAACCATTGTAAACATCTTCTTTTGTTGTATAGCGTTGACCAATTTTCAATTTAGATCTATAAATATTCTTCCGTTAACAACCCAATATATTGATTTTTCCGAAAGAAATAAAAATTGGAACTGCCAACCTTCAAAAATTGTACAAATATCGCCATACAACAAACATGCATCATCGATTCCGAACACATCTACTCTTTTCTAGTGGTTTCCACGGCGGTTTCCATGGCTGTTGTTTCCACAGCAAAGCTGTTAAAAGAAGAACATATACACTGCTTGAAAACATAATCGTGAAGCGTCTGAACTTCTATCTTCGGAGATAGAACATACTGACCATGAGACAGTAACGTTTATCCGGTTGTTGAAATATCTTCATGAATATTTGAATCCATGCATCTTCTGCATCGCAAGCAAACTCGTGATATGCCATTTGCAGACCGTCATCTCCCATCAAAATCTCTCATCTGTTAGGAAAGAGACCCCAAACCCGAGGGAGTGTTGCCGCTATTGTACGCAATGGACGCCTAATCAAGGAGAACTTGTTCACCCTGACCGCTGCGAAACACCCATCAAAGTGGCGAGAAATCAGTTCTTCGCCGGCACCAAAACTGAGAAATTGGATTGCCCGCTTCACATCATAGTGAACCACGATGTGCACTATGGAGATGGATGATGGATGATGTTGGGTCAAAACCGTTGGAAAACTGTCTTACGCCGGCATCAAAATCGGAAGAAAACGTTCTCATAAAGAGAAACAGTGACAAAATCGATAGTAATTATGGAATCGTTTTATCCATCACAAGAAATCAAAGAGAAATTTGGAGTGATACGTAAGAATTCATTGAAAACCAATGTGAAAACCAATGAATTCACTCTCTGTGAAGAAGAAGAAACGGTTATCAATGGATCGCCATTCTCATCGCCACAGGAGAGAGAGACGACAATTTTTCTTTCTCGTTTATTGTTGTTTAGATTTTGATTTTTGGTTTTTGTTTTTTTTTTGTCGCAGATTATGAATTTTCTAAAAATTTGAATTTAATTTATTTAGTTTTTTGTTTTAAGTGTTTTTTTGTTTTTAAAAAAAAATTTAGATTTATTAATTTTTGTTTTAAGATTAAACTGATGAAATTAAGATATATTTAATTAATACAAACTTTTTTTTTATAAAAATAATAATAATAATAATAGAGATTTTGGTTTTATGAATAAAAGATCTATCAACAATATTGTAGCACTTAACTAATTATTTAGTGATAAAAAAATATTTATTTAGAACGAAAAACTATAAGTTTCTAAATAAGTTTATTTAGTGATAAAACGGCAATTTTATTTAGAAACTTATAAAATGTAGTTTTTGCCAAAATAATTACACGATTTTTCACTAATTACAAATTACAGGCCCAATCGTTTGTAAATTACATGGCAAACAAAATTATTTTGGTGTAGTTACTGAAATTAGTGAAATTAGTGATGTGGATTTAAGTTTCTAAATTACAACTTATAAAATTATTTTGGTAGTCTTCGGCTCTTCGCTGAGTTAAAGCCCCGAAAGGATATTCTATCAATCCAATAGAAATATAATTTAGATTCTATTGCTTTATATATGTACCTTGCGATTTGAAGTCTAGAATTCGCCATTAGATTTATAATTTTGGCACCTTTGATTTATAGATAATTTACTACAATTTGGCCAAAATAATTAATCTAATGTAGTCTTCACTAAGCCCATATTTTCCAAAATTTCTTAATTCATTTAAAATTTGTTTTAAGTACAAGTTTTGCCAAATAATTACAAATTATTTATTAGATTAAAATAAACACAAATTTATGATGATCTGTCTAAATTATGTCTGAAATTACTTTGATGACGGATTACTAGGTTTTCAAGATATACTAGATTAATTACCCGTGCCTAGGCACGTGTTTTTATTTCACAAATGGTTTGTGTACTTTTTTGTTTTAGTATGTGTTTATTTTTGAAAATACATTTTTATAATTTAATGTGTTTATTTTGTAATATGTTTCATTATGTGTATATTTATATTAGATCTCCTATTTGATATTTGAGATATTATATCCCTAGACAGATAAAAGATGTAAAATGAATTTCTTTTTTAAAAAAATTCACCATTATAGATTTTGAAAGTCGAAGTAAGAAAAAAATTTCTATTTTGCTCTATTTTTTTATTTTTTTAAATTTTGTAGTTTGTTCTATATGCTTCAGTTTACATCATCGATTATATATTTTTTTTTACTTAAAAATTGTTCCTAATTTAACTGATTTTTATTATTTTTGAAAATTTAAAAAATATGATGATTAATATTTCCAATATACGTGAATTTTTTTTATAAGTAAAATTTATTTGTTTAGATGACAAGTTAAAGAACACATTTACACGATCCTAAGATAATCTTAGTTGCAAATTGTTACTCACAATGAAGAAACAATTCCATGTACAGTAGAACCTCTATAAATTAATACTCGATTCATTAATACCTCGTTAAATTAATATTTTTTATCAGTCCTAAAATTAGTTTTTCAACCAAATAATATATCTATAAATTAATAATCACTATAAATTAATAAATTTTTATAAAAGCTCATGGTCCCAACGTTATTAATTTATAGAGGTTTTACTGTAGATCTATTCTTAGAATCCACTTTTTTTTTACGACTATTCTTAGAATCCACTTAGGGATTGGTGTTTCTTAACTCTATTGTCTTATCGATCTCAATCGTATAAGCCAAGATCCGAGTTCATTACGAGTTCTTCTAAAGTTCTTGTCTTGATCTCGTTATATAGCTTCCGATAGTCTATCAGTTGGTATCAGATTCAAACCGTTCTTGTGTGTGTCGTTGCTTTCGAGATGCCTCCGAAACCAAACGCAAACAAAACGACGGGTGACAATCAAGACACCGCAGCTCAATGGGCGACGATGCGTACTGCAATCCTCGCGATGCAGGAGAACATCCAATTCACGATGCACGCGTCTATGCAAGCGCTGGGTGAAACATTGGCGATTCGTTTAGGCGAGATTTTACAACCTCACGTTAACAATCATGGTGCTCGGCGTAACCCCGTTGATGATCCACAGAACGACGGAGAGGATGAAGAAGATGCGAACCACCGTAGCGTTCGTCGCAATGGCCAACTCGTTCGTAATTAGGGTGATGATCGCGACAACATGTGGAAAATTAGTTTCCGAGTCGATATTCCGCAGTTTCAGGGAGGAATTAGAGGCGACGATCTCCTCTGTGGAAGAAATCTTGGAATTTAAACAAATTCCGGATGATCAGCGTGTTCCACTGGTGGCAATTCGATTTCGCAGCCATGTCGCGTCATGGTGGAAGCAACTTAAGTCCACGCGCACGCGAACCGGAAAGGAGACAATTCATTCCTGGGAGAAATTAAAAAACCACTTACGAAAGACCTTCTTGCCTCACAATTACGATCGTACCATGTACACCCGTTTGCAGAATTTGAAGCAAGGAAGTTGTAGCGTTGTATGCAGAAGAATTTTCCTTACTATTGACGTGTAATGAGCTCTACGACAGTGAAATACAGCTCGTCTCGCGCTTCATCGGTGGCCTACGTCCCCAACTACAACTCGTGTTGGCTCAATTCGACCCAACGTCTATCGCCGAAGCACATCAGCGTGCATCCACGTTTGAGCAGCAACACCGAACATCTATTTGGAATGGTCCAGCAATACGCAACCGCAACCCGGACCAGACTGGTGGCAACACGCCGATTCGTGCGAAAGAGTCGGAGAACTCCACCACTCGTACGACATCGCAAACAGACGATCAAAATCTTCGACGCTCCACTCGCCCTAACGCGTTAAAGTGTTATTACTGTGGGGAACCATGGCATAGATAGACGGCTTGTCCTCATCAAACACGCCGTGGATTGCTAGTAGAAGATATCACAGAAGAGGAAGACCACGTCTATGACTCGCAAGAAGATGAAAACAGTGAGGGTGTGAACAAGATCATTCACACAACGGGAGATTCGGGACACATGCTTGTGCTTCGACGTTCTTGCCTTACACCGAGACTTGCAGACAATCAATGGCTATGTACAAATATTTTCCGGTCTATATGTACGATTCGGGGACGGATTTGTAGTTTCATCATTGACTCGGGGAGTTGTCGCAACGTGATCGCATAAGATGCGGTGGATAAGCTTGGCATTTCGCTAGAAGAACATCCAACACCATACACGCTTGGATGGCTTCAAGAAGGTGTCAGCGTTCGCATAACACAGCGAGCTCTTGTCCCTTTTTTCCATTGGCCCTCATTATCGTGATAGGACTTATTGTGATATCGCACCAATGGACATTAGTCACTTGTTGTTAGGACGACCGTGGGAGTTCGACGGCAAAATTACTCATGATGGAGTCAAAAATACGTACAGTTTCGTATGGGAAACTCATCAAATTGTCCTTGTACCATCACGAGAGGTTGCGTTACCCGCTCCGCCGTCACCACCTACAGCACAACCTGCGCCATTACCTCGTAAGCGAGATCATCATACTACATTGTTGTGTTCTTACTCTATGTTTCTGTCTGAGTTTCGACGAGAAGGTTTCACACTCGCCTTGCTTCCGGCTCACTCACCACGCGAGTTCTCTCTTACTACCATGCCGGAACTTGCACATGTTCTTACTGAATTTGATGATGTCTTTCCCAAAGAGCTGTCAGAGAGTTTACCACCTCTACGGGATATACAACATCAAATCGATCTCGCTCTGGGAGCAGCGTTACCTAACTGACCGCATTATCGCATGAGCCCCACAGAACACGAGGAACTTCGTCGCCAAGTCGAGGAGTTACTGCTTAAAGGACATATACATGAAAGTCTTAGTCCGTGTGATGTCCCCGCTCTGCTTATTCCTAAGAAAGACAGGACCTGGCGAATGTGTGTAGATAGTCGCGCTATAAATAAGATAACGGTGCGTTATCGTTTTCCCATACCGCGTCTTGATGATTTATTGGATCAAATAGGGTCTGCAACGTTTTTTTCCAAAATCGACCTCAAGAGCGGCTACCATCAAATACGAATCCGCCATGGTGATGAGTGGAAGACGGTGTTCAAAACGCGCGAAGGGTTGTTTGAATGGCTTGTCATGTCTTTCGGGTTATCTAATGCCCCGAGTACTTTTATGAGGATCATGAATCAAGCTCTGCGACCTTTCATCGGCAAGTTCATTGTTGTTTATTTCTACAATATTCTGATTTTTAGCAGCTCCATGGAGGATCATGCGAATCATCTTCGCGACGTTCTACTTGTTCTTCGCGCGGAGAAACTTTGTGCGCCTCGACACAAGTGTGAATTTGGCATTTCTCATGTTCTTTTTCTCGGCTACGTCGTTTCTGATAAAGGCTTATCGGTGGATAGTTCGAAGATCGAGGTCGTTCACTCCTAGCCTATTCCGCGGACAGTGACTGAGATCCGTAGTTTTCATGGCTTAGCTTCTTTTTATCGCCGTTTTGTGAGCCATTTTAGTAGTATTATGGCCCCCATTACGAGTTGCATAAAAGATGAAAAGTTTGAGTGGACCCAAGACGCTACCGAGGCGTTTGAACTAATCAAAGATAAGCTCACTTCGGCACCTATCTTGGTCCTTGCTGATTTGACTTTTCCATTCGAGCTACATAGTGATGCGTCTAAGCTTGTGATTGGTGCAGTGCTTAGTCAGAATGGTCGTCCAATGGCATTTTATAGTGAGAAGTTGGCTGGAGCTCGTTCGCGTTACAGTACATACGATGTCGAGTTTTATGCAGTTGTTCAAGCCATTAAACATTGGCGTCACTATTTGGTGCATCGTGAGTTAATTCTCTTTAAAAATCATGATGCATTACGACATCTAGATAGTCAGGCTAAGGTGTCAGCGTGACATGCTTCTTGGATTGCTTATCTACAGTAATTCACATTCTCCATTCGCCATCTTTTCGGCAAAACAAATCGCGTGGCGGATGCTCTGAGTCGCCGCCATAATCTCTTGACAATGATACATGCTTCAGTGTCTGGCTTTACTTCGTTCGCTGATCTCTACCCTACGGATGCGTTTTTTGGGCATCTATTTCGCGATGCCGAACAAAGGCTTGGGGCGGAATACACATTACAAGACGTGTTTCTTTTTAAGGGTTTGCGAATCTGTCTTCCGGACTCCAGTCTCCGTCTTCAAATCATCCGTGAACTACATCACGAGGGCCACATCAGACGTGATCACACTCTCCAACTAGTCTCCTAATCATATTTTTGGCCTTCTCTTCGGCGTGATGTAAAACGCTTTGTGGAGCGTTGTCGTGTGTGTCAACAATCAAAGGGGTGTGCGTCTAATGCAGGCTTGTACCTCCTTCTTCCCATCCCTACTCAGCCTTGTACAGACATTAGCATGGATTTTGTCCTAGGTCTTCCGCGTACTCAACGGGGTCATGACTCTATTTTTGTTATGGTCGACCGTTTCTTCAAGATGGTTCATTTTATTCTGTGTAAGAAGACCACGAATGCAGTCAATGTTGTTGTCTTGTTCTTTCGGGAGATTTACAGGTTGCATGGTCTTCCCTCCTCCATTGTGTCGGAACGTGATACCCAATTTCTGAGCCATTTCTGGCGCTCGCTTTGGAAGTTGTTAGGTACGAGCCTTGACATGAGTTATGCCTATCATCCGCAAAAGGATGGGCAAACAGAGGTCACTAATCGATCTCTTGGTAATCTTTTACGGTGTTTGGTGGGTGATCATATCAAGAGTTGGGATACTAAACTCTGCCAAGCGGAGTTTGCTCACAATCATGCGGTTAATCATAGCGTCGGCTTATCCCCGTTTCGTGTGGTGTATGGTATGCTTCCTCGCTGTCCTTTGGATCTAACAACACTTCCTGATAAAATGTGACACCATGGGGAGGCCATTGATTTCTAGAGGAACTTCAGTTTGTGCACCGCCAGACCAAGGCCAATCTTGAAGCTGCTGCGCTCAAGTACAAGGCTGCCGCGGATGTCAAACGACGAGAGGTTCTCTTCTAAAGATCGTTTTCCACGACACGAGTACAATAAGCTCAAGTCTCGCAAGATTGGACATGTTGAGGTATTGGAACGAATCAATCCTAATGCCTATCGTGTTCGTCTCCCTCCACATATGCGTACCTCGGATGTGTTCAACGTCAAGCATCTTTCCCTATTCCATGGAGACAATGACGAGTCTGATTTGAGGCCAAATCCTCTCCAACTCGGGGAGACCTAATGCAGCGCATCTTCGTGGAATCAAGCGTCGAGTACGAACACTTCAAGAAGCTTTTACGTGTTCGACAAGTTAGACGTTATTTCCTTTTATTTTAGACTAACAAGTTTTCCATTTATTTTATGGGATAGTTTTAAATCCTTTTCGTATTAGGTTTAAGTTCAATTGGCTTTAAATAGGAATCTCAAGGGTTTTGTAAAACAGACTTGATTTGGTTAAATTATATACAAAGCTTTTTAAGCACTAAAAGGAGTACTTTTAACCATGTTATTTTATCGATCTCAATTGTATTAGCCAAGATCCGAGTTCGTTACGAGTTCTCTTAGAGTTCTTGTCTTGATCTCGTTATATAGTTTACTCTACTCTATCACCTTTTTAAGTGCTAGATCAACAAACATGATATTTTGATCATTTGTATTGTTGCTCTTTACACAAACCTTTAGCATTAGACATGGATAAGGGCATACATTTTTTCATGCCTGCAACAAACAAAAACCAATGATGTCAATTTTTTTTATATCAACAAACAATGTCAGTTCTCTATAACATTTCTTAAAGAACTCTTCAATTTGTAGCTTAATAGAACAAAACTATTTATAAGTTAAAAAAAAAATTTGATTTATAAATACAAAGAAAACATTGGAATATACCATAGGGATCATTTGTAGATGTAGGCGGCGTTAAGAGTTGAAACTTTTAAGAAGAAGAATAGGCTTTGATTCGATTTAGATTTATGACAAATGGGTCCTTCATTTTTATTCAATTCATTGCTTTGTTATTGTCTGTTTCACTATCATGCAAGCCAAAAGATACTACACTGATTAGATTCTACTGCTATTTTGAAACAAATAGAAAGAAAACAAAAAAAAGCCAAAGCAAAAGCAGAAGATATGCCGAGTTTGGGATTTCTTAAGATTTCATTTGGTTAGAGCAATGTCAAAACTCTCTCACGAGGGATAGATAGTAAAATGCTCTGTCGATGATAAAGCAGTATTAAACTACTACTAATTCAGGTTTTGAAAGGTACCTAGTGAAGCTTCTGTTACAAGAAATACAAGGAAGTTTTATTATTGAAAGTTGACGACAGAAAAAAGAAGCTTATAATTAGAAGTTTATGTCCAAACAAAGAATTCCAGATTCTTACTGTGATCAATGGATGGGAACTTGAAGTTTTGGATGAGAATTTGGTAGAGCTTGAAGATCAATGGCTCAACCAGAGTTACGAGAGCTATCTTTGAACTCTTTTGTCGGCCTTAACTCTCTCCTACCACAACCAAATTACGTGGGTTAATTGGCAGGACAGAAGTTGTCGTGATGTTGGGCACTGGTGTCACACACAATTTCATCACACCCTCTAAATAAGTGTAAGATGGATTGGGATCTTCATGAAATCTCTGTTTTGTATTAGGAAGGTTATTCCATCCAAATGTATTCTCAGGGAATTATGCAGGAAAGTCTTCCATCGATTCAGCCTCGTCTTGATGTTGCGATGTATCAGTTTGCTCGGGTTTTTGAGGAACCACATGGATTACCTCCGATCAGAGGACAAGAGCCTGATATTCACCTTGGCTCATGTTTTGTCCTATTCAATGTTCGTTCGTACTGTTATCCTCAATCTCATAAAGAAGCCATGGAGAAGTTAGGTAAGGAAATGCTACTATCAACAGAGAACATTAGGCCCAGTCGTAGCTTTTTTTAAAAAAGTTTTGTATTATCTTCAGAAGGTTATCTTTCTTTCTCACTCTCTCTTTTTCCCCAATATTACAAGACTTATTTATTGTTTTACCTCTAAAAATCTTATAAACTCTTAATATCTGGTCCAAATTGTTTAATGTAAACGCAATGAGCATATTTTTAAGAGTTTGTACAAGATGAAATACCTCCAAACATTGCTGATATGATTAAACCTCTCTCCTGTATCACCAATGATCTCCTTGATCCTTCAACTTTGAACTTATTGGATCCTTGTGGGAGATGATGCAAATTTAAAAGACTTTGAGAACTAATACAATACTCTCTTCCTCCATGTATGAAATGAAGATTCAAACTCATTTGGCGATGGCACAAAGATTGGAGGCAATAGCACAAAAGGATTTAGATTCGATGATGGTTAAAAAAAAAATGGAAGTTGACAGCTTCTGTGATGATGATTGTCGTGTTGTGAACAACGCTACATTGGCTGACAATTTTCTCATTCCGATGATAGACTAGTTACTTGATATTTGCTTGTAATTCTCTTCAAATATCAAATAAGCATCTGGATTCCCTGATGGTGACATTAATTGTGAGACAGGCTATTCCTCTTTCCCTGGAAATATTAATCAAGTGAGTTGTCTTATGTTTTTGTCTCTGATTAGGAAGATTTCAAGCCTCTTATGTTTATGTTATTCAACGCTTCTGATTCTATGCTTTCTTGATCAAATAATAGATAAGAATAGCAGTAGCACGAAGACATCATTTAAGTAAAATGCTTGGAGAGATGTGGATTCAAGAACCTAAATTCAGGTTTGGAGGAATATCATTTTCTCATGCTTATGTTTCCGGCATTTCCAAGAGCTTCTTCATTTAACAAAACAAAACAAAACCGTACAGGTCCAAAAACAATCTAAGAGGGCGGGTCAAAATTATTAACAACATACAAAACACAATGATCGTCAAGGTTAATATTGAACATCTCAGAGGAAGCTGATCCTAATTGAGACTAAACAGGAGAAATGCAAATTTATGTCCCTCGGGAGATAATGCTTCTCTCTACCTAATCAAACGAGAACAAAAACATATGATGATATTGATAGATGTTAGGCTTTTCAAGCCCATGTCCAACTCTCCATTAGTATGATATTGTCCGCTTTGGGCCCAGGTGGCAAAGCCTTCACGGATTTGTTTTTGGGCTCCTTCCCTAAAGGCCTCATACTAATCAGAGTTGGACATTACTTATATATTAGACAATTTCTTGTCTAATCTTCCGATGTGGGACTTGGATTGATATCCCAACAATCCTCCCCTCAAGCCAAGGACCACACGAACCCTTGACCTCCAACCTTTCACGAAACCTGGCACTCAGAGTTGGACATGGGCTTGAAAAGCCCAACAAGTGGTATCAGAGCTCAGGTTCTAAAAAAAGTGGACCTGGAGAAGCCATCTCGGCTCTGATACCACTTGTTAGGCTTTTCAAGCCCACGTCTAACTCTCCATTAGTATGATATTATCCGCTTTGGGCCCAGGTGGCAAAGCCCTCACGGATTTGTTTTTGGGCTCCTTCCCAAAAGGTCTCATACTAATCAGAGTTGGACATTACTTATATATTAGACAATTCTTGTTTAATCTTCCGATGTGGGATATCAATCGAAGTCCCACATCGGAATATTAGACATTAATGGTCTAATATATAAGTAAAATGTCCAACTCTGATTAGTATGAGGCCTTTTGGGAAGGAGCCCAAAGACAAATCCGTGCGGGCTTTGCCACTTGGGCCCAAAGCGGACAATATCATACTAATGGGGAGTTGGACATGGGCTTGAAAAGCCAAACAAGTGGTATCAGGGCTCAGGTTCTAAAAAGTGGACCTGGAGAAGTGGGTTGGACCGGATGTTCGTTGTGGGAGAAGAGCCCTCAAGGTGACCTTGCGATTAAGGGTGCTGGTGACTTGTGTCGAAAGTCTTCCTAGTGGTGCAACAAAGATTGCAAGGGTTAGGTGAAGAGTTCTGTTGGTGAGTACGGCGGTACAAGATGAGTGCGAGGTTTCGCGAAAGGATTGGAGGCCAAGGGTTTGTGTGGTACTTGGTTTGAGGGGAGGATTGTTGGGATATCAAACCAAGTCCCACATCGGAAGTTTAGACAGTATTGGTCTAATATATAAGTAATGTCCAACTCCAATTAGTATGAGGCCTTTTGGGAAGGAGCTCAAAGACAAATCCGTGCGGGTTTTGCCATTTGAGCTCAAAGCAGACAATATCATACTAATGGGGAGTTGGACATGGAAGCCCAACAATAGACAATTGGGTAACAAAGACGGCAGATGATGATATTGTTAATTGAGCTTAGTTTTAACATACAAACACAAACCTCATTACTTAGGCAGCAGTTCCAAAATATTGAGCTTACCGACGATAAATAACGTAAATAAAGACCGAAGTAATTAAAAAAAAGAAAAAAAAAGTTGCATTGCATAAGTTTATAAAACACCAAAGAGCTTCGTCAGAGCTTTCTACTTGCTACTAGTCTTCTTCTTCTTGTTCTTCTTGCTCTTCCTCCTAGGGTTGGTAATCCGAGCTAAAACAAACCAAGAATTAATGACAAGCCTTACTTACTTTGTTTGTAACCCAAGAATCCAGAACAAATTTTATGTACCTGGGAGAGTATAGCCACGAGGAAATTCGTCGTGCATACACCCGGGTCTGGGATTCATGGGATGGTAAGCAGCCTTAACAGCTAGTTTGAATCCTCCCATGTCACTTCCATCAAGTTCCAGGGCATTCTCTTCTGCGCCTTTTCCCAGAATCCAAAGGCAGGCGTATCTGTAAAAAAGTCCACAAAAACAAGTCTTTAAGCATTTAAAGGAAAGAGGAGAGTTCACAACAAAGAAACTTGAGGAAGAAGAAGCCACAAAACCTGGAGGAGGTGGGAGCATGTTTCAAAATCCATGATCTCTCCACATGAAGAGAAATGTTCAGTCATCTTGCTCTTGATAACACGCACAGGAAGCGAAGTGTCATATCCCGAAACGACAATCATCTTCAATAATTTGCACATATATCATTAACACAGTAAAGAACACCACACAGATACAAAAAAAATAAAAAAATTGTACCTTCCTATTCGTTCTGCTCTGTCTAACCTAGCAACCATTCCAGGGGTAAGTTTAATGAAATCATTGGATTTTGAAGTAGCAACTAGTTTGCGTCCTTCTATCTCACTTCCATTAAGTTGCTTCGCCATCGCCTTCGCCTTCACTAATGCGTCGTCTCCCAGCATATATATGGTAGCATATCTGTAACAAATTCAAGTTTTTTAGTTCAGCATATATATGTTAGCATATCTGTAACAAATACAAGTTTTTTAGTTCAGCATATATTAGCTTGAGCTTTGTTAAAAAGGAGCCACAAACCTGTTAAGAGTGCGGCTTTCAGTGTAATACGGAATATAAACAAACACCTTCTCTCCACATGAAGAGAAAGGTTTCATCAACGCGCTCTCGACAACATCGATAGGAAGCGAAGTGTCATATCCCTCAACCAAGATCTCACAGCGACTGCAATAATTTGCATATTTGTATCAGCACACGAACAACAAATCTAAACAAAATCTCAACGAAAAAATAAGAGGCAAAAATCAATTTACCACCTTCTTAGATCTATCGTGGCAGCCAAATCACCACCACTACCGTTCGATTCTGGTCCCTAATTAGGTAGTACACAAGATGATCTAATCAGAAATTCTACTGCTTAACATATATTTTTCAAGAAACGAAAGGAAGAACAAAGAAGCAACCGATAAGGAGAAAGACGATTACTTTGATGGCGGCGGATTCGTCCATGGAGGAGTTTGAGAGTCACGCCTTTCGAAATTCTATTGCTTAAATACTCGTGTATATTTAACACCAAACGATTGGGCCTTTAATCAAAGCCCATATTTTCCAAAATTTCTTAATTCATTTAAAATTTGTTTTAAGTACAAGTTTTGCCAAAATAATAAATTCTTTATTAGATTAAAATAAACACAAATTTATGATGATCTGTCTAATTTATGTCTGAAATTACTTTGATGGCGGATTCGTCGATGGCTAGGTTTTCAAGATATACTAGATGAATTACTCGTGCCTACGCACAGGTTTTTATTTTCACAAATGTTTTTATGTACTTTTTTTTATTTTAATATGTGTTTATTTTAAAAAATACATTGTTATAGTTTACTGTGTTTATTTTATAATATGTTTCATTATGTGTATATTTATATTAGATCTCGTATTTGATATTTGAGCTTTTATATCCCTACACGGATAAAAGATGTAAATTGAATTTCTTTTTTAAAAACATATTCACCATTATAGATTTTGAAAGTCCAAGTAAGAAATTTTTTTTTATTTTTACTCTATTTTTTATTTTTTGAACTTTGCAGTTTGTTCTATATGCTTCAATTTACTTCTCCGATTATATATTTTCTTTTATTACTTGAAACTTGTTCCTAGTTTCACTGCTTTTTATTATTTTGAAAATTTGAAGAATATGATAATTAATATTCCCAATATACGTGAATCTTTTTCATAAGTAAATTTATTCTATTGAATAACAAGTTAAACAACACATTTACACGACGCCAAGATCATTCTAGTCAAAAATTGTTACTCACAGTAAAGAAAGTGTACGCATTGAGTTTTGCTCTAACAATTCTCTGAAGATCTCTTCTTAGAATCCACTTATGAATTAAAATAAAGGAGATCTGCCAAAAAAAAAAAAAAAAATTGATCTGTAAAATTTGATTCTCTCTAATTTGTTTCTTTCTTGATACATATGCAGAATTATTGGTGACATAGTTGCCAGAATATATTATTGAGACTTGGTGACTGATAAGAAAACGTTACAACGTAGCATATCTTTTGTATGTCCGCCCCTTTCAAGTTCAGAGCATTGATGTGTATTTAAAATTGTATGTCCCATAAATCCTATTAATCAAGCAAATGGAAATTGAACACAAAATAATTGCTGCTCTCTTTGTGTCTCCTTATCTTCCTCTGTAATATTTGTTTCAGATTTTCTGCCTTATCCATTGCCGCCAGATCCATGGCTTGTAATTACTATTCCTTCATTCCTTGAGTTAGTGTTAGAGTCGGGATTCGTATCTCCTCTAAAAAACTCGATGAAATATATTAGTTTAGAAGTCTAGTTATAATTATATAATCAATCATAAACTGAATTTTATCTTTGTTTATTTTTTTTGGTCAATCAAATATATTAGTTTAGAAGTCTGGTTATAATTATATAATCAATCATAAACTGAATTTTATCTTTGTTTAGAAGTCTGGTTATCCATATATAGGCATTGAATGTAAAAAATTTTTTATTTTATTTTTGTATTTGTTATGTTTTATTGAAGTGATCGAAGAAGATGAATAATTCTCTCTTCTGTATGTAATTTGGCTCTTTAATTTTAATAGAATCGATGTTTGAACAAAAAGAAATAAAAACCTTGAATCATTGAATGTTACTCTCTCTCTCTCCACAAAGTATAGAACATTTGAATTTTCCAATACCCTTGAGTTTGAAAGAAGTTTCCTCTCTTCTGCTATTTTTCAGATTTTTTTACTTTTTAACGAAATTGGTAATTTTAGGCTGTTTTTGTTGGATCATTTTTTACCCAAGCAGGCTCACGAGGGTTCTACTTCTATCTAGCATGCGTAAGAAATACACTTGAAAATGGTGCTCAGGATATATGGTTAAATGGCTTTGCAATTTCATTTTGTTTAACTACGTACACTCAAATGAAGAAGATTTTAACGGCGATTAGGAATGGGCGTAGAGATAATAGAAAGAAGAATTTAATTTTTATTTGAATATATCTACAAGAATATATCCACCACATAAATTAAACTTTGTGAAATAATTATAAAATTCCTAACATAGGAAAAAGTATGGTGCAAGCGTAGCATCCTGCATCATTCAAAGAGTATTTTAATGGATTTGAAATCCAAATCAAATCTTTTATTATTAGTTTTATGGTTTTAAAATACATATTGAAATCAAGTGTTATTGATTATATGATTTTAAAATTTTTATTGAAATACAGTGTTATTGATTTTATGATTTTAAAATCACAGTATTAAAAATATTTGATTTTTTATTAGATTTGAATAGATTTAGATGTGTTTTCATGACTAAAATACAATGACCCAAATACAAGATTTAACCTTGTTATTTGATTGAATTTGAGTATTTTCTAAATCAAAGAAGATTTTCAAATACATTAAAATATAAGAACCAATAACCCCCAGAAAATTCAGTATTACGTAGCTCTACATAAGAATCTAGTTGACTTGTCAAAATACATTCTTGCAAATTAAGGAAGAGAGGGTGTCTTTATATGTTTTCAGACAGTTCCAAGCACTGAATTTCAAAATTCACACCTTTGTAATTATCCTTGACTTAAAATGAGCCATGACCCACAATACTTCGTCGTATTCTAAGAATGCAGAATAGGTTTTTTTTTGTCAAATATAGAATCGGTTTAATTACAACATAATATAATATCGATTTAAAATTTGAAATATAACTGTTAAAACGCCACGTTTCTTCACAAAAATTTTTTAAGTATTTTCTCTCAAATTTACAATATAATCGTAAAAAATGCTTTTTGTCAAACGCGATGATTACATATTAAACATTTTTTTCCAAATATTTCTTCTTCAAATTTGTTTCAGTTCTTAGTTCGATTCGGTTAATACCAGATAACCGAATATATATCCGAAAACCCAAAATCAATTACCAAATAAATATTAAATATATTATTTGTATCATATAATTTGTCTAATTAATCGAATAATTAATAAAATTATTTCAAATCTTTAGGTTATTTTTCGGTTCGGATCGGATAATACCCGAGATCCGAACGATTATCCAAAAAATCGAAATTAATTACCAAATTTAAATAATTAACCAAATAATTATGCAACTTGTTTTGGGTAATTTGGGTTATTTATGATCCGAATTATTTTCAGTTCGGTAATTGTTATAATTCCAAATCATCCGTATGAAAGAAGCCGAACCGACCTAAACCGATTGAATTTCACAACTTGATTAGGTTCTAAACAGCCAGAACCGAAAAATCTGAATTCGCATAAATTCGATCGGAACCACCCACGGACTTGAATGTCCAGGGCGAGTAGATATCGTGGAAAATGCAAGAGTAGTTTGGTTAAGCTGGTTTTCTAAGAATGCAAAACCGGTTAAATTATAATAAAGTAAATTGACTTAAATTTGAAATATAACCGTCACATGAAAAACATTTTCTCTCAAATTTAAAAAACAACCGTTAGAAAAATAATTTTGTCAATCGCAATGGTTGTATTAAACATTTTCTTCCATCGAATTGACGAGGAAAAAAAAAACATTTTCTTCCAAAATTTATTTTTCCAGGGTTTCAGTTTTTCACAAATCTTCTCCCAAATTTGTTCTCTTCTTTGTTTCTTTTTTTCCTCGTGAAGAATTCTCTCAATTCTCTCGATCGAATCTTCCAAATTTGTCAAAACGGAAAATCCGTTTAAACTTTTAAATGAGTAAGTGTTCCGATCTCTGTAGATGGTGAATATGTTTGAGGATTTCTAAAGTTCATGTAATCTTTGATCGCCAGTTTGTTTCAGGGTTTTCAAGTTTTTCTAATCGTTCAATTTTTTTTCATCTTCTGTTGAAGCTACCTACACAAGCTTGATTCCGCGGAAAATCCCGTTCCGATTGGTTTGATTTCTCGCTTGTTGTCGAGGTATGTCTTTAGGGTTTCTAAGTTTCGTGTAAATCGTTCTTATGTTGTCCGATTTTGATTTCGTGTTTTTAGTTTCTCGAATCGTTCTCCATTTTTAGTTTTTGCAGCGATCTTGGTTAGGGTTTCTTTTTACCCTGTTTTCTTTTTTGAAAATCTCACTCCGCGTGAAACCGTCGTCGATTTTAGAATGAGTAACTAGTTTAAGGCATCAATCACTTCTTTTCTTGCAGTTTGATGCAGATTGGATCCAACCAAAGACAGATTTGCTAGTAAACTCTGTAAGAATCGATATAATAACCTCTTCTCCTTAAAAAAGATTATAAACTGGTGTGCGCACTTCAATCACTCGCCCATTATTAAATTTTTCTTTTTTCCTGTTTCAATAGGTTGTTCTTGGGATCAGCTCTTTCTTCATTGAACAAACGTGTCAGCAGATTGTGTGCACGAACAGATGATATGGGCAGGAACTGCCTTGGTCTGTGAAAAGATCTGCATCTTCTCACTACATTCATAGCTTTTGTGTGTCATATCTTAGATTTCAGGAATCCCAAAATGGTCAAGGTCTGTGAAAAGATCTGCATCTTCTCACTACATTCATAGCTTTTGTGTATTATATCTTAGATTTCAGGAATCCCAAAATGGTTTCATTCAGCTTTATGTTTTGATCTCAATGTGGGTTTGGCTATAGGAGTGTTGAACCTTGCAATCTTTGTTCCCCAGGAAACACCTCTTAAATTCATTTTCTTGTATAGTGTCTCACAAGCCCCGTAGTTAGTTAGTGTATGAACATGGTTTTGGTTTGAACAGATTATAGTATCACGGGTCATGTGATTTGCATTGTTTGGAGGAGTAAACTCACCGGCCTTTGTTTACACGTCTGTTGCTGCTGGAGTTGTTGCCTTACATGTTGTATCTGACTATTGTTTCTATTTTATCTCCTCAGAAACAAAGAAGATGTCGCTTCACAATATCCAGAGGATCCTAGCAGGAAAAGAGAGGCTAAGCGATGAACTGCAGCCTTGATGAAGACAAGAAAAAGGTAATATCCATCTGTAGCCAGTATCATACATATAGGATACTATTAGTTTGTATGCATTTATGTTTTCCGAGGTACGAATAATTTTATATTTTCATGGTTTTGGCAGAGTGATGCTATGAACATTTCCCTTCAGTTAGCCTCCAGTTTTCCTAATCGTTCAGACTTTAACTTTTGCAGTGGTCTTTTCCGGTTTTGTTTTGCAGAGTGATGCTATGAAACCGTCTTTAAGGTAAATTCTCTGTCTACGTTAGAGTTTCCCGTTTTGTTTCCAGCAGGTTTGTTTTTGGTTTTGTTTTTCCAATTTTCTCTCTTTGAGCCAGGACAAACACATTTGATCAGTCCTCCACTCGATGAGATTCTTTCTTTATTTAAACACATCTTATGTCTTTTAACTGGTTTTGTTTTTGATTCAACAACAAAATTCCTCTGTTAAACAAGATTTTCAAAGCCTTTTGTTTTTATCAAACCCAAGAGATTAGGTAGACATTCTTCTATTGTTCTACCAATTCTTGTTCTTGTTTTGGGATATTGTTTTGGTTTTGTTTTGATGTTTTTGTTTTTGACTGCAAACCCAAAAAAGATCATAAGCAGACACTAATCTAATAGTGTTCTGTCAGATTCTTTTTTGGGGACATTGTCCCGTTGCTGCCTCTAAAAGAAACGTATACCATCACCCTAGCAAGATTGTTAATTGGACCGATAGTATGGGTTGGTAGTGCATGTCTAAGGAAGGATGTTAGGGGATGGCAAATAAGACCACACGGCTTAAAAGTCTTAAGACAAAAGACTACGAATGGAACACAGATTCCTTACTTACCCACGGCTTGAAAGTCTGTTTTTGATTATTTGGATGGAATGGAGTATAACGACCAAAGGCTTATGAAAGTCTTAAGACAAAGACTACGAATTGAAAGCAGATTCCTTACTTTACTACCAACGGCTTACAAAAGTCTCTAGACAAAGACAATGGATCGGTTATAAGACTTGCTGGATGGAAAACAACACCAACGGCTTAGAAAAAAAAACTCTAAAGACAAGGACTGAAGCAAAGACAGATGGCTTTGAAAAAATTAAAGACAAAGAGTACACTAACGGTTGGAATAGTTCTTAAGAGAAAGGCTACAAATCAAAGATAGAACACTTACTTCTCCACAAGGCTTACAAGTCTAGTCTTCAGACAAAGGCTATGGAACTGATTGTTTACTTTTACCACAAGGCTTTACAAGTCTTTAGACAATGGACTGAGTTTCAATCCGTTGGATTGAAAAAAACAAAACGACCAACGGCTTAAAAAGGTCTCACTCAAAAAAAAAAGATTATGACTGTAAATTAGATTTCCTTACTTCAACTCTCTCTCTGCTTAAATGTCTTTAGACAACGACTATAGATGGAAAAAGACTTTCATTTTGTTGGATGGATAGAACGACCAAAGGCTGAATAAGGTTTTAAGACAAAGGCTGTATTACGACCAACGGCTTAACAAAGTCTTAATACAAAGACTATAAAATAGAAAAACAAATTATTTACTTTACCACAAGGCTTTAAAAGTCCTTAGACAATGGACTATGATTAGAAAAAGAACGACCAACGGCTTACAAAGGTCAAGACAAAGACTATGACTGGAAAACAGATTTCCTCACTTTAACTCTCTCGGGTTAGAAATGTCTTTAGACAGAGACAATCTTTTGATTCGTTGGATGGAAACTACAATCAACAGCTTCAAAGACTATGAATCAAAAACCGATTGTTCACATTACCTCAAAGCATCTACGTGAAGTAAAAGACTAATTAATTCTGTTTTTTTGCAGGTATGTGCTTCAGAAGGTGCTCAAAGGAGATTTCAAGTGTAGCAGATTTTTGTGACAGGTATATGCTTTTCAAACTTGCTTGTAATTAGTTTATGAAATTCACAAGTGTGAGAAACATATGTTAAGTAAAGACTAATTTTGATTTCTATAGGACAGGTGCTTGAATAAGCATCCAAAATCTTAGAAGATTTATAAATGCTAGCGCGCACACAAACACACACACTTACTTGCTTACTTGCTTACTACATTCATATTTGCTTACATTCTTCATTGTTTACTTTTGTGATTTTTTGTTTTAGTTTCTTGCAAACTTACTAGCTTCCTTCCTACTTGTTTTACTTTCGTTTTGTTTGCTTACTTAATTCTTTGCTTTCTTGATTGTGTGCTTCTTTACTTGCTTTCTTGATTTGTTGTTTACTTCCTTGGTTCTTTGTGTGCTTTCTTCCTTATTTTCTTCCTTGATTACTTAGTCGCATGCTTCCCTGATTCATGTTCCAACTTTTTTTCCAAACCTTGCGATTATTCCAAACATAATCCTCACGATCTTATAGTTAAATTTGGTTGTTATTTGAGCAATTCTAGCACTATGCATCATGTTTCTTATATTGATGATTAGTGTTTACTTTTGATAAATTGTACCCATTTACTTGAGTTTTTACAACAAATAATTGAAAATATATTGGTTATGGTACTAGACTATTAGTGTCTGACACTTGGTATTAACATAATTGATTTTCACTTGGTCTCTTTGTTTTAACAGAGTTGATTATCACTTGAAAATCTATTGAATTATTGGTGTATTTATTTAGGTGTGCAATGGATCTTGCTTGATTTTTCTTCCATGCTTTTTGTTTTAATAATACTTTTGTGGCTGGTGTTAAAATCAAGAAATTAGCAGTATTTGAATTCCAATATCCCGTTTTTGATCTTTTTTGCTCTTTATGTCGACCAAATCTATTCCCTGTCCAATATCCTGTTTGCTAAGTGGCTGACTCTAGTAGGTTATTCCAAATGTATCCTTTCAAAAAAAAAAAAAAAAATTGTTGTTTGTTTGTTTTATTCAAAATGGACAATTTGAATTTTAATGTTAAGTTTGTTTTTAACTAATGTATCATGTATTTTTTTAGGCTTTTGTGTTATATTACGAGACTTGTGAGGTGAACACATTTTTTTTGTATTTTGGTTGCTAGTCATTCTATAACCGATTATGATCTTACTTTTTTTGGTACGGTCGGATGATAATCATTTTGGTTTTTGTCTTAATTTTGGAATAGTTAGTTGGTGTGGTAATTGATTGAACTTTCTTGGGTGTTTAATCCTAATTTATATACACTTCTATATATGTCTATGAGTGGTATATATATATATGTATAGCATAAGGTTTTACAAAAGATATTTTGAAAATATTTAGATTATTTGTATAAGTCATGAAGTCATATAGTGGTTGTTTGGGTGCACTTTTAGGTCTTGAACTTGATTGTTTTATGCTTATTATACCTTTTAAACAACATTTTGATTATATTATGGTCGTTGTGTGACATGTGTCGTTTTTGCTTTGAAATGAATCCACGAACGACGGCTGCACTATTAGTTAGTGCATGATCTAAGCGTGATTTGAAAACTATTATTAGATGAGTTTTTTTTTATTAAAATTTACTCTCTCAATAGTCTCCGTGATTTAACCCCAATCTAACTATATTCTATTTTTTTAAGTCTAAAATTTATACCTTAAACCACCAAAACTGAATAGAACTAAATCGACTCAACCAAAAGTTTTGATCCGATTTGTAGGTGTAAACCGATTGCTGACATTTCAAATGCTTACGGGTTTTAGTTTGGTTTAGTTCACCAATTTTTTGGTGTATGTCAGTATATATATATTAATTGGTCCTAAAAGAACCAAGAAACCAAACTAACCAAAAAATTTCAACCAAAATAAACCGAATTTCCTTTAAAATCGTGTTAAAAAAAAATAGCGAACAAAGTTTAATTCAGTATAATTTAATCCAACCCAAACAAATCAAGAATTGAACAACTAGAGATAATCGAATGTTGAGGTTCACTTTAATTATAAACCTTAAATCTTATATAGTAAAATCGAGGTTCACCTTAAACCATATAATCAAGAATTAAAAGGATTGGTAGTTTTCAGTTTAACTTCTATATATGATACTATGAGCCAAAGGCCCCAAACATATCTTTGTCTTTGTCAGGTTTATGCAAAATAATATTGTAATTATTGCTAATTCGTCTACTTTTCTATACTAAAAAAACTGGAATTTACAACTATCTCCAAAGGTTAACCGGTTCTTCATCAGCTCAAAAACCATATACATATATATTAACGGACGATTATTCGAACAGTAAACAAGAGTAATTGAAATAGCAGTTTTATACCGATCCATAGCACGATGGGCATAACATATCAGTTACATTACATGCAACATATTATTATTAATTTAGTCATATAACACACGAAAAACATTTGAAAAACAAAAAGTAGACATTTTAGCAACCGCAAAGACTTGACATCATCACAAGGGCCGAGCCCGTCTTGATTCGGTAGTCAGCTAGAATGCGTCGGTGTTCGAGCTGCTTACCTTGAAAGATCAGCCTCTGCTTGTCCACTGGTGGCCCCCCAGACCACGGATCTTAAGCTTGACGGTTTCAATGGCCTCGGTCTCCTCCACCTCTAGGTTGTATGTTTTCCCCGCAAGAGTCGATACAAAAATCCTCATGACTACTGCATCGGGATCCGAATCCAGATCTTCGGGACCCAGACGAAGAACCAGTTTACGGGTAGGTCCATGGATCTTGAGGTCGATTGTGGTTGACGTATCATCAACCTCTAGGTTTATGATCTTTCCATTCACCGTCGTGATTGAAATCTCCATTTGCACCACTCGAGCTCTCTTCTTTCTGACTCTTTGGGTTTCGTTTTATAACCAATCCATGTTTTGATAAACGACTGACTTTTATACATTGTAGAATATATTCAAGTCTCTATAATTAACTAAAGGGGATTTAAACAGTTTAAAGCACTTGCTCTACTATTATTTCCAAAATGAGTTACTTTTTAAGCATTACTGTACTAAACTAAAGGATAAGTCGCTTTCTTGTCTATCTTAGAGCAGAAAGCTTGTGGTTCTTAAACTTTTTTTAATATTAAAAAAACGATTTTTGAAAAAGAAAAAAAAGTAGGATCTTTTAGGTGGATAACTATATTGTGATTAAAAACGTGCGATAAAGCCATAGTGCAATGTAAATTTAGAACATAACCTTCACCTCTTCCCCTTAACGAAAAATTCCCCTACATCAAAGTGGCGGGAAGAAGAAATGTAAATCCTAGGTTTTTGATGAAGATACAAGGGATCCACTTATAGATTTTTCTCAATTCCGTCTTATTTCTAGGCTAAATCTTATAATATGTGGCAATCTATTCTGGTAACATGTCATCACAAATTCTATGGCTGAGAAGCTATCAAATATATATTTTATGCCCAGCGCATTTGTAACACAACCAGTGAAAGTGTAACGTATTTTCCATGTAATAATATGACTATAACGCAGTAAGTAACGAAATTATCTCCACCTTCTCCCTCTAATGTGTGACTGAAAATGAGTGTTGTAATAACTGTTAAATAATTATAACAATTTACCGATCCAATTTTTCGTAATTTACGTTTAAAATTAGTTACTATTTTAGCACATGTAGTATAGGACGCCCTGTATATAATATATTGTCTACAGCGATGGAGGAGAACAGCTCGCATCTAAGATCTATTATGAAGATCTGACGGCCCCACATTGCGAAGATATTTTACTTAGCAGTCAAATCGTAACATAACCATTATCTGTTAATTAATTTGAAACATTTTAAACTTAATCCACAAATGTGTGGATAGGGAGAGCCTTATACTATGATATAAACACCTCTTTGTTAAGCTTCCAAATCAAAACTGTAATTTACAGAGCCGACAATGAATGCTGCCGAAGATACCATCATAGTAAATATTGAAGATCAGAAGATCCAGGTAACCAACAATTTAATCGACTTCTACTTTTACGAATAGAATTCTACCAACTTCAGTAAAGTAAATACATATGAATCTATACATATGGACAACATAGTCTCCTTTATAGACTATCCTTTGTGCATAGTATGCCGTTTTTGGGACCGATTGTCACATAATTACAAATTTTTGTGCAGGACAATGTGCTACTTGTCGTTGGAGCATGAATCCCCGATGGGAGTGAAAAATGGGTGTTCGAACGAGATACACCTGCCGCCTCTACTTTCTGTCAATTACAAACAACGATGACACATACAAATTTATTGAGGGAGATGAAGCAAAAGCTGCATTTCACAAAGGGAAACATATGTGTCAAGTTGTCCTATCAGTATCTGGAATGGATGGAGATCAATGATGGAGACAGAACAACACCCCAGTACATCACCGATGACGATGAAGTCTAAATATTCATTTTAATGCGGCGTACAATAGAAGAAGTCAACATGTTTGTAACCGCATCCCGTTTTGTTGGAGGTGTCCAAACCACGTTACTCCCGTCTGAGGAACATGTTAACCTAGCTATTCTCTCCACCCAGAGCGGCAACAGTGTGGTCAGAGAAGAAGGAGAGCAGACGGACAATTACTGGCACGAGTTTGCTATGTCCGACACACTCTTGACATTAACAACTTTAACAGCAACGGTAGAGAAGGTTGGGGTAAAACGCTGTAGGTCGTCTATTCCACTCAGGGGAAATGGAATAACAATTCGCGAACCTGAACCAGGCATACGCCTCCGCATACAGCGAAGAACAAAGGAAAAGGAATTGCTGAGGAGGAGGATAGTTCTTCTGACAATGACAACGGTGAAGCCCCCATAGAAGTTATGAGTATACATAGGCATGTTACGCCTAGGGAATGCAGGTCCGTAGCGGGTGTCCACCGTAGACTATTCCATGATACAGATGGTGGAGGGCAAACAGACTCTCGCTCTAAATCGGATGAAGATAGTGAAAGGGAAAGTGACGATATGAAGGAAGATAATAGAAGCCAACCGAAGTGGGGCAGATTTGAGGAGGCCCTTCACAATCTACTTTCGGACTTTCGGATGCTCGATGACTATCATGTCAACATCTCCTACTGGAAGGGTTGGCATTCCAGAAAATTGGCGATGGAGAAGTTGTACGGTTCGGCTGCTGGTAGCTACGCTCTTCTACCGGCGTACCTGGCTCTCCTTAAAGGTGCAAATCCCGGAACATTATGTTACCTAGAAAAGGTGGAAAATCCGAGAGGTGGTACACTTTTCAAGTACTGTTTTGTTTCATTTGGTGCCTCCATCCAAGGACTCCCATTCGTGAGAAGAGTCATTGTCATTGATGGAACAACTATGTAAGGGGAAGTTTGGCGGGTGCCTAGTCTCTGCAAGCGTCCAAGACGCAAACTTTCAGATTTTCCCAATTGCTTATGGGGTTGTTGACAGTGAGAATGACAACTCATGGGAGTGCTTTTTACAAAAACTGAGTGAGATTGTGGAAGACGCTTTAGATCTGGTATTTGTGTCTGACCGCCATAGAAGCATCTACGCAGGATTGATGCGGGTAAGTGACTAAATTTTTAACTCGGTTGAAAGTGATATGGTTGTGTTTATTATTCATGGTATGTTATATTTTGAACATAGAATAGTGTGGCGATGATAATAATTTTGTAGGTTTACCCACTTGCCCACCATGCCGCTTGCACTGTCCACCTATGGTGTAATATTAGAGCTGGTTACCACCCTAAGCGTATAGCCGGAATGATGAGTGCAGCTGCAAGGGCGTACACCGTTTCCAACTTCAACAAAAAGTTTTTAGAAATTCAAAAGCTGAACCCCGGTTGTGCTGCCTATTTGGTGGATATAGGTAAAAATAGATATCCGCTACTTATGTTTTCTGTTTTGTTATACATATACAAATCTGACTAATAAGGGTTTCTTCAATGAGTCATATACTATTTTATATTATGTAAATTGTATAGGTTTCGAACATTGGAGTCGTGTACATTTCAAGGGGAAAAGGTACAATATCATGGACTCCAACATTGCTGAATCATGGAATGCTGTCCTTAAGGAGGCAAGGGAGTTTCCTTTGATATGCATGCTTGAGTACATTAGAACAGCGGTGATGACATGGTTTACGGTTAGGCGAGCTAAAGCACTGAATCACAATGGAACACTGTCCCCTCGGGTTAGGGAAATACTGGAGAAGAATTAAAACGATTCTACAAACTTGGCAGTTAGGGCAATAAGTCCATATGAATCTCAGGTCCAAGCACAAGAGGGGGGATACTATACTGGTAAGTTGCTTGAGAGTAGTTACTCATGCATGGAATACCAGGGTATAAGAATTCCTTGTGTCCACGCCTTAGCAGCTGCATCTAGTGTGAACATGCCTACAAATTTGCTGGTAGACCCCTTTTACTATGTTCAGACTTGGCGTGGTGGATTTGAAGGCAAAATTTATCCAGTTCCCTCTGTTGGTAGTTCGGAAGTAGGGGGCATTTAGGGGTGAGCTACTTCCACCCGCTGTTCGTCGTCCCCCAGGGAGGCCGAAGCATATTCGGATCCTTTCACGTGAAGAGTTTAAGGTATCATTTATTCTACATGTCCTTACATTTTTTAAAATGACCGTTTCGCATGTACTATACTACTTTTGCATGACATAATTTTTTAACTATATCAAATGTAGAGGAAAAGCAAGTCTGGTGGCCGTAAGTGTAGCCATTGTCGCAAACAGGGGCACAACAAGGCCTCTTGTCGTGAAGCTATATAAGACCTTTTCGTGTAGGAAGACAAGTGAAGGCGGGTTCATGGTGGAGGTTTTTGGACCGGGCGAATGTGGTTATGATGGAAAAGTTGGAACCTGTGAAATAGGTTAGTAGTCTTATGGTGGATGTGCTTAAATAACAAGGTATATGTAGAAAAATGTTGTATACCTCTGTATTTAAGTTTCCCACCTTATCCAACTTTGTTGAACATTGTATATAGAGAAACCACAACGTTGTATTTAGACCATCTCCATTGGTAGAAACCTTAATGGGTTCTTAACCAATTTTTTAATATAAATTTTTTATCATTCCCATTTTAAGAACCTTATAATAGATTTTAATTTTTTGCTCTTCCATTGGTAGAATCTTAATGGAGTTCTTAAGAAAGAAAAAAAATTATATTTTTAAAATTATAGATTTTTGAAACACATTTCTTAATACAGGTTATGAAAACCAATGCTACTCAGGAAACAGTTTTTCGAGAAAGAGAGAGCTGATAATTAACACTAAGGAGAAGCTAGTTTATGAAATGGAGATGTATCACTGACCAAAAATACGGTTTCCTTTGGATCTGATTCAACCAAAGATTCTGCTTCCCAAGTTACATTATACTCTGCAGCAATCTCCTTCAAAACTTTGATCTTGGTCGGACCATTAATCTCCTTCAAAACTTTGATCTTTCAAATTGTACGCGACCTGATATATCATTTGCCGTTAATCTTCTGGCAAGATTCAGTTCGTCCCCTACACGAAGACATTGGAATGGGATTAAACATGTCTTTCGTTACCTTCAAGGGACCACTGATTTAGGTTTGTTTTATCCTAAAAACTCAAACGGTCAAATGATTGGTTTTGCAGATGCAGGATATTTATCAGACCCACATAAAGCCCGATCTCAAACAGGATACGTTTTCACGATCGGAGGCACTGCTATATCTTGGCGTTCTCAAAAACAGACGCTTGTGGCCACCTCTTCAAATCATGCTGAGATTATTGCACTGCATGAAGCAAGTAGAGAATGTGTATGGCTAAGATCAATAAGCCAACACATCCGATCAAACAGCGGGATTCACATAAATACGGAGCCAACTATCTTATATGAAGACAACGCTGCATGTGTTGCCCAAACGAAGGAAGGTTATATCAAAAGCGATAGGACCAAACATATCCCTCCGAAGTTCTTTTCATACACTCAAGAACTCGAGAAGAATAAGGAAATTGAAGTAAGATATGTTCGATCATGTGACAATGCAGCCGACCTCTTCACAAAATCATTACCCACCACTATGTTCAGGAAACATGTCCATAACATTGGAATGCGTCGTCAACAAGAGCCATGAAATGACTCCTTGCACAATCGAGGGGGAGCTTGCGTGGTTGTACTCTTTTTACCTGTCTATGGTTTTTCCCACTGGGTTTTCCTAGAAAGGTTTTTAACGAGGCAACAAAGACGTTAAGCTAAAGGCGATAGTGACGCTGGTCTCCAAGGGGGAGTGTTGTAAAAAGTCATCAAATGAAGGAGGCGTGCAAAACATTTATCAAAATATGCGGCGTCAAATATAATTAGAATGATGATATTATTGAATTTAGAACATGCGGGCTACATAGATGAATAACGAGATTACAAGAAATACCGATGTATAAAACATTAAAATAAAAATCATTACAGATTCTTCTGGAGAAAATTCTCCAAAGAGTAAATTATAAAAGGTAGCGCAGATATAACCGAATACAAAAATTAAAAATATAAGAAACATTTTTTTTTTTTCTTATGAAAACGAAAGATTTTGTTTGTAGAAGATTTTGCGGAAAGATGAGATGAATGAATGAAATATATGAGTATTTATAGATGAAAAATACTATTAACTAGCCGTTGAGTAGCCGTTTGAAAAGGTAAAAATTTATGAAATTTTTCTTTGTTACCGTTGGATGATAAAAATAAAAATCAATCCGAATTTTTTAAATAATAGACATAATTAAACATATATTTAACGGTAATATTGTGGTGACGGAATCATCCACATTTAAACAGAAAATAATAAATTATACGGTGGCTCAGCCGTCCAGAATAATGCGAATAATAAATTATGGTGACAGAATCATCCACATGAATTAGTAAATAAATTATACGGTGGCTCAGCCGTCCAGAATAATGCGAATAATAAATTATGGTGACAGAATCATCCACATGAATTAGTAAATAAATTATACGGTGGCTCAGCCATCCAGAATAAGACGGCTCAGCCGTCCAGTCAAATATTAACAGTATAAATAATTATGGTGCTTTTAGCATCCATGATATAAAGATAATAATATTAACGAGGCGACAAACCGCCCACAGTAATATTAAGAAAATAGTGGTGCGTTAAACAACCACTTTAAATATAATAAATAATTAAATATGCGATATATCGCCTGCTATATTATAAATATATATTTAGGTGAATCGTAGAGTGATCGTGCTGATAACGTGTTATAATAATAACTATATGATTTATCGTATAGATAAATATTAATAAAGACAAAAATTTATTACCCGTAAAAGAAGAAAGTACTGGTAAGATAGATAAGAGAGATGTTTGTATTATATTTGAATGTTTTTTGGTGTGTTTACAAATGAACGAAATCGTTCGTTTATATAGAAGAGAAAAAGAGAAATTTACTGTGCGCGCATAGTGATGGTGGGCTCCACTTTCGTTTATATTTGACGCCGCATATTTTGATAAATGTTTTGCACGCCTCCTTCATTTGATGACTTTTTACAACAAGTTTTGATTTATTTTTTAAACTTTTTGTCTAGAAACTCTATGTTTAGAGCTCCGGTTGGAGCTGCTCTTAGCGGCAGCCCTTAAATGCCTTGTTGTACCAAATATAAGAAGTTTCTTTCTCTAACCTCTTTGGCTCATTACAGACACAAAACAATACAACATATCTAAAATGGCAGGTGATATACCACAATTAAAGAACTACAAATATCAAACGCCGTAATCCCAACATTTATAATACGTACATAGTTGCTAATATGCCGTGGACCTATACGAGCTTCCAGATATAACATAAATATAGCATACCATCAGCTAAGTCACTTTATGGTACTTTTGTAATGCGACTGAATAGACAAGAAGACAAACAAATATTTAACATGGCGAGGCAACGGTCGGGATGACTAGTCGTATATGGACTAATGTTCCATTATAGTTATAATTGTAGGAAATAAATATATATGACTAAAATTCCCTGGGTTTCGTACAATTTGTACCAGTTTCTACTACTTAGAGACAAATATATGCATCTAATTACTATACTGCATACTTATAATAGCATAGCAGCGTATGACAAAAATTAAAAGTACATCGATATTTAATTGAATCCCTCGCAAACCCAAACCTTTATATTATAACGTCTCAAACATAGAAACAAACAGCCCGACAACAGCACATTACGTTTACGATCTCATTATTAATCCGTCAAAAGAAATTGGAACATCCGAACATGGGTGATGGGTGTGTAATGAGCGAACCATTTTTGTGAGTCTGTGACGAATAACCATTTTTCTTCCGTTGCCGGAATTTCCTTGTCCGTCGGTTTTACTCTGACTTCTCAGGGTCAAACAAGTCGGTTGTTGTCTGTCGAGTCTTCGCTGTGGCGGTTTTTTGCTTCACCATATCTCTCCTAATTCAAAACCGCCACTGTTTGTGATGAAGATTGTCTCTTGGAATTGTCAGGGCCTCGGATCTGAGGGGTCGGCGACAGAGAAAAGGCTACAGAAAATCAGCAATACAATCAAGCCTGATATGTTGTTTTTGGTTGAAACTTTACACAAGTGTGATGTCCTCAGAGATTTATGTGTTTTTCTTAAGTTTGATTCTGTGTACACAGTCCCCCCATTAGGAAGAAGTGGAGGTTTAGCGTTGTTCTGGAAAAAAGAAGTTGATGTTTCTCGGAACTATGAAAGTATAAGGATGATCGATGTTTCTGTTAATTTTAATGGGATGTTTTTTTATTTGTCCTGCGTATATGGACATCCTAATCCTTCAAACAGAAACGATACTTGGAACAAACTTGAAGAATTAAATTCTTCACGCCAAGGGCCATGGATTTTAACAGGGGATTTCAGTGAAATTCTCTCCAACACTGAAAAGGATGGGGCCCAAGGAGAGGGGATCGAAGTTTTTTAGACTTTAGAAGATTGTATACCAACTGTGATCTACAAGATCTTAGAGCAAAGGGGAATCCTTTTTTATGGGTAGGAAAAAGGCGTAAACATACTATTAAAGCATGTTTAGATCGAGTTTTGGTCAATTCGGAATGAATTGCAACGTACCCTGCATCAGAAGAAAAATTTCTAGGCCTTTACGGCTCAGATCACCGTCCCATTGCCACTCGCATTGCATACACTGAAACTGTAACAAAAAGAAGTTTCAGATTTGATAAACGTTTGTTACAAGTAAAGGATTTTAAAGAGTATGTTCGGTTTGGATGGAATCAATCAAGTGAGTGGCGCAATGCAACAATCAATGATAAGATACGTGATTGTACAAAATCAATGGCACTCTGCCGACGGAATTCAAAAATGAATGCTTCCAAACGAATTGAAACACTGGAAACCGATTTAGAATTGACATTATCGATTCCTGGTTCACGTTTTGAGGATATTCAACAAATACAAAATGAACTCGCTCGGGCATATAGAGATGAGGAAACATACTGGAAACTCAAGAGTAGAAACACCTGGCTTACAGAGGGCGATCGCAACACACCATTTTACCAAGCCTGCACCAAAACAAGATTCTCCAGAAACAGAATTCTGGAAATTAAGGATTCGAATGGCTGTGTTTATAAAGGAGACACTGAAGTTGGGAAACACGCAGAAGAATATTACCGTAACGTGTATCTGAAAGATCAAAATACATCTACACAAAGTATTTTTGATGACTTCAGAGCGACGGTAACCGACAAAATAAATGACACATTAACTCGTGAGGCGACAAATTCAGAAGTAAAAACAGCTATTGATTCAATTGGAGCAGATAAAGCCCCTGGTCCTGATGGTCTAACGGCTCGATTTTACCAAAGTTGCTGGGATATCGTTGGCTCTGACGTGATTAAAGAAGTGCAGGCTTTCTTTGCAACTTCGGCAATAAAAGGAGGTATAAATCATACAAATATTTGCATGATTCCAAAGATTGAAAAGCCACAAACTCTTGCTGATTTTAGACCAATCGGTCTGTGTAATGTGCTCTATAAAATCATCTCCAAAGTTCTTGTGAACCGTTTAAAAGACTTTCTAGATCGCATTGTTTCTGAGTCTCAAGCGGCATTTATTCCGGGACGAATCATTACAGATAACATTCTCATTGCCCATGAACTGATGCACTCACTGAAATCTTGAAAAAGGGTGTCTAAAACATACATGGCGGTAAAAACGGACATCACTAAAGCATATGATCGTATAGAATGGTCTTTCTTGGAATCGACTTTATGAGCTTTTGGTTTCTCCGAGCTATGGATCAGTTGGATAATGTCAACAGTAACCACGGTGGAGTATTCGGTTTTGGTTAATGGTAATCCGCAAGGACATATAACTCCATAAAGAGGCTTAAGACAAGGTGATCCCCTCTCGCCGTATCTGTATATTTTGTGCGCAGATGTGCTTAGCCATCTACTAACGAAGAATGTCCAGAACGGGAAGATTAGAGGTATAAAAATAGGGAATGGTGTTCCGGCCATAAGCCATCTGCTTTTTGCGGATGACTCTCTCTTTTTCTGTTAAGAAAATAACAGAAATTGCAAAGCACTAAAGGAAGTCTTCGTATTATATGAACAAGCCTCAGATCAAAGAATAAATTCTCAAAAATCGATGATCACTTTCGGATCAAAGATACCAGGAGATCTTCAAACTCGTCTAAAACAAATTCTTGACATCAATAAACAGGGTGGAGGTGGTAAGTATTTGGGATTGCCGGAACAGTTGGAATGAAAAAAGAAAGAGTTATTCAATTATATCCTTGACAAAGTAAGGCAAAGAACATCAGGTTGGAGTGCAATTTTTTTATCCCAAGCAGGAAAAGAGATTTTAATAAAATTAGTGGGAATTTCGATGTCAGTATTCTCAATGTCGTGTTTTAAGCTACCCACGCAACTAACTGACGAAATTAGTAGTTTATTAATGCGATTCTGGTGGGAGAAAAGTGACTAAAACAGAGGCATACCATGGGTAGCATGGAAACGTCTTCAATACTAAAAAAAGGAAGGAGGCTTAGGTTTTCGCGAATTAGCAAAATTCAACGACGCGTTACTTGCAAAGCAAGCTTGGCGACTTCTTCACTAGCCTGACACCCTCTTCGCCTGACTAATGAAAGCACGGTATTACAAAGACACCTCTGTATTAAAAGCAAAAAATAGGATAAATCAATCGTATGGTTGGAGTTCAATTGTTGAAGGCCTAGAAGTTTTGAAAATGGGTACAAGAAATATAATTGGTGATGGTGCAGATACACATATTTTCAATGATAATTGGCTGCCGACTACAACACTTAGAACAGCCGCTAGTACGGGTGATAATGAAAACATTTTAGTGAAAGACCTTATTTCAACAACAAACACATCGCGAAGTTGGAATTTGGAAAAAGTGAATGAAGGTTTAGAGGAAGAGGATGCAAACATAGTCAAAACAATATACCTTCCCCAATTTGCAAAACAAGACCGTGTAGTATGGAACTATGATAAATCTGGAGAATACACTGTGAAAAGTGAGTATTGGCTTACTTTTCATGAAGACAGGTTGAACTCGGAAATTCTTATACCCCATGGTGACCCTACTCTCAAAAATGAAGTGTGGAAGTTACCTATAATGCCAAAGTTAAAACATTTTTTTATGGAATATTTTATCAAAGGCTATAAGCACTCTTACAAGATTGAATACAAGAGGTGTGAGAATGGATAACACATGCCAACGCAACTGCTCCGCTCCGGAATCTATTGAACATTTATTCTTCACATGCCCTCATTCACAAATGATCTGGAGATTGTCACATTTTCCATGCCAATCCTCTAATTCACGTGATCCTGAAAATGTGGAAGACCAAATTAGAAGCTTCATAAATCTACATCACCAACCCGGAGTTCCCAACAATCATTCCTTGCTACCTTTTTGGATAATGTGGAGGATTTGGAAATCTAGTTGTAATCTTATCTTCCGAAAACAGAAAATTAATCCACGGCGAATCTCACAAGCTGCACAAGCGGATGTATACGAATGGTTGGAAGCTCTAAAATTAACTTCCACTGAAGAAATTTTACAACCATATATTAGACAAGCAAATGTGTCTAATTCTCTTCCAGAACAAGCATGGAAACAACCAGATCAAGATACACTTAAATGTAATTTTGATGCTAGCTTTCATCTCGGATCTCATCAAACAAATGCAGGATGGATAGTGCGAAACAGTGACGGCCAACCAATAACATGGGGTGTATCAAATCTAGGGACATCATCATCTCCTTTCGAAGTTGAGGCAAAAGCACTTTTAATGGCTCTCTGAACAATCATGGATACGAGGATTCACTTCTTTATGTTTTGAAGGAGATTGCAAAACTCTCATAGATATCTTACAACAAAAATCAGTTGACATAAATATTGAGAATATTTGTCATGATATTTTGGTCTGGAAGAAGAAATTTTCGATATGTCATTTTACTTATACGCAAAGGTCCACTAATGTTGTCGCTCATTCAATAGCAAAAAAGGGTCCTCCAAATCATGTTTTTTATTCTTCAATGATGTATCCTCCATGTTGGTTGTATACTCTGTTGTATACGGACTATGTAAACTCTTTATGATTTATATAAAATATATATTGACGCACAAAAAAAAAAGACAAACAGCCCAATATGATAACTCCATGAAACACTAGGGACGTCGTTGTTCGAGTTTACACATTATAAGTTTTAAAACGAACTAACGCAACGACCTTGCGTCACTGTTGCATATGGCAACTTAGGGAACTAGAAAAGGCAAAGACAGAGTTTGATGGACTTCATACTGGCAGGAGGGCAGGATGCAGTGCTGTGAATGTTTCGATCGCGTAATTTGTCGCAAATGTTCTCAACCTGGCATCGGTTAAGTGTTGACAATCAAATAACTAGCCAGTTGCATGCATCTCAAGCATTATCAAAATTCAACTGCAGAAAGACCTACAATTGGATGAACAAAATGTCAAACCCTGAGTACACATCTATCTCCCTCCACATAATGGACAATGTCAAATATGTTATACCTGTAAACTCGCATAGTATTTGAAGGTCCACACACGTCACTGGTAGAGGGAAGCTAGGAACAGCTCTTGCAGCATCACAACCACCATGCTTTTGTATCCAGAACGGAAGCATTTCTATGAGAGGACGTAGTCGTAGGCCCTCTCTTTCATCTGATACACATGCCGTGTTGCAATCCAGGACATAAATAGCCCAATTTTCCTGGTCAACGACAAGGCCCACCCAGTGTGTACCATCTATTTGAAATGGCTTGTATATTATTCCCACATCGGCACACCATTTAAGTCTTCCTTCTCCGTCACCAGAAACCATTGTCGAGAAAGTATGGGTATCCTTTCTATTTTTCGAGAAAGTATGGGCATCCTTTCTATTTTTCGAAGCAAAACGAATGTACTCTCTATTCAGGGCGGGAAAGAACAGTGGTGATATGAAGTCCCACCTCACAGTTGCAAATTTTTCGCGGCGGTACTGAGAAAAATCAACAAGTACATCCACCGCCTATAAATATTTAAAACTTCTGGTTAGTCCAACCCTTTGTAAGATATTGTTCGTTAGCTGCCCACACATATGGGTAATCGATGTACAATGACTACAAACCTGTTCCGGCAATGGCCCCCGTGATTCAAATATATCCATGAATCTAGCAGTTTGAATTTCAACACCACCATTAGCGACGTACGATCTACATTCAATTAAAGACAATAGTGAGAAAAGGAGTTAGATATATACCGCTATTTGAGATTTATTACCTCTCTTGTTGCATGAGCTTGAGAAATGTAGTGGTCATTCCCTCGGGGGGAGATACAAAAGGGTTGAATCCCCCAATAAGTTCCCGCATTTTTGAGGGGGGAGTTGGGACAGTGTGGATGGTCTTAGCGGTGTCGAACTTCGGGACAACTACCGTAGGCTTTTGTTTATTACCCCTGGTTATCTTTTTCTGCTCAACGTCCAGTGTATATTTATTTGTTTTGTTCCGGTTGCGAGTACTATAATGTTTTGCAAGCGTATCGCCCTCCCACTCATGGCGTTCGTCCTCAACATTCAGTATAGACGCCTCAGTATCAGATTTATCTTGTCCACGATGTTGCATTTGTGATTGATCATTAGTGCGATGGGCGTTCTGCGACCATGAAATGGCCCTGTTAGAAAAAAATAACCTATTCCAGGATATACTAATTACGAACTTAAGATATTCTATTACAGTTAAATAGGATGTTATTTTTCCAATAACTTACATCGGTTTGTAGTGACAGTTGTACCTGACGTTCAGTCGACAACACCAACTGATGAACTCGACTGTGGAACCGTTGCATGCGTTTCCTACACGTAACAAATAGAGATTTTAAAGGAGTTGATTTGACATAGGTCAGACAGAACCCCAAAAATGTTAGTCCCAATCATAATTTTCCTATACTATGTGTGGAACATAGTAACTCCATCAACCAAATACTAACCTCATTCTGAGTTGAATGTAGAGGGTGGTCCGCGGAAGACAACTCTGCATCGCCTACACCAGCCACAAAACTTGAATGTGGCACTGGTTGATGAGTTCCCTAAAATATAATTGTATACACATTAACCACATTGCAAACAAAAACGTGGCAATTACTCCCGCAATTACCTTCAACATTCCAAAGTACAATGATTATTGTTCCCTAATAAATTTCTCCTTTATAATCAAAAAATTTAATTTCAGTTGCAATACACACCTCCGAATATGTTGAATGTGCATCATGATGTTCTAAACCAGTCTCTCCACCGACAGACTCACCCTTCTCCATTGATGCTCTGTTAGGCTGCTGCTATTCATACAACAATTACTAAACTATTTCACAATAATAATTTGAAAGGGATATTATAAAAGGTGGGTTACCTGTGTTTCGGTTCGGGTATTTCCGAGTTCACCCCACACAGGTGATCAGTATTACTTGTCAGATCCGGGCGGACAATATCACCCTCGGGTTCAATGTCCTTCCATGTCGAACTACCTACAGCGTCCCACAAAATGTATATATTCAGCAAACACTTAGAAGTAACATATTAATGTATTCGTACATTCGACATTGACTTATACCTCATGTAGTTTTTGGGCTTTCTTTTCCTGTGTCAGCAGTGTTTCCATGTGGACTACCATTACTACGACCCTGTACCTCTGCCGAAGGGAGTGGATTATTCACCCCTGATGCACCTTTCGGTTGCGAGGATAGCAGTTCCATGATCTCGGACTTCATTTTATTTAACGCATTGTCACAATGCGTTTTAACAGTTGCAGCATAACTCTGCATCAGCAGCGCCGATCTCGCTTCATATTCTTTTCCCACCTTCGTAATGAGACCCTCATCTACTCGTGCATTCTCATCAACGTCATTTGGTATAGCAGCAGTCCTCGTCTGATGCCACTTCCTGGCTGGTTGCACAAAATTAGTGCCTCCACTAGTGGGGGACCCTCTCCCACTTTCGTCAGATCCATCTTCAGATTCGTCACTATCAACGACACTTTTACCCTTATGTTGAGGAGCATCATCCGCTTTAATGCCACCGACCCAAGTGTTGGGCTCAAAAGGATAGTCCTAGGAAATCAATTTAAGTAGCTCATCAACACGACTATCTTCCTCCTCGTCTTCAAATGTTATAGACCCAATGGTACCTTCCAAGTCGTCAGACAACAAAGAACGAACATGTGCCTGCATAGTCATTGAGATCAGTAATGCTATAGAACCTACGTTACAATGAAAGTACTCAGATAACAAACCACAAGCCGGTGCCTCTCCTATCCCAAAAAATATACGCGTCCCACTACCAAGCCCGCATTCCGATCCATTATCCCAACTTATAAGTATGCATACAATACTATTGTATGCACATAAAACATTATGTATGAGGATATAATAAATGTGTTAATATAATTCTTTCTGTAGCCACAACAAAACAATACTACATATAAAGTATTCTATACTACTACTTATAAATAGAATTGTACATCTATTTTGTCAGAACCAATTTTAGGGCACCAAGTTCACATACCTGACCCTTCTTCTCAACACTCCTCGCGTTCAAAACCCCAATCACAAGACTCCGCTCGACAACACACTGTATCACGTCATGTATAACAACATCATCCTTGAGAATAGAATCCGACCCTCCAGGCTTCGCAACAATCTCGGGGCAACAACTAGTTGTAACTAGCACCATCGCATGTGAGAAACCTTGTACGGCCAGCGAGTCTTGAGTGTATTAGTCAACAGTTTTAACTTTGACACTATTAACCGTCATAACAAATGACTCACGTCCCCAAGGATGCTTTATGAAAGCGTCCACATCATCCAACATTTCGACAACACGTGGCCTGATATTGTTAGACCGACTATGTAGGGCATAAAATTCCCTCTACCAACACCAAAAGCGCAAGCTTAAATCTGGTTTCCTCATCCTTGTATTTATTCCCGGGTAAAAGCCGGTCCAAAATCCAATCACAGGTAACCTTCTTCACGTTACCAAACAGTTGAGTCCATACCTTTCTCCCAGGTTGTACTACTTTCTCTTTCTTTATCCCCTTACTTGTTGACTGCTATTTCTTTTTACGCTTTCGGGTTGTGGGCTTCACTGCCTCACAATTTAACCCCGTCACTTTTGCAAAGTCCTCAACACCATACTGTATGGGTTTCCCAGCAAATAACCACCATAACTCATACTTCTTCTTAGTTACCTGCTGCCTTGACAATATGTAGTGAAGAAACATCACCGAGAAGGTGTGATGTCCCATCTGCATAAGACTACCAAATTACGACCCTGCCAACAATTCTAACTGTTCATCCTCCAATGCTGGATTTATATTCTCGATCCACCGCAGGGCGAAGTAACTAGTAACCCTCTTCTGCCCTGTAGGCTCATACCCATTCTCAAACAGACGATCGGGTAATTCAAGTTCATCCATCCTGCAGAGAGGTTAAAATATTTATAAGGTCAAACACACCAAATATAAACATAATTTATACTATCTACCATACAACCGCACTACCGTGAAACATCAAATATACGTACATACTATACTACATTTTCATACTTAATGGAGTAACATAGATAATAATATATAATAGAGGGAAAGTTAAAATCAAGGAAGTATAAGTTGTTTCGATTGAACACCGTATTGACACACCCAGACGGACAATAGAACGATTCAATCATACCCGTTACCAATCGTACATGTTACCAACGAAATAGAATCACATGAAACTCACTTTACACTACATCCGAGTTACAACATATCCACACGAACTGCAGCCTTAAATCAAACTAAATAACTAACGTATACCCTACTATTAGTTTTCACACCCAAACAACACCGTTTAAAGCACGTTTTTTCGTCGAAAGATTCTATGAATTTATTTACGCCACAGAAACCATCATATATTACACAACCTACCCAAATACCGCTCCCATATACGACAAACTTTCTCATCTACCGTTACTGGCTTTCCGGTGTCCGCCTACACGACGATCCTAAATCGATAGACAACTTCCCGACAGAGACAGAAGGAGATTCGGAAATTAAACATTACAATTGGTTGGAAATGTTGAGTACATTTTCAAAATTATCTCGTTAAGGCGATATCTTTTATCCCCCATCTCAGATTTGGCGAGGAAATCGGTTTGCAATAGAACCCTAAATCCCCAATTTCGTTTTCCTTCGTCAGGTCTCGAGAAAGCACTGATATTAGATTTAAGTTTTCAAATAATATATTCCCCTCCTCTTTCTATTCCGCTTCCCCTTGGAAACCCACGTGCGCATCACATCAAGTAGCATAACCAATGTCGACTTTGGTTTTGGTTATAATACGGACCATTTCAGAATTAATACATAAAATTCACAATATATCATAGCCGTTAATTTGTTATGGTCATAACGTTAAATAACACACTCGTTATGGTCAATGAGCCAAAATTCTCAAAAAAATGATTTTCAAAAAATAAAAAAAATATGACTAATCGCGTCGTGACACGCGGCGAAGAATCGATTCTATCGGCTCTTTGTGAAAATCTGTTGTTATTTTGTATTAATCGATTTTTAAAACAATAGGCAAACATATCAAAGCTTTTGGACAAGACGCCATAACGTAAGTCGTTGCAAAGTATCAATTACAAAAGGCTATGCTTAGCTTTATTAAGAGAGTAACAAGAAAAGGATATTCACAAGATACAAAATCTATAAAATACAACGATATGGAAAGATGAAGTAGTGGGCGATCATAGAAAGCGGAAACTATCATCACCTCGAACAAGCTTTGTTCTCGTATAAAGACAAGACATTGAGACATATATGCGAGCCTCTTCGTTGAGATTTCGACCTTTATCTATGACATATGCATTCGACATGTTATATTTGCAGTCAAATAATACGCAATTATATGCTTTCGAGCAATTGATACACCGTCCAAATAATACACAAACAGAACATGGCCATAGCAAACATGTGCTTACGAGCAATAGATATACCTTTCAAATAACACGCAAACAGAACAATTACAGTTGTGGTAAATCGGCAATTGACATATAAAATATGAGAATCACATCTCTTAAACAAAAAAAAAATAAACAACTTTTCATATAACAATAAGGATGGATGAGTATCCAAAACATGGCCAAAGACCGACTCAAAGAAAAAGTACGTCACAGATATAGTTCCAAACACGCACGAGATTAAGCATAGATCCAGTATGGAGTAAACGAGCAAACATCCTCCGCAAAGAATAAACCGAAGACCATCCACTAGCTCGACAGAAAGCATCAACATACTCTTCATCACCATCAATTAAACCATATGCGCAACATGTAGCCTTGAAAGTGGGGTAGACAACACCACCGACCGATCTAATATCCACATACAAACACTGGCCCTTGACTCTGAGCAACAAAACACGCAAGTGATAAAGCTCGTCTAAAGACTCAGGACAATACGACAAACGAGACAAACACGGCGAGCCTCTACGTCGAGATCTCCACCGATTTATCTTACGATCCCAAACCCACTTCGAAAGAAACTTTGCGTATGCTAGTTGCCTTGCTTCTGGATATAACCGATTACAGTCCATCCAACCCAAAAACTTCGACGAAACGGATTTGAGGTCCGCACCACTTCACATAACCGGGGGCGGAGGGAGATGGAATGGTAAGACATCAACATCTACAAAAGCCGATTAATACAAATAGGAACTCAATAAACCAATAAAAATCAGAAGACACATATATAAAACAACAAACCCAAAAGAAAACGGACCGGAAGACGTCTCCATCAAAAGATCGCTGGATTATCGGACTGAGAGCAAAGCTCCAAAGCAGAACCTAAATAAAACCGCAACACACCTCACCCGTCTTCAACCTATATACGAACCACAACGCAAAAACAAAGAAAGAAAAAAAACACATATTAGATATGTTTCATACAAAACAAAATACGAGAAACCAATCAAAGAAGAGCAGAGATCACAAAAAGCAAGAAAAACAAAAGAAACAAATCAAAGGAAAAATAAACGATACCAAAAAGAAAAAAACACGAAAATAGATCATCTAGTGCATCCAAATACAGACGAAAGGAAGAAGATGCCAAACCTCGACAATATGAGGAATACTAATCAAGAAGAACAGAGCGGACGAATGGATCATATTTCCAAGACTTATGAGAGGTATATATAAGGTAAAAAAAACCTAAAATCCACGAAACACTCGCCGACCTAGACCTACTTAACCACGCGAAGAAACCGATTAGAACAAACCAATACCTAACCACATAACCAAGTAACTAAACCTAAATTATTCATTAAAGGTAAAACGGTAAAAAAAATCGTGAGAGTGAACGTGGGAGTGATACATATGATTTCTACTTCGCAAATAATATAGTAGATATGAAATAGAATTAGAAGTGAAGTGGGTCGTAGTAATGTTATACATTATTTTTTGCTTACATAAAGTGAAGCACTTGATTAACTGGCAATACTTGAGGAGAACTATTTTCATCATAAAAGAAAATTGAAAAGCACATCCACACCAAACCAAACATATTGAGATTAGATTTACTGTTTTACTGCCAAACATATTTCATCTTGATAATTCTTCTTCTACACTGATTTACTGTGCAATCCACTATCGTTCCATTGTCGCCGTCGAAGCTCCAGAGTAAACTGAGAAGATTAGATTTGAGATCGCGTCCCTTACCATTGAAGAAAACATGCATCCTCGTTAATTATCATGAGGGTATGTTCGTCTCACCACTCTGTTTAACTCCTGCTGTATCTCATATGGTTACATTCAGTTAAGGTTGTGGTATTGTACAAAAACTAGCAACAATGGTAAGATTTCTTTTTCAAATCTATTAAATTGACATGTTAATATGAAAGTTAATCACTAAGTATATTTATTATATAGTTTATAATAAAGATAACTATAATAATAACGCGTTAAGATATTAATTATATCATATATATTTATATTAACTTTAAAGATTACAAATTAATGAAAACAAGAAATGTGGTAATATATATAATAACAAGTTATAATTTATTCTAACTTGTTAAACTAAAATTCAAGCATTAAATAGGATTTATTTTACTATTTACATCCCCTAATCTTATCTTATAGATCATGTAATAATATATTTAACACGATAAAAATGTTGTTAACACATAATCACATGTTAATATAAAAATTATTGTTATATTTAATATTTTACAACGGTAATACAAATATTATACGAATGTATAATATGTTATCACGTTAAATCTTATTTCATTAGGTGATGAATAATATTGTTGAAATCTTGCTTACCAGTATTTCTAGTGAATAGTATCTCTGACACCGTGGATAGTGTCGTTGGAATTCATGTGAGGAACAATGTTGCCATTCAAATATTGATTTTCTGATGAATGTCATTATATGTAAATACACCTAACAAGAAGGATAAAGATGGCTTAAAAAGGTTCTCTCTCTCCTATTTTGTTAATTTTGAAATCATCGACACCAAAAACTTAATAATATGGTCTACTATGTATTTTCACCAAACTCAACTCTATTAAAAGTATAAGTGTATTACCCCACATATCTTACCAAACACCAGCACATGTGACCGTATTTAGCTTTACCCTCGTCTTCCATCGATTCACCCTCATCTTAATATTGTGTCGCATGAGTGTGCTCGGTTTTTTGTGGAACCACATGGGTTACCTCCGATCAGAGGACAAAAGTCTGTTATTCACCTTGGCTCATGTTCTGACTTAATCAATATTTGTTTGTCATGTTATCCTCATGCTTGTTAAAAAAAGTCATGGAGAAGTTGGGGTAAACAATTGCTATCAACAGAGATCATTAGACCCACTTGTAGTCTTTTTCAAGTTTGTGTTATTGGTTAAAAAGAAAAATGGAAGTTGGTGTTCCTGTGTTGATTATGTGTTTTGAAAAAGGCTATTTTGCCTAACAACTTTCTCATTCTTATGATAACCTAGTTACTTGATTTTTGCTTGTAATTCTTTTTTAGATATCAATAAAGGAGATAATTTTCGCACTTCAAGTATGGGTTTTATCCCCAGTCCCAATGCCCCAAACAGATTTTCGACGGTGCTCTCTTTACTAATATGACACATTTATTTTGACATCTTTCGAATGATGAAAATATGTCGATGTATCCATGAATGTTTTGGTATATATGGAAGGTTTGGAATGACAAAGTCTACTCAAATATAGATAGAGATTCATGAGAGATCATAAAAACATCAGAATCGGAAGCAAGTCTACAAACATTTCCCAACCTCTCAACCAAATAGGCGACCACCAGGGATATGGGGGGGGGGGGGGGGCAGTAGTGTGAGCTACCAAAGGAGAATAGGCTAAAAATAGTAGTGTAATCTACCAAAGAAGAATAGGCTAAAAATTTAGACCTGAAAGATTATGGTGGTATTGTAGTGATGGAGGTACAAGCGACAAATTTAGGGATATTCTATTATTATTGTTGTAGACATTTAATGTTTGCAGTTTTTGAAATGATTTTTAGTTTTTGTTTTTCAAAAACTACTTTTTTGCCATTCAAGTTTTTGAAGAAATAGATTTCCTAAAATCTAGGGAAACTAGTTTTTAAAGAACTTTTGAGTTTTGTAAACAAAAACCAAAAACCACAATTTATGGGTTTCTAAACAAAAAAGTATGTTGCTTTTTTATATTTATTTTAAAATATTATTTTATCACTAAATAATCAATTAAGTATTACAGTATTGCTGAAATATCTTTTTTTAATGAAATAAATATATATGCATCTTTACTCATAATTTCTATTTTTATTTATTATTTTTATAAAAAATATTATTTTTCTATTAATTAAATATGTATTTATTTTATCAGTTTTAATCTTAAAACAAAAAAATTATAAATATAGATTAAAAAACAAAAAATATTTAAAAACCAAAAACTAAATAAATCACCATTCAAGTTTTTAGAAAAACCAAAATTTACAACAAAAATCAAAAACCAAAATCTAAAAATCAAAATCCATAAAGCAAAATCTAAAATCTAAAAACCATACAAACATTCATCACTTTAGTTTATCTTACTTGTATGTCTTATATAACTACAAGTTAGCTGAATAATCCCAAGAGGGATATACCCAATTGTATGTAATGGGCTATAAAACAACTAACCTGTTGGTTTGTATTTTTTTTTTATTTTTCATGCTTTAAATAAGCAAACAATCTACACATACAGATAATGCTTAGATATTTAAATTCTCTTGATTTCTTTTTTCTTAACCCAACTTAATTCAACCAAACGAATAAAAAACTTCTAGAAATTAACAAATGTCAAATCATAAATAGAAAATAAAACACAAACAGACAAGCTTATTATTACTTTGAGTGATTTTGGTTTGTAAGCTTCTAAAAGTTTTAATTTGCTTTGTTGAAATCTAGGTTGCACGGAAACGGAAACGGATATACGGAAACAAAATGTTTCGAAGGAAATGCTACATTTAAAAAATATAGAAAAAACGTTTTGGAAATATATATATATATATATATATTAAAACATTAAACATCTAAACTATATTAAAAGTAAAACATTTAAAAAAAAAAAAATCCAATACATAATTATTAAATAGTTTAACCAAAGATAAAAATTATAACGTTTAAAATCAAAAAATTAGAAGATTTTTTTATCATCAATTTCATTAGCTCTATCAACCAAAACTATAATCCAAAAAAAGATTTTCAAACTCAATAATACAAAGATTAATCTAATGAATCAAAATTATTATTAACTTACTCTAATCAATCAAATTAACTACTAACTTACTATAAAAAAAAATCAAATTGATCACTTAATCCCATAATTATTTATTTATTACCAAAAAATTTCATCGTGTTTTCAAACTGGAGTTTTTAGGATATGCGATTTTTCGGATTTTCAACGAGTTTTCGAGAGTTTCTGTTCTCGAGACGTTTCCAGAACAGGAAACGCACCTTCCATGCAATATAGTTTGAAATGGATTGGCTTTTCATTTGATTCTTAGACTTATAGATTGAATTTTAAATTGGACAATTTTCTTAAATAACACAAAATGAAGTTTATTTTTCAAAAATAACCTCATATGCTCACTTTTTCATAAATAGCATTCATTAAATTTAGGAAAACCTTCGTAAATATGTCTTACGGCTATCTAAAATTCATTAAAGTTAGAATAGTCTTCCTAAATGTGTCTAACGGCTTCCTAAATTTGAGTTATGAAAATCTTCTTAAATGTGTTTAACGGCTTCCTAACAGCTTTATTAACAGTTAGGAAAGCCTTCCTAAATGTGTATAAAGGCTTCCTAATAATGTTAAAAATAATTAACAAGATTTTTGGGGCTATTATTGAACTGAAAACTTAAAAATGAGCTATTTTAAACAATTTCTCTTTTAAATTTATTACTTTGATAAATGAAACTGTTAAAAGGCAGAGTTTTTTTATATTTTGCAAATTTCACGTTTCGTTGGGTAAAACAAAACAAATAAGTAAACTTTTGGGTTTAAAATCATTTTAATAAAATGTGCAGAAACCAAAAATTCAGACATTTCTTTTAGCTGCCGACAAAACCAAACTGTTGGAAAGGATACAACTGTGTGTAAATATATAACAGTTAATCAACCTGTTGACACATTTCACATCTCTTCAGTACCAAATCGTAAGCAAATCAAAATAAAACAAATGAATATGATCATCAAAGTGTGAAAAAATTTCCCTATGCAATTTGTAACAACAATAATCTCTCCTCTTCTCCCCTCTTTTCTCTTCACCTTTCTTCTAAGAACTGAGCGCTTCACGCCGTCTCTGCAGCCTTCGTGGTATGCATACATATATATCGAATCCGCCTTCTCTCTCTCTACACAGCTTCAGGACCGTCTTGAGGTAGAATGATGTGACGGTTAGGCCTTGGTGACTTGGTACACTCTTGGCGTCTGAGTGTGAGTGGGATCCCTTCTTGCTCAAACCCATTACCTTCTTCCAAATGTTTAGGAAGACGAATAACCAAATTCCCCGAGGACGAAGAACCTGTATCGGACACTTGTTAATGGCTGAAATTTGCAGAAACATTATTTATATCCCATCCTAAAGAAAGAGCTCACTCACCATCAACCATGTCTTTTGTCTTGTGAAGTAGAAATGTTCCTGAAAGGATTGTCACAAACCCACACAACTCCGTCACAATCTGAGTTCCGTCTTGTCGATCCCAATCCTGTTCCATAAAACTTCACCATTGTTGTTTATCTCTACCAAAACAGATTAGACTTCAAAACCAAGAGATTACAATATATAACCTTAAACATAATGACACTAGCCAGGATAGTCAATGAGGTGAACATAACGTAGTATATGGGTGAAACCACGGCAGTGTTGAACGTGTCAAGCGCCTGCACATCAAGAGAAACCGAATGAATTTCTTGATCTTGTTTACAGAGATCGATGTGAGACTTGAGGCTACATTTATATACCTTGTTTAGATAGTTCATTTGGGTTATCACGCAGGTGAGAACTATCAGCGTGAAGACCCATGTCTGAGGGTAAATTAACTGATTCATTCCCGAAAACGTAAGCTTTAATGCTATCCCAAGTGCTTTAACGCTCATGACCTGTTTGCACATCTCAAATCACTGGCTACTCAAAACAAAGCAATTGAATAAACATATGTTAGATTGTAAGTTTTACGAACTTACCGATAATGATCCAACCAGAGAACAAACCCCAATATAGACAATGACATGTGACTGTCCATACTGTGGTATGACCTGAATTATGAGTATAATGGCTGCTCCTACCACTGCTGCAGCGTATAGAAGAAAAGCTGCAGAGGACAAGTCACCATGTATTAGAACAGATTAATCAGATTTCGATTTAGACGGGATGAAATCAGGTTTTGAAAAGAGATAAGATGGTACCTGGTTCTGTTGCAAGATTCCATACTTGTAACACGGAATCAATTTCTTGTTCTTGAGGAGCATGTAAGACGATGGTTATCGACCCAACAACACATAAGACACAACCAAGGATCCCGAAAGTATGCAACTTTTCGCGTAATATGATATGAGCAAGAACAGCACTGGAAATTCACACCCCAAAAAAATTATATTACTATTACTCCAAATACAAAACTGATGGTTCAACGATACTAAAAGTGGTCTGTGATTCAACAGACCCATAAATGGTAAATCTTTTGACTTAGTATTATCCAAAAACCTGATGATAATGCTGAGGGCGCCAAGAGGAGTAACTAAAATTGCAGGCGCAAAGGCATAAGCAGCAAAATTAGCAATTTCACCAACAATCACTGCAAAAAGAAGCAGAACATTGTCTCTAACAGTCAACACTACAGAAATGGCAATAACTACTTTATACTTTTCTCCATCTTACAGTGTGAGACCATAAGCTAATCAATACCCCAAAAGAGGATAAACCAAACCTTTAAATATGAAGAGAACTCACTCGTTATCATGCCTACCCACCAGAGAGGCTCAAGCAGGTAAGTATAACCTCCAGAACCTACAAAAACATCACCACCAAAATCAGTAACGAGAGCAATATCTAATGTGATTTGTGATCTCTTCAAATAAGATCCCTCAAGACACAGATCTCACAGATGTTGTAACCAAATCGGATTAAAAGAATCCATCAAAGCCATTAAACAAAGACATTATAAACCCATTTTAGGTAACATCATAAAACCCAAAATTAAGAGAAATCAAATCACCTGCCCTGAGACTGTCTCTTATACACATCTAGATGTGTATAAGAGACAGTTATAAACCCATTTTAGGTAACATCATAAAACCCAAAATTAAGAGAAATCAAATCACCTGCCCTGAGACCAGAAGCACCAGCTCTCTTGAGACCTTTCTTCTTGACGATGAAACTGGCACCAATGAATAAGCTCGAGGAAATAGCCAACACTAAACCCTTTACATTATCTGATGACATTCCCTTATACGCATCTCTCCAACTCCCACTCGAATCCGCCATGCTTCTACAATAATTACACACTAAAACCCTAAACAACCCACCAAGAAATCAGAGGATAAAAAAAAAACGAGCTTTGGCTACTGGGTATCTCCACAAAGCTCGAATTACGCGATTTGGGAAGAAAAGACAAAAAAGAGAGTTTCAGATCTTGGGTTTGTCCATTTTGGCGAGAGGATCTAGGAGACGATTTAGGAATTGGAGAGGAAGAAACGAGGTAGATCGGAGGAAAAAGCCGAGAGCATATAGGAAGAGTGATAGGAGAGGAAGAAATTCAAGTGATGAAGCATCTAAAAATATACGAGTGGGGGTGTGAGAAAAAGGTAAGATTTTTTTGAACCTGTCATTTTCTTTTCTTCTCACGCCTTCAAAGAATTCAATACCATACATCAATAATATTGTTTTTTATTTCTATAATAGGGAACCAAATGTGTAATAACAATTAACAAGTGTGTGTATTTTACTATTAAATTGTTCAGGAAGATCTGTATTAGATACATCATCGTCTGAATCCTATTTCCGATTAGATACATCATCGTCTGAATCCTATTTCCGGTAATCCTCCTAAGAATTCTTGATAAGTTTGTTCCATTCATGTTTATTTCACCATTTTAGTTCTTTTTTTTATTTGGTTGGCCAAATTACAAATTACAGAGGAGGAGACCAACCTGCCAAATGATGGAAGAGGCCACATGAACCACCAAAGACAATAAACAGCAACACGCATAAAAGAAAACAGGATCAATACTAAACCAAAGCACATAAGCATAAAAGAAAGCATGATCAATACTAAACCAAAGCACATAAACTACACCAATCACCGCTACTCTAGAAAGACTAAGAACTCAAGATGATCTAGGCTGTTAAATTTGAATTTCGCCTGTATAAAGATAGTTGAAATAAGTTTGGGTTTAAGAGAATCTCAAGTCGAAGTTCGACAATAACATGGAAATTAGGTCGTCGGAAAGATGAGCTAATCAGAGTTTTTTTATACTTTATAGTTGTTCACTGAAGAAGGCTGCCTACGTACCATTGAAAATAGATTAAACCATTCATAGTTCATATTAAAATGGAAGGTGGATTGAGCCCGGCGAGTCTGGCAAGCTGCCTAGTTGGGAGGCTGGCGAGTTGCCTAGATGCGAGGTTGGTGAGTTGCCTAGTTGGGAGATTGGCGAGTTGCCTAGATGCGAGATTAGTGAGCTGTCTAGCTGTGAGAGCTGGCGAGCTGCGTAGCTACGAGACTGACGAGCTGCCAAGTAGTGAGAGCTGATGATCTGCCTGATTGGTGAGTGGCTTTGTGAGAGCTAACGAGCTGCCTAGCTGCGACACTGACGAGCTGCCTAACTGTGAGAACTGATTAGCCGGTTAGCTGGGAGAACTGACGAGCTGACAAGATGACGAGCTGCATAGTTGACGAGCTGTCTGGCTAGTTGCGAATTTGGAGACTAGTTGCTGATAAATGTGTAATGATGATCTCAGAGTTATCAAAGGAGTTTGTCTATTTGAAAGCTCGTCAATGGGAGAGCTCGTATTTGGCTTTTCTACATGAGAGCTTATCGGGAGATCACATCGGGAGAGCTGATTGCTCTTAATCTTCTAAGTCTTGAGAGAGATTGTATATAGCCAAGAGTTTAAAATTTTGACTCCAATTTTTACTTATCATGTTAAAAATTTCAGTTTAAATTTTTTTTAAAGTTATAAGTTCCGTTTTAAAATAATAGAAGAAATTGTTTTATCCTCATTCGTTTTTAGGAGATCTTGTCTTCTAGAGAAATAAAAATCTTTTAAATACAAATCTTAAAATCAATATTTTTCAGATTTATAATCTATCTTGATGATATGAGATTTATTATTCGGATCCACATCCGACTCCCTCATATATACAATTTTGGATCAAATCTACAAAAAAAAAAATTATTAGTTTTTCGGATAATTTTTGATGGTTTTTAATATTTTGAATTTGGTTTTGTTATTATTTTATTAGAAAAATTGAATTTTTTTTAGCATAATTTAAAACTATCTGATAAAATAATTAAAAATTATTATATTGAATAATTAAAAATAATATGAAAATTTGATTAATTAGTGAACTAGTTATGTAATTTTTGGTAAGATAATTTTTAAAATAATATTTGAAACGAATTTTATTTCAAATATTTAAAGAGAATTTTATTTAAAAATATAATATCTATTGTATTAACTATTAAAACAAAAAAATTAAAAATAAAATATTGAAAAGGAAAAATACTGATTTTATTGAATAGTATTCTACAAACTCAATTCCAAAAACTTAATTCCACATGTTCGAATGGTGTGTTTTAGAATTTTCAACTAATGTTATTCCACAATTCCTCCGCATTCCTCAAAATTTATGTCACCATTTAAACCCATTATTTGTCACAAAATTATGACAAATTGTCACAATTTTATTATATTACAAAAGTTTCAAAGCTTATCACAATATAAAGTGTGGCAATTTTACCACGAATTACAAGATTATTTTCATTACAAATTGTTATGGATTGTCACAACAGATTGGTGGCAAATTTGCCACAAATGACCATTTGATTCATTATAACAATTAATGAAAATGATTCAAAAAATAATAATTATAAAACAGGAAATATAATAAAAAAATATTAAATATTACAACAAAAGTTATTAAAAGTACTAATAATTAAAAAAACGCTATATATTACAATGATGCTAGAGATATTATAATGACAAAAGGTATTTCATAAAACTGATTTAAAAACATTGAAGTCTTCATTCGTTCTCCTCAAAGATGCCCAGGAGGTTATGGTTCGGTAGATTTCCGAAGTTGACCGGACTGCGTGAGCTATGCTGAGCTGCTATGAATGAAGATCCACCATGGGAACATGCAGTAGGAGGTTGAATAGTTATTGGCATGAATGTAACATGATATATACCATTAATCCGTAACATCACGTTTATGGCTCGCCTTGAGGTCTCATTGCTATTCTCTACAGATTTTTTGATATCTGTTATGTTCTCCTCTATACTAGTCATCATTTCATCTAAGTCTCCATTCCGGGCAAAATAGGTGGAGGGAGACACCTTCGGATCAGCGTTGATGTATTACGACGATCCAATACCAAGATACGGCCATTCTTAGTTGTAGCTGTCTCAAATGAAAAATTGAAAGTTTTGACTTAGAACAACAACAATTATTTAAACAAACCTTTGCAAAGAGAAAAAAAAACTAGAACATCATCGATTAATACCAAACATACATCAACAAGCGACATAAGTTTCAGATCTACATTATTTTTTATACTTTAAAACGTATTCACTTCTTTTTTTTATTGTCTTTTCTTAACTTCATGTAGTTTGAACTAAAAAGTTAATGAACCTCTGATTTTTTTATGTCTATATCAAGATTGTGTCTTTTAAATCAATCAAGCAAGACTATTTAAGAGAGAAAAACAACAATAACAAGACTGTTTTTTTTGAAAGAAAAGATGAAAGCCATGGAAGAAACCTGAACAACCGTAAAGAAAAGCTAGACATTCTCAATTACTCCATCTAACAACAATACTCCTCACTAAGTTTCAATATAAGATATAGTATTCACTCTACTCACCAAAATTTTGTGCGTTTTTAAATTAAATGTGGTCAACAAAAAAAACATATTTGCTACTTACCTCCAAGTATGCGGTGTTGAGTCGTTACAAGGACGGAGCAATTGCCGTTGAGTCTATATGGGTAACATCAGAATCAGTAGCAGTCCGCTGGGTAGCCAACGCCTCAGCCCGCTACTTAACCAAAGCCTCAACCTTTTTGATTAACGACTCTGCACATGTATCAACAAAAGTAATCCCATCTTTTCGCGTGTGGGTCCTCCGGACAAGCTCAGGAATTGATGGTCGTACACCACCAGCCGCGATTATCTAATAAAGAAAGAAGAGAAGTCAGCAATCACTAGTTTTTGTACAAAATGTAAATTTGATAAAATTTAAACTACACACACCATCTCATGTTCGATTGTACCAATTTTTTAGTCCCGACAGTGTGGTTATGTGGATTAGCTTTGCGGTTTTTTGAGTTAGTTTTGCACCTCTTGAGGCTTCGTTGAGTCTTCGATTCATGGAACATGAGATCCCAATCATCTTAGCCAATGAAATCAGGCCTCTTTCCTATTGGCTTCTTCTGGCTCACACGACTCGATATGGAGCCCATGCAAAGGCGCTCCCAAGCCATCATCGTAATGATCTTTATCCAAATAATATTGTTGCTTCAAACACAGACACAATAAATTCCCTCGCTTTTATAAGACGGTTGATTACGAACGAAATACAAAAATGTGTTTATTCCCTCAACAAATTCATTCGATACACCTCTTTGTTGTATATCTAAACGTGTAAACATCTTACTCTCTCGATTCCAAAAAATAGACATTTTCTTTCTTTCAATCTTTCTTGTTTTTCTATGACACCAACTCATAGGATCGTGTTCATATATATATAATGTTCTTTTGCCACAAATTGACATGAATTCTTTTGTGGCATAACAAATATATTCTATGTATTCGGCGAAGATACGACATTACAACTTTTGCAGAGACCAACATATTAACATGGATTGCCACTGTTTATTCGTGACAAATTTGTGGCACAATGGTAATTCGTGGCAAACCCATAAAATATATTCGCCCACATTATTTGAGTCGACTTATCAATATAAAATTTTGTTACAAATTTGGCAGATCAAATTTTGTAGCTAATTTGCCACAAATCCTCACGTTTTTTTGTTTTGGCAAATTTACCACAAAATATTTCTACTAATATGTGGCAAATTTTGACAAGAAATTTGTGTGTCAATTTCTGGCACATTTTGCCGCGAAATGCCACAAATTTTGCCAATGTGGCAAAATTTAACACGAATTTGATACAAAATACCAGAAATGTTTTAGAAAATTGTTTTTCGTGGTAAATTTATGATATTTGTAGTTAAAAATTGTCGTCACGAATATATTGTGGCAAACATCTGGCTATAGACATTTTTTCTTGTAGTGACAAGCGTGTAATGTCAGTCAGAAATGAAAAATTCTTTCGAAGAATGTCAAGGGAAGGATGTCAGTATACTCCAGAATAAAGAGCGAAAGGCATCCATAACTGTCAAAGTGATAAAATATGAAGTATATCAAATACCGTTTTACAATTTTGGCGAGAAAATATCATTTTATGGTATTGATGAGAAAACATTTTAGTGTGAAAATGTTGTTTTACGATTTTAGCGGAAAAGCTTTATTTTATCGGTTTTGGTGAAAAACCACTATTATGCGGATTCGGCAAAAAAACATAATTATGTTGTTTTGGTACAAAAATGTTATTTTATGATTTTGGTAAAAATGATTACAAAATCTTAGCAGGTAAGACTCTAACCCAACAATGTAAGTGTGCTAAAAGCATTTTTAACCAATGTACCATAAGACTACTTTGCAAAATTGATGCCCCTTAAATTACTAAAATATTTTGGCCTCTAAAACCCTAACTTCTTCTGTTTTAGATCAGGGTCATGCCTGAAGATATTGAAGTCTACGAGCAATGCAAATAAGTGAATAAATCGTAACTGCCAATTGAGATTCCAGCTTTGCTTTTTGCTTGCAAAACAATAAGATTAACTTACATTCTAATTGTAGAAGTAGAAGACATCATTAAGAAGTAGTAAGCCACTAACAGAAGAGATATGAGTATACGCTTCCATTTTTAAAGTATTCATAGACGAGAATCCTCTCATTCTTATCCACGCAACAACCATAAAGATGGACAAGGTTATTGTACTGAAGCTTTCAGACTATCTTCACTCCATTCAAAATTTTATCGTCACTTTTGCCGCTTGTATTTGATTGCTTCTTCGCTGCAGTTTGTTGTCCTCCAGGTAAAATCTCCTTGTAAACTATTTGAAAGCCACATTTTCCGAGTTGATTGCGCTCCAAGAAGTTTTATGTGGTCTTGGAAATAGTTTCCAACTCCATCAAGGGGATTTCCATGTCATGTGTATCATGTTAAACATATAGATGTGTCATGTTCGATATCACCGCATTTGCATTTCTGCTTGCGTTCATGTACATTGTTTATCAAGATCCAAATATTACAAGAAAAACACAATTGAGAAGCAAGGGTGACAAAGTGTTTACCAGTACATTGTAATTTTTTTTTTTTTAGGTTTCCTCTAAGGTAGAAAAAAATGATGAGAATGATCACAAGCAGCAAAATGCTAACTCCTCTAGCATTACAAACTATGATGATTGTCCTTTTTTCTCTTCTATGTGTGATGTTCAAGTTTAGTAGGCATCACTTTGTAATAAATATCATGACCACCTTCGGCATAAGTCTGGATACCCTTGAAAAAAATTCTCCATATCACATAGTTTGACCCGTGACCTTCCACATATGTCATAGTAACTTTATACAATCACAACTGGTTAAACACATTCTTTTGCATTCTATCATTCTAATTTTTGGGTACAGATCCGCATATCTAGCATTCAGTAATATCGCATGTGTTAAATTTATCACCAGAACAACTGTAGTTTGATGTCATAAAACATCCTAACCCCCAACCATTCTTATTCTATAATTTATACTAGAGTTTACTTCTGAAACATTATTTTTATTATATAAGTTAGTTGTTACGATAAAAAAAAAACTGAATGCGCAAAGATTAGATAAATGTTTATAGTTTTTATTGTTGATAATGCAAGTACTCAAGCATGTCATATTCTATAAGTTTTAATCATTTACTATTTTTTTTATTTTTTTACATATATTTTGCTTATATTTTTGTAAATATATTTTGATTATTTTCAGTTTATTTTATTTCATATTTTTAGTATTGATTACAATTATAGTAAAAATGGTTAAATGAATAGCTAAAATTGAAATAAAATTATTTTTATATGACGAAATAAACATATATTACACTTAAAAATGCTGACTAATTCAACTGTATAACTATGATGATTGTCTTTTTCTCCTTGTGACGTTAGTGATGTCCGAGTACAATAAGCAACATTCTATAATAAATATCACAAACGCCTTTAGCATAAGTCTGAATACCCAAAAGCATAGTCATCCACATCATACAGCTTGACCCCTCTCTTTTGACATCCGTCACATAAAACCCCATACAATAGCAACTAGCTAAACACCTTCTTTTAGATTATATCATATCAACTCATAGGTACAATTTTGCATACCTGGCATTAGGTAATATAACATGTTTTACCTTTAAAAATACAACACCATAACAACTAATGTTTGATGTCCTAAAACATCACAGCGTCATATCATGTTTGTTATACGGTTTGAATCCTTCCATGAATGTGCAATGAAGCAAAGTAAGTACATTACATAAACCAAAGTTTCCACAAGCATTCCATTCGTCGCATTTGACCTTCGGTGTGAACCAAGAAATATTCTAGCTTTGAGAGTTGTCAATCCAGCTAAATTGTTCTAACAAACACTAGTTGCTGCCCAATGTCGATATCGAGGCCACTGTCAATCTCGACGTGTTGCTTCCTTCATAATAGTAAGTGGAAATCCTTGGTTGCAGAATCATACCTGGTACACAGCCAAACCCAAGAACATCCCAGAGCGGACTAAGATATAATGTCTCAAATTTATAGTATTGATAACAATTGTAGTAAGATACAATCATACCTGGTACACGGCAAAAACCAATGACATCAGAAAACGGACTAAGATATAGTGTCTTAAATGTGCAAAGATTAAATAATATTCGTAGTTTCAATTGTTAATGCAAATAATTATAGTATGTCATATTATATAATTTTAAGCATTTACTATTTTTTACTTTTTAGTTATGTTTTGCGTATATTTTGTATATATTTTGCATATATTTTGCATATATTTTGCTTATATTTATTTTTATATTTTTTGATTAATTTTAGTATAGTTTTGACCAAATTGTTCTCTTTGTCCTTATTTCATATTTTTATTATTGATTGATTGTAGTACAAATGATTAACCGAATAATTAAAATTGACATAAAATTATTTATATATAGCCAATAAATATAAACTATACAACAAAATCTTAACTCTTCCAATAGTATAAACTATGATGATTGCCCTTTTTTCTTTCTCCTTGTGATGTGACTCATGTTCAAGTCCCGTAGGCAGCATTCATTAATAAAGATACCAACCGCCTTCCTCATAAGTCTGGATACCCAAAAGTACATTCACATCACATAGCTTGACCACTCCCTTTTGACATTCGTCACATAAACCCCCATACAATCTTAATTAGCTAAACACATTCTTTTACATTCTCTCATATCAACTCAAGGGTACAACTTCACATACCTAGCATTAGGTAATATACATGTTTTATATTTATAAATACATTACCAGGACAACTGGTGTTTGGTGTTCTAAAATATCACAGCCTCATATCATGATTTTTATACGGTTTGAATCCTTCCAAACATGTGCAATGAGGCGAAATAACTACATTATAAAAACCAAAGTTTCTGCAAGTATTCCACTCGTCGCACTTGTCCTTTGGTGCGAATCAAGAAATATTCCAGCTTTGAGAGATGTCATTTCCAGCTAAATTGTTCTAACAAACACTAGTTGTCGTACCATGTTGATATCAAGACCACTGCCAATCTCGACGTGTTGCTGCCTCCATAAAAGTAAGTAAAAGTCCTTGGTTGAAGAATCATACCTGGTACATGGTCAAACCCAAGGACATCCCATAATGGATTAAGATATAATGTCTTAAATTCGGAGTCTACGAGTATCTCATGAAGTTGAAGAAATTAATATCGATCCTGATTAATAATCAAGCAGAAATGACAATTGAGATTTATTCTTGATATTCTTGATAGATCATTTGGGTTTCTCCATGCAAACAAATGAGTTTCAACTTTCAAATCCATATATGATAAAAGAATGTCAATAGAATAGTTGAAACTTTGCCAATGCGTTTTGTTGGAGGCATCTTTCAGAATGAGAATTCCGTTGTCTAATACATTCGCCGCCACCACCTTCAATCGACTATCTTTAGTAAAATTTGCCGACCAAAATGGGACTATCATTTCATCAATTACAGCCAAACTGTTTTCCATCTACTTGAGAGTTCTATTCAAGCTGAAAAGAGGCAAGTGTTAGCTACCCACACCTATGTCGGTGACTGTTTTCTCTGATATTTTATTTCTAAATACCATATGTTAACCAACTTGAAGGACCTTACCTCGGATTCAGCCCCATCTCAATCATTAGCTAGACCCGGTGCTGTCACGAAAGATGGTCCTTAAATAAGCAATTTTTTAGCAAAAATATCAGATAAAAAGTAATTACATCATCGTTCTTCTGTGTAACAGAGCAAAACTGATAACTCTTACAACTGAGAACAATTACTGATAACTCTTGCAACTGAGTCCAACAGAGGACATAAAAAATCTTCCCTCCTTCAAAGACTCCTCCCAAAATCATTCAACTAAATAAAACCATTCTTTTTACATGCTTTGAAGCAAAATCATCAATCAAGGACTCAACATCTAATTCTTCCAGAAAATTGTTCTCAATTTCTTTAAAAGCTAACCCGTTTAACCTCTCTTGTGAGATAGATGCCCTCAGATATGACTACAAGAGCTTCAGTTTTGAGAAACTTCTTTCTGCAGAAGCAACGATAATTGGAACAGTGAGTAAAATTCTATAAGCCGTTGTAGTATTTGGAAAACTATCAAATTCTACAAGAAAATTTAATACTTCACATGTACCCATCCTTTCATCCGGTAAAAGTTCTTTAAGAAACTTAAGCTCAAAAAAGTTCATCTCCATTTACATCTAATAAATCTCTAGTTTTTAAACTATTTTCTAAACAACTACAATAAGACTTTAAAACTCTCATCATCATGCATTTTCAATTTAGTAGAATCAAACAGAAAACCAACTATATTTTCATATAATTTGTATTGTTCAAATCTTTTATCAAGTGAACTTATAGCATGATCTATGATATACAAAAAATATTGAATCCTAAATGTTTCTTCTACGGATAATATTGTTTCATTATCACTAATTTCACCAAACTGTTTTTTTCCTACGGATAACACGTTTGTGAATAAACAGGTTCAATGCCAATTTCATTAGCAATTTCTTTTGCTTTTGTCATAGCATCAAAAAATCCAGTTTCTCTATATTTTTAAAAATAAGATATCAATCCACCTACCTCAGTCATTGCAACATCAATTTGCATATCCTTTGATTGTGATTTTTTGCTAACCATATTCATTACATGCAAAATGTCAAACCAAATAATACTAGATAATAAAAATTCAAAACTACTAAGTTCGTTCATTGCTAAAGATTTTGCTTCACTTTGAATCATTGGATCATTATCATTTTCAGCTACTTCAAATAAAGCTTCTCGTATATCAATCTGAAATCTTATGGCTTTAATACTTTCAACACGACTTTCTCATCGTGTTGTTGACAATTGCTTAAGAGTTAAACTTTTTACATTATTTTTCAAAATATCCCATATTTTTATAGAATTAGCAAACAATGAATATAAAAACTGCACTACACCAAAAAAATCTTTGGCTTTTACAGAATTATTTGCAATTTCACACAAGACCAAATTAAGACTATGTTAAACACATGGTGTATGAAAAGCTCTAGGATTAATATCCAAAAATATTTTTTGTACGCCTTGTTTATGTCCTTTCATATTCGATCCATTATCATAACCTTGACCTCTCACGTTATCTATATCAAGATCTAGAGATTTTAATACATCTTTTAACACTTCAAAAAGTCCTAGGCCTGCTGTGTCATCTACTTTCAAGAATTCAACAAAAAACTCTTCTACCTTATAAGAAGTTGAGGAAAGATGAACACACCTTAGAATTAACGTCATTTGCTCTTGGTGGCTAGCATCCGGAGTACAATCCAAAATCACAGAAAAATATTTTGCTTCTTTTACCCTTGTAATGATTTTTGATTTAATTCTTGAAGCAATCAAAAGAATCAATTCATTTTGAATATTATGACAAAGATAATGATGATGAGTACTACGAGAAGTAATCCTATAAACATGTTCTTTTATAACACAATCAAATTCTGCTAACATCTCTATTTGTCCTAAAAAATTGCCATTACTATTTTGATATAATTTTTCATGTGTTCCACGAAATGGCAAATTGTGTTTTGCAAGATATTTCACAATAGCAATAATTCTTATTAATACATTTTTCCAATATTCTTTTTCTTTCTTAAATTGTTCTTGAGCAAGCTTATCAATAGTTTCATTTTTGTAAATCTATGTTGTAATTCAATCCAAGCTGTCATGTTAAGCATATGTTCTTTACCTTTTTCATGCTCCTTTAATCTAACAAGTATATGAGTTCAATCGGAAAGACCATTCTTTGCTAGTTGGCTTTTCTTAATACCTTTCTTAAAAATCTTACAACAAAAATAAAAAACTGTATCTAATTCTTTAGGATAAACTAACCATTTTCTATCACTTGTTTCTCCATTAGGCAATTCTCTAGTGTAGCAATATGAAACAAATCTTCTACAAAATTTATCTTTAGGACCTTGATAAATCTCTTTTTGGTCCATTCAGTGCTAATGTTTCTATTATTTTAAATCAAGCATATCCCAATTTCTTGGATCATAGATATCAAGAACATTAGAAACACCAACATCATCAATTTTTTCAAGCATTTCAGGAGCATCTAAGACTTGTCTATTATCCATATTATTAACAACCTCATGAGCACTAAAAACACCAATATCAATATCATCAATTTTTTTCTTTTTCATGTGTCTCTCTCGCAACGAATTTATCTAAAGACCCCTTTTGTGATAGGATAAAATTTTCTACATGTTCCTTTTTCGCCGTTTAGCATGTCCAGATGGACCCATATTTAAATTAACTTAATAATACCAAAATCAAAATATTAACTAAAGAATCTGGAAAGGAAACAATAGAACCTGGATCCTTATGAAGATTAAAGGAAATGAGGAAATTGCTTGATACAGTCTTGTATGTTTCGAACTTGCTGGAGTTTAGAGAAATGAGGAACAAACATAGAAGAGAAAAATCGAGGAAAAATCAGAAGGAGACTTGATTCTGATTGACATGATGAAATTGAAACTCATCGATTTAGGAACAAATTTAGAAATTTCTTAACGGCTAGAACAAAATTAGGAGAAAGATAAAATCTTTGTCCAATGAATTTTCGATTTACCTGCAAATTGTGCATATCTTATGCTATTGTCCATCGGTTTTGAAGTCTACGGCGGAAACTACGATAGTTTTCTAGGTTAACAGATTGATATTATCTACTTTAATTATTTGATACTGAGAATTTGAGATAATTATGTGTCTTCTTTTTAGTTTAATTAGGCCAAAACATAAAATATTTTAAATAATATGAATATAATTGAGCCCTTAACTTTTATGTTCAAACAAAACTCTAGCATTACTACATATATTAAATGGTTTAAAACTTATAATTTGGGCCTTTAAATTGCTGGATCCTGTGCAAATGCACTCCCAGCACTTGCATAGAGCCGGACCTGCTCGGATCCTGTAGAAAACTGGTGTTTCTAGTAGCAATGGTTAGAGATTGAGTTCTGGACAATGTGTTTACAGAGAAACACAGTCGGAAAGAAAAAAATGAAGAAGATAAATAATTTCAAGTCGTAAAACATCACTAATGTAAACAACAAAAAATTTGACGATCTGAAAAACGATTTTAAAAGAAGACGTCTTCTTTTTTAGTTATTCTCTACTTCTAATCTTTCTATTTCTACTCTTGTTTCCGTCTATGCGCTTTTGTTCTCTTTCGCACTGCGAAAATAAGATCGGAAACTATTAAAAAGTGTAAGAGAATATTTAAACATCGTCAAACACGAAAAATTAATTAATTAAAAATACCAGGCTTCAACAATCTAATGGGCCTATTAAAAAGCCCATTACAAATCCAAAAAACGAGAGCGTGTATGACACCTTCCATATAATAGTAACAGTCACAGTGTCCCGTCACCGGTAAATTAGTTGGCAACCACACTCCGTCTGCTCTTTCGATAACTCCGAGGAACTTCGATCTTCTCTCTCTCTCTCTCCTTAAATCCCATTTTCGCTCTCTTTCTCTTTCTCTTTCACTCTCTCACCCATTGTGATTTACGAAATCCCAAAAAAATAAAAATGTCTCGTCTTCTCCACACATCCTTCCTTCCTTCTTCAACTTCGCTCCACTCCAAAACCCGATCCTCCGTTCCGAGTTTCCGGTCCAACAAGCCCCGGATCGTCCCCGTCCGAGCGAAGATCCGCGAGATTTTCATGCCTGCTCTCAGCTCCACGATGACCGAAGGTAAAATCGTCTCCTGGATTAAATCCGAAGGCGACAAGCTCAGCAAAGGAGAGAGTGTTGTCGTCGTCGAATCCGACAAGGCAGATATGGACGTCGAGACTTTCTACGACGGTTATCTCGCCGCAATCATGGTCGAAGAAGGCGGTGTTGCCCCCGTAGGATCCGCCATTGCTTTGTTAGCTGAGACCGAGGAGGAAATCGCGGACGCTAGGGCTAAAGCTTCCGGTGGCGGAGGCAATTCTCAATCTCCGCCTGTATCAGAAACACCTGCGGTTGTTGAGAAGGAGGTTTCGGTTTCGGCATCGGTTCCTCCGCCGCCGATTGCGTCTGCGTCTGCGTCTGCGGTGCATCCGGCGTCTGAAGGAGGAAAAAGAATCGTGGCTTCTCCTTACGCTAAGAAGCTAGCAAAGGAATTGAAAGTGGAATTGGCTGGTTTAGTTGGAAGTGGGCCAATGGGAAGGATTGTGGCTAAAGATGTTGAAGCGGCTGTAGCTGGTGGAGGAGCTGCTCCAGCTGTTAAAACGGAGGTATCTGCGACGGTGGCGGCGGTGGCTCCTCCTGGTGTAGAGTTGGGATCGGTGGTTCCATTCACGACAATGCAGGGAGCTGTGAGCCGGAACATGGTGGAGAGTTTGGCGGTTCCGACTTTTAGAGTGGGATACACAATCAACACGGATGCTCTTGATGCTCTCTACAAGAAGGTGAGTCAGTTTTGAGATTTGAGTTGCTCGAGATGATAGAAAAATAAATGGTTAATGGGAATGGTGCGAAAGAAGGTTGAAAAGTTTTGAACTTTGGGATGATAGTACAGATGATGACTATTGGAGCTTAAGGGTTAGAGTTTAAGGCAATTTTGTTACCTATATGCTTAAGTAACAACTCAATTTGATTGGTAAAGAACTCATGGAACCGTTTTTCACTGATTTCCGATGTTTCGATTACCTATAAGGTGATTGTAATCAGAGAAGGAGATTATAAGAGATAGTTAGTTGAAGTATATGATAGTATCTTATGATGTGCATCAGAAGCATACACTGGTTCCAACCTGTAAGTGTTATTGATTTTGTTTATAGATTAAGTCGAAAGGAGTAACAATGACGGCACTCCTAGCAAAGGCAACTGCACTGGCACTGGCAAAACATCCAGTTGTAAATTCGTCTTGCAGAGATGGTAACAGTTTTGTGTATAACAGTAGCATCAACATTGCTGTTGCTGTTGCTATTGATAGTGGTTTGATCACTCCAGTGCTTCAGAACGCCGATAAGGTATATATATATATATTTTTTTTTTTATGCTTTCTCCGCCTTTGGAACCGGTATCAAAGGATTGCTTTATTTTTCTGTAAACAGGTTGACATTTATTCATTGTCTAGAAAATGGAAAGAATTGGTTGATAAGGCCCGTGCCAAGCAGCTGCAGCCTCAGGAGTATAACACTGGTAAATCTGATAGTGTAATATAGAATTTGCGGTTCTGCAACGGAAGTGCTTATGCTATTGGTTCATGATATAATGTAAAGATCGTTTGAGTCTTGTTTCTTATTTTCATTCCGGGTAAATTTCAGGTACTTTCACTCTCTCTAACCTCGGAATGTTTGGTGTTGATCGGTTTGATGCTATTCTGCCCCCTGGAACTGTAAGTGCTTATTTCTTTTAACCTAATAATTTTGCTATGGTATAACAAATCATTGATTTTCTCGTCTCTGATCAATGAAGGGAGCGATTATGGCTGTAGGAGCATCACAACCTACAGTGGTTGCTACTAAAGACGGCTGCATTGGCATGAAAAACCAGATGCAGGTAACTCTTATTATCAACCATAGCTAAAACTTGTTCCTCTTCTCCTTTCGTCTTCATGGAACCGTCCCGAGTTGTCCTGGGCACTTGTTAATGATGACTGGTCACTTGCAAACCTACAGGTGAACGTGACGGCCGATCATCGTGTCATCTATGGTGCTGATCTTGCACAGTTCTTGCAAACATTGGCCAGCATTATTGAGGACCCAAAGGACCTTACATTCTAGGCCAAATTACTCCTTTTTCCCAACCCAGTCTTCTCTGCTTTTGATTCCATGGGAGCTTGTATTTTTGCGGTAATCAGTTTCTTTAATAGAATCGACCTTTTGAGAGTAATGTTGAACATTATCATTTCTTTGTTTGAGCTATATCTCCTGCAAAATTCGGCGCATTGAAAGACCTTCCCACATAATTTTGTTGCTGAATTTTTCATACAAATATCCATATTTGATTTCGATCATCTGTAACCTTCTGGTATTCCTAAGTTTCATGATGTATTTGGTATGGACTGATAGTTTTTAAACAACAAATTTGAATGCATTAGATCCTTGTTTCTCAGCATCTCGAAAATGGAGATGCAGATAATATAGACTACCTGAGGAAACCTCTCTATGCTGCTTACGTACAACAAGAAGCAAATATTAACACATCATGCATCATCTGATTCTTTTACTTAGAGTCTTGTGAGCATCCGTAGGACAGTCTTCATCTTTGGCCTTGCCCCAGGAGAGATGTTTATGCAGGCAAGAGCAATACTGAGGGCACGGAGCATCTGCTTTGTTGTTACAGTTGATGTTTTGCTCACTCTGAGATCAAGAATGTTGTTGCACTGCTCTTGTTGGCTCGAATGGCTCTGCACCCACTTAGCCAATTCTCTACCTTCGCTTACCGCTGGTCTTCCAGTTAACAACTCCAAAAGAATCACCCCAAAGCTGTAGACGTTCCCAGCCATTGTCACCCTCATTGTGTAAGCATACTCTGATGAATAGATCAAAAGTGAAAGTTTAAGAGAGCTCATGTTTCTCAGACAAGCTCAAGAAGGTTATGTATTATATGCTTACCTGGTGGAATGTAGCCGATGGTGCCTGCAACTGCCGAGAGGCTGCTATTGCTTCTGGAATGATCGATTACCTTGAACAGTTCAATGTCCCCTACTAGGGGCTCAGTGAGCGACTTGAGCATTATTTTTTTACTAGAGAGATCTGGTAGAAGGATTGGATCACGACCGTTGGATTTGGATCCATGCAAGTAGGAGATTCCCTGAGCTATGCCAACTGCTATACTGTACCTACTCGTCCAGTCAACGACATCGCTGGGATGGTTGTGTAGAACATCGTAAAGGGTATGACTGTGAGCAAAGTCATAGAAGAGCAAGAACCCTTCTGAATATAGCACATAAGCTATTGGAACCATTACGTTTGCGTGATGCAGCTTGCCTAACATCTCTAGGTCTAGCTCTAGTTGCTCACTGCTGGCTTGCTGGAAAATCCTGTCTCTTGTGTTGAGCTTTTTTATGAGGTAACTCGAACCAGAGGGCATGAGTACTCTGTAGTAACTCCAGAACATCGTCTGGAGCAGAGCACTTTCTGGATGAGCAACAGCTTCCACAGCTTTGGCGAAGTTGATGTTTGATCTGTGTAGAGAGTTTGAAGTGAGAAGCTTGCCATGAATGACCTCGGGAAGCTCGACTGATCTTTCTTCGACAGGGTCGACTTGCATGTTATTAACCCCGTCAAAACGCCTAGAGAATTTCAACACGATGATAGTTATGATTACTGCCACGAGACCAAAAACTCCAGTGGCGACAAAGATTACAACCAAAACCAGGTTACTCTTCCCTGATGGCTTATTTTGGATAGAGACTTTATCCTTATTTGTAAACTTAATCCCGGGGTTTCCGTTGACATTGAGTAAAACATTTGAGGTGAACCTTGGAGCAATTCCGGTAAGCTGATTGTTGGAGAGTATGAGCTGTGTAAGGGATACTAAACCGGTCAGAGAATCAGGGATTTCCCCTGAAAATTTGTTATTTGACAGATCAAGAACTTCCAAGCGCTGAAGTTGAGACAATGAAGTAGGGATAGGTCCTTCAAACAAGTTGTAGCTGAGATTCAAGGAAATCTGCAACTTCGGTGGCATTACTGGAATCCTCCCGCTTAACTGGTTATGACCGAGCTGGAGTTCTATCAGACTATTCAGATCTCCAATGTTTGCAGGTATGCTACCACTAAGCTTATTGCCTTGCAAGTTCATGGTGGAAAGATTCCTTAGCTGCGAAATAGAAGGTGGTATGGAACCATTCAGAGAATTCCAGCTGATGTCAAGATTATAGAGGTTACTTAACCGTCTGATGTCTGGGATTTCTCCTGTAAGCTTGTTTTGCTGCAGTTTTATCACTTGAAGCGTGGTGGTAAGGTTTCCAATTGCATGAGATAAGATCCCTATGAACTTGTTCATAGCCAAGTTTAGGAGAGTCAAACTCGGACACGAAGCTAGATCACGAGGTATGAGACCAGTTAAACTGTTGTTGTCCATCTCCAGATAGGTTAGGTTCTGAAGTGACTTAAACGCAGCAGAAGACATTCGCCCTGTTAGCTTATTGCTTCCTAGTCTCAGCCTAACAAGGCCAGACGAAATGCTTTGCGGTATCCATCCATCAAACTGATTAAACGACAAATCCACAAAGACGAGTTTAGGCTGCGACAAAAGATCATCTGGAATCGACCCATTTAGATTGTTGTAGCTGAGATCTAAATTCTCGAGGTGTCTTGTGATCCCTGATGGTATTGCTCCGGTGAATCCGTTACGGTTCGCTGCAAATCTACGCAAGGTGTGTATGCTTGAAAGTGATTCTGGTATTGCCCCACTAAGATGGTTGTTGGAAAGAAGTAAACTTTCTAACTTGGAGAGGTTTCCCNGTTCGCTGCAAATCTACGCAAGGTGTGTATGCTTGAAAGTGATTCTGGTATTGCCCCACTAAGATGGTTGTTGGAAAGAAGTAAACTTTCTAACTTGGAGAGGTTTCCCAACAAATTTGGGATTGACCCACTAAACTGATTATCACTGAGATCTATCAGCATTAGTTCTTGGTAATCTTCGATGCCCTTAGGGATAGTACCGCTCAAACTATTGTTTGAAACCTTGAGCATCTTCAGGCTTTTGGTCAAATTGCTCGGAACTGAACCAGTTAAATTGTTGAAGTTGAGATTGAGACTCCTCAACTGAACCAAAGCATGTAAACCATAGTCTCCAATGTTCCCACTTAACCTGTTGTAAGAGAAATCAAGAACCTCCAATTTGGAGAAACCGAGGAAACCAGGAAAAGAAGAAACTTGGTTCATGCTGAAGTTCAGTTGTTTCAACCCAACGAGTGATTCACAATTCTTCATGAACCCATCTGGGATTGAGCTCAATCTGTTGTTGGAGACATCAAGAGACTCGAGAGTCTGGATTTGGCAGACAAGTGGTAAAAAGGAAGAATTGGTGAGATCGAAGCCAGAGAGAGACAGGTTTATCACAGAGCCGTTGTCTGGTTGGCTACAGAGAACACCTTTCCATAAACATGGATTCCTCTCAGAACCAGGAAGATTCCAATCTGAGATACTGAGGAATCTTGAGAGCTCGATCATTATGCTTGCCTGGTTCGAAGACAGCTCCGAGAAACATAGATTACAACAAGACAGTAAGATGATGAAGAAGAGACAGAACATAGACTTGCCTGTTTCTGGAGGAACATGTAGCTTCTTCATCTTTTTGACCCAGTGATCCTATTTTTTTTCTCAAGGCAAGAATGATAGAAAATCTGAAAGAAAGAAAACAGAGAGTGCCAAGAAAATTCGATGAGAAAAATGGAAAAAGGAAAGTGAAGAGAAAATGGTGTGGGCACTGTTACAGTGTGCAGTGGCGTGTTGATTGGGTTGACTTGACTGATTTTTTTTTTTTTTTTTTGACTGATTTGTTTTATCACTTTATGACACAAAAGACTTGGTAGAAGTCTTTTGTTCTTCTGTTCTGCCACGACAGCTTCTTGACTTCTTCCATCACTGTTTTGGTTCTCATTTGTTGACCATATATGATAACACTTTATTTATAATTTTCGAGAGAAAACGTGCATAGCTCTAATCATTGGATCCTCTAGGGAAACAAATTGGAACTAATAATTTTTAAGCAAATGCTTCTAACTTTCAAATCTAATTTACTATTCCCTCAAGATTGATTTTTTAGATTTTTCACAGATATTAAAAAACAATAATAACTTATTTTTTCCTATTACTTTTTGTTTGTTTTTGAATTTAAATTTACTTGTTCTATTATTTTTTGTTTATATATTATCTTGAAAAAAGGAATATATTAAATCTAATCCAGAAAATCAATCTATTCGGAACAAACATAAAATCTAAAACATCAAACTATGAGGAACGGAGAGAGTATTTTCTTAGAACATGTGTAATGATGGATTCTTAGAGAAGTATCTTAACATAAAAAAAAATGAAAACAATTCAAAAAGTAGGAGAGAGAAGAGATGGGTTCTTAAAAATTTCTAAAATCTCTTATTTAAGAACCAATTCTAACACTTAAAAACCACTCTTAGACACTTGTCATTTTTTAATTGCTTCTATTTATTTTAAATGTTAAATTTTAATTATATATATTAAATAATATCAAAATATTATATTAAATTATTAAGATACTTTTTTTAAAAAGATCTACCATTATAAATTTTAAATTTATGTTATCACTATTTAGATTATTCAATGTTCAAGAAAGCATGTTTAAGCGGCGCTTAAGAGCTAGACGACCACAAGGTTTTATAACTTCAAGTTATTAACTTGTTTAGTTCTACAAATATTTTACCCCACACAGCTCGTATATTTTTCAGCTATGTTTTACATTTTTAGGACTCATTACAAAAAAAAACCTATTAACTTACCAAAAAAGTGCCGAATGGGAATGGCGAATTAAAAAGCATAAACTAGACTATTAACTCAAAAGCAGTCAAACTCAAGCAGATATGTCTCCAAGATCATTCCTTTTCATCAAAAAAATTGGTTCCGCATTAATTTCAGGCCTACTGACAGCCGTATACAATTTAGAGTGGATGATTCATTTGTAAGTTGAATACAATGAAGAATGTTTGCCTATCAATTTTGAGTGGATGATTCATTTGTAAGGTTGTTTGGATTTGGTTATAAGCGTAAAAGTTTTCGTTTTGGTTTCGATTTGGTTTTTCCGGTTTTATAGTTTATCGGTTTTATAAAAATTCAAACCATATAAAAACCATATATATTTCGGTTTGGTATGATTTGGTTTTCTTTGGTTTCGGTTTTTCGATTTTATAAAAATTAAAACCATACAAAAACCATATGTAATTTGGTTCGGTTTGATATGGTTCGGTTTCGGATTTTTTCAGAATCATAAGAAATAAATCTAAATCATCAATATTAGGGTTTACAACTTTTTATTATTTATATGTAGATATTTTTGTAAATATTATATTTTAAATTTATGAGTTAAAATTTAGTAAATTATAAAGATAATTAAGTCCAATAATAATGTATGGACATAAACTAAACTAAGAAAATAAGAAAATATAAATTATTTAAAATTTAGTTATGAAATCAAAGACACCATTCGGTTTGACGGTTTTAAACCAAACCAAATCTAAACCAAAACTTGAAAAAAGAACCAAATGGATTTTTTGATTTAACCATAACCAAACCATATTACTTTTTTCGGTTTGGTGTGGTTTGGTTTTTCCGATTACGGTTTTTTGCCCACTCCTAGACAAACATTCTTCATTGCATTAGATTCTCGGTTCAATTAACCAAAAAAACAAAACCTTAAATCTATTACTTCAATCGCCGCCATCTTTTTTGTTCTCTCTCTCTTTTCAAAGTTTTTCAGCACGTAAGAGCATCTTCAATGTATTATTTCATATTTCATTCCAAAATTGAGTAATTACAAAATAGAATTGGACTTCTCTTCAATGTATTATTCCATTATCTATTTCAAAAATAATATTTTAAATATATTATTTTTTATATTATATTAGTAATTGCTAATTATACACATTTTCTTCAAAATTTATAAATTGATACATTAATTTATATTTTTCAAAACTTTCATAAATTATGATATTTTTAAATTTAACTATTATAATATAAAGAAAATCACATTACACTACATTTTTTTTTGACAGCAACACATATTTTTTTTTTTTGATGAAATATCAAATTTATTGGTAAATAGGAGCTACTGTTATTTACAAAGGGGAAACTCAACTTGGGAAAAAAATAAGGAATGAATCAAAAATTGAATCAATAATTGTGAAAAAGAATCGAGTACTTCATCGTAACCTTCAGAATCCTCTGTGCTCAAACCATCTTCTCAGCAATCCTTCATGCTTATGAGGGAATCGGTAGTTGAGGGACACAATTCGATTTCTAATAGACTTGTCTATTGCCTTAGTGAGCTGTTGGTGAGTATTCCAACCCTTTAGATGCCTACGCGAATTCTTTTCACGCCAAATGTGATAGATCATTGCCTGAAAAAGCAACCTTTGGAGAACAATATCCTGCTCATTCCGACCCGGTGCGATGAGATAAGTCAGTGTATCAGCCCAATCCGGAGTAGTCCCCGGGCCCAGAAGTCGGCTTCCAATATTAGTCCAGATTGTGTAGGAGTAGGGGCAAGCAAAGAATAAATGATCTCTCGACTCTTCTCGCTCTCCACATAGTAAACAACACTGCTCATACCCCATTCCCGCATTCTAACACCAGTACCTAGACGATTCTTAATGGCTAGCCAAGAGATGAAAGAATACCTCGGTACGGCTTGTGGGAACCAAATCAACCGGTTCCATGAAACACAAGCGCGATGAGTTCTTAGCTGCTCCCAAGTCTTTGTAGCTGAGAATTTGTCTCGGCAGTCGTCATCTCCATACCGCCAGAGAACAATGTCCTTTCCCTCCGAAGATGGGACAGGCTGCTGTCGGATTCTGGCTATGAGTTCCTGATACACTCTTCCTCTACAGTTGTGAACACCCCAACTTGTGTCAGAGACAATGTCAGCAACTTTTGCTTGACGGGGAATACCCATGGACATGATACCGCGCTCCCCCGTAAGCTCAATCAACTTGCCGACTTTTAGCCAGTTATCAAACCAAAAGTATGTGTCTGCTCCTGTTTGAACATCAATCCGCAGAAACTGATAGGCAACAGGTCTGAGCTTGAGTAGTTTACGCCAGATCCAGGAACCCATTGTGCCCTCCCTCATATCCCAAAATGATCCATTTCGCATCAGATATACACGAACCCAATCAACCCAATAGGAACCTGATAGGGTGAATAGGCGCCAAATCAAACTTAATGCAAAAACCCGCGTTGAATCCTGAAGTAACCTTATGCCCAAACCGCCTTCCGCTTTCGGCATACACACATCCTCCCAAGATACCTTTGATTTATGCGTGTCAGAAGGCGAAACCGACCAAAGGAAAGCACTGCACATACTCTCTATGGTAGATAAACACATCTTGGGTAGAATGAAAGCCTGGCTCCAAAAGTTTGTAATGCTAGAAATAACAGACTTGATAAGATGGAAACGTCCCGCAAAGGACAGCGATTTGTGGGTCCAAGACAGAAACCACGATCTTACTTTATCCACCAAAGGTTCAAAATCACTTCTCGTCATCCCTTTGATAGTGAGAGGCAAACCCAAATAGCGTATAGGAAGATTCCATGTGACTATACCAGCTGCAGTTGCAGCAGCTTGTAACACAGAGGTGTCATGTCCAGCTGTGAATATGGAGGATTTCGATGCATTAATGTGGAGACCTGAAAGCTGAGCAAACTCATGCATAACATTCAAGACACCAGCAAGAGATGATGGTGATCCATCGGTAAAAACCAGAATATTATCAGCAAGACTCAGATGGGTAAGCTGTACTTTTTGACATTTCGGATGATACCTAAAAATGCCCTCAGTCGCTGCCCTATTAAGCATTTTAGATAGCACATTATTCAGAATCACATACAAGTAAGGAGAAAGTGAACAGCCTTGTCTAATACCCCTCGCACTGGAGAAAAACCCCTCAAGATCACCATTTACACTAACCGAGAAACTGGCAGTGGAGATGCAGACTTGGATCCAATGAATGAATTGATCAGGTAAACCCATAGCCTGAAGTACCGAAGTAATGAATGACTATTTGACCGTGTCAAAAGCTTTGGATATATCAAACTTAATAGCACACCTGTTGGAGATGGAGGATTTATGATAGCCATTGACAAATTCAGATGCAAGAAGAACGTTTTCCAGCAAAAGACGATTCTTGATAAAAGCACTCTGATTCTGTTCTATTGCCTCTGGCAGGATACACTTCAAACGGTTCGCCATAATCTTGGAGATTACCTTGTAAAGGAGGTTACATCATGCTATAGGACGGTAGTCTTTCATGGTTGAGGCTGTCTCTGTCTTAGGTATAAGAGAGAGAATTGTGGCATTAACCCCCTTAGGCATAAACCCGAACACAAAAAACGACTGCACTGCCACTACAAAATCTCTCCCAATGACTGGCCAAGCAGCAATGTAAAATTACTTAGTATATCCATCAGGACCAGGTACCTTATCCTTTGGCAAGGAATGTAGTGCACTTCGGATTTCACCCTCTGTGACTGGCGCAATAAGCGACGGCGATGTTATATCAGTGCATCTGTAAGTTAGAAGTCCCTGAAGCGAAGCAACTGATATATCAACATATTGCTGCGACTGAGTCTGGAGAAAGCGTTGAAAGTAGGAGACTGCTTCATTCTTGATGTCTGATAAACTGGTAAGTATCTCTCCCGTCTCGGTTACCAAGATTTTAATACTGTTTCTTGCCTGACGATCCTTGACTTCCCGATGATAAAAAGTTGAATTTTGATCCCCAACTTGGAGCCATTTGATACAAGATCGCTGCTTGAAAAACTTTTCCTCCACTGAAGCAAGATGGTGCCATTTATCAGAAGCTTCTGAAGCAGCGGCTATGGTAGCAGGAGAAGGGTTAAGGAGCACTTGTTGTTGTAGATCACATAATTCTGAGGAAGCATGTTTAGTGCGCTGAGGGAGATCACCATAATGCGTATGGTTGAGTGTTCGAAGCTCGAACTTGAGTGCTTTCAACTGCTTGTGAAAACGGTATAGTGCAGTTCTAGAGTGGTAGAGAGGAGGGCTTTCACTCCAAATTCGAGTTACCGTAGGAATAAATTGCTCATGGTCAGCTAGATAGTTGAAAAATTTGAATGGCTTTCTTGAAGCCGAGGTATGAAGTGATAGCCGAACCAGGCAGCAAGAATGATCAGAGATGCCCCCGGCCTCAAAATTTGCAAAAGACTGAGGAAAACTAGTCAGCCAGTGTTCATTCACGAGTGCTCTGTCCAACTTCTTTCCAATAGGATCTCCTGTTCTATTGTTCCACCATGTGAAAATTGAGCCCACAGCAGACAAATCCAGCAGATTGCAATCAGTGACTAGGTCCTGGAACTGACGCATACCCGTCTGATTTATGCCTTGGTCGAAACCTCTAGAATGTTCACTTGTAGCAAGTACCTCATTATAATCACCTATCAGTATCCACGGTACAGATAAGTGAGAGTATGCTGACCTGGTAGCCCTGATATCCTCCCAGAGAAACCGCCTGTCAGCTTCAAAATTTGATGCATAGATCGCTGAGCACATAAATACAGCATTCGTTTCCTTCACCTGAATTGCACAATTAACAATTTGTGCACTTTTATGTAGTAGAGTAACCACAACTGAATCAGACCAACAGAACCAAATTCTACCCAACCGATGATGCTCGTAATTTGTTATTGAAGACCAACCCGGAAAAGCAGCCCTCATAACATCCTGATGAGAAAATTGTTGAACTCTAGTTTCAACTACACAACCAAATAGAGGGTTCTCTGCTTGAATCCACTTACGAATCACCTCATGTTTGCGTGGCGAATTGAATCCACGCATATTCCAGGAGAAAAGACGTCATAGTTTCCGTGAGGAAACTTTTTTGTTTTGGAAATTAAGCATTTTGAGGTCCTTTGTCCTAGCGACCTGCTTCTTAGGGGTTTTTAATCCCAATTTACCACGCTGCGAAGCTTTCTTGGGAGCTCCCAACCCCTGAGTTTCTGTTCCAGATATTTACTCCACTACTTCACCTTCTTCTATCTCTTCACAAATCTCCTCCTCCTCCTCCACTTTCTCCTCCGAGATACGAGCGAGAATGTCAAACCTGGAAGGTGATTCTAAAGAAGGGGTCCTTCCCTCCACCACTTTATAAAAATGATAAAATATTTTCTGCTTTTATTACACTACATAAAAATGATAAAATAAAGTAGATTTTAATTTAATTATTCTCATTTGAATATTTTCCGATAAATGATCAATTAACGCATTTTGAAGTGAGAAATGAGCGTCTTTAACAATGTTTGGGACAATCTAAAGGACTTTGAAAAGTTTCAAGATAGTGTCACCTCTACAAAGACGGAAAATTCTAACCGTGATTCTGGTACACAAGCATATTCAGATTTGTCTTCATTTTCTCCGAATATAAATGATGATGAGATTATTGATGAATCCAAAATGAAAAGAAAGATTGATGATGGAACATCAGCAATTATCAATACTTTAGAAGAAGGAAATAAGCTATTTTTGGAGCAAGTAAAGAAGACAAGTACACAAAGACAACACCATTTGGAGATTCAAATTAAGAACTATGCCTTGAAAGGATTTAAGGAAGAAAATAATTTTTTGTTCCAAGTCTTGAACTCAATACAAGATATGAATCTTCGTGTATATGTTCAGACTGAACAAACACAGATTTTACAAAAAGGGCCGAACAACAACAATATCAACAAGATCCGCTTCAATCTGCTTCATTTGGACAATATTTTAGTGATGTTTGTGGATTCAGAAGCTATTTACCAGATTATTAACTCATTAAGGTCACTAATCGTTGTTGTACTAAATTTATTTTATGTTATTTTTAATTTTAGTACCTTTTAAATATTTTAAATTTATTATATTTTATGTCATTATATTTTCTATTAAATATATATTTTTTGCATTTTAATTTAAGATATTATAGTGTTTTAATATTTCTAATCATCACCAAAAATAAATCATCATCAAAATAATTATTTATAACTTTTAAAGTATAATTATTTAAATTTTGAATGAATACTTTATAAATAAAAAAGTTTAATTACAAAAGTTCAATTAAAAAAGTTCAACTTACCCACTGGTTTGTCATCTTACGTAGCGATCTGTACATGGTTAGAGGATGCAATCAGTTCGTTTTGACCAAATCCATTGGTATTCAACATCACAATTTAAAGTGAACAAGTTTCAAAACTCCGGCTCTGCTGTGAAGGTTATATCGACACATTGAAGCTTTGTCTCAAATTTGCTCTCACTCTATCAAAATCTATCTGCTTTAATTTCTACGGTTTTATAGTTTATTGTATTAATTAAAGAGGATGGATAGTTCCATTTTTTTGCTGTATCCCGAAAGTTTAAGTTAAAGAAATTAAGGATTGGAACAAAAACAAAAAGGATTGATGAAAAATATTATGTTGTCAGAATATTTTTAAACTTGAGGAAGCCATAAAATATTTTTAACAGCCCCAGTTACAATTTGAGATTTGTTTTTTGAGAAAATATTTTTAAAAAAACAACATAAACTTTGATGGTTATATCGTATTCTTTACCTCTTTGTACGTATGGAATTTTCAGCCTTTCCTTAGAGGTTTTCTATTGATTTTTAGAAAACGAAGGTGCTAAATTTTCAAACCATTGAAGCTTCATCATGGTAGTGACATTGAAGGTGGGTACGGCTTAGGAGGTGAAATGGCAATTAGATACCATTGATTTGCCAAACGTTTAATGATCGAATACCTGATACAACCCATGCATTTCACATGTTCATTTCTATCATTCTTCAGGTTCCTTATCTTCTTTACCAGCCTGTCTCAATTGGTTAGTTGGTTCTTTAAATGAATTTGGAAGTCCCAAAGTTGTGAAGAAAACTCTTGGAAATAGTTTGCATTCTATCTTAGCTTTTTATAACCATGTAAATTACTACTCCTTTCGTTTCACAAAATGTGTTATTCTAAAGTTTTATTTTTGTTTTACAAAAAGTGTCGTTTTGCATTTCCAATTCAAAATTTTAAACAAAAATTCAGTTTTAATCTTATTATATTAATGTATTTATTAGAAAGAAATTTGTTTAGTATATTAATAAGAGGTATAATAGAATTTTTAATAAGTTTTTTAATATGTGTGAAAAAGAGTAAAATGACACTTTTTGTAAAATAGATGGGATATTATTCATGTTGAATTTCATGTCTATTTCTATTTGGTGAAAAACAAATATGAGAAAAAAATTAAACTTTATGTGTTTATATGTTTAAGCTAATAGTTGTGTCACTGATGGTTTTTATGATGACGATTGTTCCATTCAATCAATTACTTACTTAGTTACTTCCATAATGATATACTACATTTTTTCTTCAACTTTAAGAGGAAAATGTACTATTTCTAGCTTTTAGAAAATCTACTAAAGTTTTTCCCGATTATATCTGTAACGCAACATATATCTATCAGGAATTCCAAATTAATATTAAAATTTAGTAACATTGCATTTCGTTTATTTTAAGTAAAAATATTTTATCCATCCTCACCCGGCGGGTTAAACCCTAGTGGTAATATAAAATTCTACGCAAATCACAGTTCACCCACTAGTAATAATATAAATTTGAAAACAAAATTAAATAGTCGAGAGAAGATTCACACATTATTCTTTATTTAGATGAAATCAAATAGAAGGCATATACAATCTAGGATCGATAATCTTCTAAATAGATACACAAACCAGAAACAACTTATTAAAATACTAGCACCAAAGTCTAGCATTTCGTCACATTCATAACAACAATTAAACACATAGACACCAACACTTAGATGTGATAGTTGCGTGGATATGCTTGTTTAGGCACTTTCAGCTGCACGATTAAGAGAGTCCTTGTTGCAGATAGTAGCACAAACTTTGGCACATTGGTCAAAAGCTTCATTCACAATTTCACTTGCAGCATCTAGAAAGCGAAACAAAATTAGAATGAATTATTATTCTTTTGTTGTGTATTATTCCAACAAAAAATGATTATAATAACTAATGAGTTTGGCGGAGTTTGCTTCACCGGAGTTCTGGAAAGTGGTCATGGCACCGCACATAGAGGATATACACCCTAACTTGCAGTATCCTTTGACATCGTTACCTTAGATCAAAAAAGAAAAATTGCATACAAACTTGCAACAAAATTGAAATCTTGATCCATCTTGGTAACAAATACTATAACTTTTTTTTTTTGACATCCTGGTAACAAATACTATAACTTATTGATCCACAATTAATACAATATAAAAACGAGTTCAAATTTACCAGGGTTTTGGAGAATGTCATAAGGAAATCCCGGAGGGCAGCTACTCTCGGAAACATCTTTGCATCCACTGAAACTTACACAGACTGGTTCGGGGGCTCCTTTTAGACGGCATTCATTAAACATATCTCTAGAAATCGGAATAGGGCAGCAGATCTTTGCTTCGACTTGAGTTTGTGTCATGACCAAACTCAGTATTAGAACACTTAAAACCACAGTTTTTCCTTCCATCTTTTTGATTGATATTACTTGTTTGATCACAAAATTTACTTAGAGAAAACACTCATAATTATAAAATGGTGATGAAACCAGACTTTCTTAAATACTTCTTCTTCTACAACTTGCCACTACAAACTTCATTTATTTAATGCTCTATAGAGTCTGCACAATGGCTATCACATTCTTTAATAACCATCTTATCTCCTCAAACTATTGCACCTACCGATACCTTTCGAGCAATCTTTCAAATTAATGGTGTTTTTTTTCTAGAGAATTCATTTGTTTTTCTTTTTTGTATTTTTGAAAAAAATAAGAAAACTAAAAAAAACTAAAAAAAACGTTTGGGCACTGGTTAGTTCTATAAAAATATAAAAATAATATCCATTCTTCTGTCACCTTAATGCTAAAAGAAACGTAGTTGTGTTCTGATACTTAATGAATATACACTAAAACCTCTATAAATTAATCGATAAATTAATAATTTATTAATTTATAGAGATATTTTCGATTTGAACTTTTAACGTTCATCAAGAAACAATACAAAAATATTTTCGAAATTATAAAATTCATTTAGAAAATATCATATCAAAGAATTTAAAGATAGATCAAGAATATTTATAAACTTAAAACAATAATTTAATTATATTTTACTATATTACCTTAGTTATATATGTAGATATATATGCTTAGATGTATAATTATTAATTTATCTTATTATTGGGAGCATATATTTACATAAGAGTTAAAAAAAAATTATTATCTTATTATCTTATCGAATTTTGCTAATTTTTACACTGACCCGACTCGGGACCAGCAAAATTTATTAATTTATAGTGATTATTAATTTTGGATATTCTACTGTATTTTCTTAAAATCGCTATATAACTTTGGATACATATATTTTGTATTTTCTGTTTCTAACGGACTAACTTTACTTTTTAATGTAAGTTTTTTTTTTGTAAAAGGATATTCTATTTAATTTGCAACGCAAAGGATACAAGATGATGAAAATACAAAATAAGAACAACTATAGACTACTCTAGAGAAACAAATGCCATAATTGAAAGGAATAAGGATACGAGAGGAAGAATGCAAAGACGACAAACCATAAAGCGGATACCAAAACTCCAAAAAAAATAGCGGGAAGCCACACTTACTCACATCAGCAACGGCAGCTAAAAGATATGCAATGGTGGAGACGAACAACCCACGGAAAGAGAGCTGGCTTAACTGAGACAGCAATAACAAACCGAGAGAGGAACAAACCCGGAGGCCCACACAAATCTCTGCAGCCAACAAAGAGCAGAACCGAGACCAGCAGCACAAAACCAAGGCAGCAGCACCAAACACAACAGCCAGAAGACAAAAAGCATCCAAACCCAAGACCACCACACGCCCAACAAAACGCAGCTGACGAGCAATCAACAGAACTTGGCAACGGAACAAAGAATGAAACCACAGCAATGTTGTTAAGAAAAATTGTGAGTGATGGAGAAAGTGTTTAAGAACTTAGAAGAGAATGAATTTTTAGGAAGAAGAAGGTTGTTGTTTGAACTTTGGACAAGAGAGAATAACTTAGCAACTTTTTTTATTTAACTTGCTTACAAACTTTCTTATACTACAAAATGAAAGAGGAAGGAAGTAGTTATAGCCTCCATCTTACAAAATATCGAAATATTTTAATTTTAAATCTAGAGATTTCTTAATTGTAATTAACTAGACAAGTCTAGATTTTTCTTTTCTACAAATCTCTAGAACATTTTAAGGAGGTGGAGTTGTTGATTTTTCTAGAGAAAACTCTAGAATTTGGATCAAATGTTATTGGGTTTAGCTCAATTATTATTAATCTTGATCCAAAACCAAGTTTATTTCTCAACACCCCCTCTTAAACTTGATTTTGCCACTCCAAGCAAACTCCTCATCTTGACAAAATCTTCACGCTTAAGTGGCTTGGGAAGATATCAGCTACTTGATCATTCGTCTTCATGTACTACAATTGCACATCCATTTTGGTAACACATTCTCTAATGTAATGATAACGAGTGTCAATATACTTACTTCGATCATGGAAGACGGGATTCTTTGCCAAAGCTATTGCTGACTTGTTATGCACAAAGATCTTCGTTGGCTCCTCTTGTGGCAAACTTAACTCTTTTAACAAGTTTCGTAACCAAATAGCATGACATACACACGAAGTAGCCGCTACATACTTCGCTTCACAAGTCGAAAGAGTGACAACAGGTTGCTTCTTCGACATCCATGTGAATGCTGTTTCTCCAATGAAAAACACAAAACCACTTGTGCTTTTCCGATCATCTAAGTGTCCACCCCAGTCACTATCACTATATCCAACAAGCTTGTAGTCTTCAGAAATGGAATAATACAAACCAAAGTCTATGGTACCTTTGATATAGCAAAGTATCCTCTTAGCTGTCTTGAAATGAGTGGTTGTTAGATGCTCAATCGACTCACAACTCCAACCGCATGTAGGATGTCAGGTCTTGTGCACGTTAAGTAACGTAGACTTCCAGCCAAACTCTTAAAGAGTGTTGGATCCACACTCTCTCCTTCTTACTTTGATAACTTCGCTCCACATTCCATTGGAGTACAAACTGGATTCGAGTCATCCATCTTAAACTTCTTCAGCACCTCTTTATCATAGTCTTCTTGAGTAATGAAGATTCCATCATCTTCTTGCTTAACTTTAATTCCAAGGTAGTAAGACATCAATCCTATATCGGTCATCTCGAATTCTTTTGTCAACTCCATCTTGAATTCTTCAAACATACTTGGATTGTTCTCTGTGAATATCAAGTCATCTACATACACGCATGCAATTAATATATCATTATTTTGATTTTTGATATATAGTGCATGCTCATATGAACACTTGGTGAAGCTATTCTCCGTGAAATACTTCTCAATTCGAGTATTCCAAACTCTTGGTGCTTGTTTTAACCCATAAAGCGATTTCTTTAACCTCAAGACTTTGTCTTCTTCTCCTTTGACTTTATAACCTTGTGGTTGCTCAATGTAAACTTCTTCTTCAAAATCTCCATTTAAGAAGGCTGATTTTACATCCATTTGATGTATCCTCCAACTCTTCTGGGCTGCTATTGAAATGATTAGTCTAACTGTTTCTAATCGAGCAACAGAGGCGAATACCTCGTCATAGTCGATTCCAGTTCTTTGACTATAGCCTCTTGCCACTAATCTTGCCTTGTATCTTTCAACTTCTCCTTTAAAGTTCTTCTTTGCTTTGTAAACCCATTTTACACCAATCGGTTTATGTCCATGTGGAAGTGAGACTCACTCCCATGTCTCATTCTTTTGTATTGACTTAATCTCTTCATCCATTGCGTTTCTCCATGTCTTCCTCTCCATAGCTTCTTGGAAGTTCATGGGTTCGCAATCCGCAAATAGACAAAATAAAGTAGGATTTTCTTGATTTTCGGCTACCTCGTAAATCTCTTGCAAACTTCTAAAACGTGGAGTCCTTTCACTCGAGCTCTCATCTCCTTGAGAACTTGATGTTGGTGATGTTGGTGATGTTGGTGGTGTAATTGGCTCCTCTCTTGGTTGCTCCATATTCTCTTCTTCAACAAATGGAAAGAAGTTGTAGTTTTCATCATTTGATCTCCAATCTCATTCTCCTTCTTCATCAAAGATGACATTTCGACTCACAATTGTCTTCTTTGTATCAGGATTGTAGAGCTTGTAGCCTTTGGAGTTTGCATTATAACCAATAAAGATGTACTTTTCACTTTTATCATCTAGTTTGCTCCGCTTCTCGTCCGGTACATGAGCGTGAGCAATACTCGTAGGTGTGAAACACCGGGCTTCCTTCCACTCCAAGGTTCTTGTGGTGTTTTTCCGGAAACACTTCTTGTTGGAGATTGGTTTGATAAATAGACCGCGCATGCAACTGCTCCTGCCCAAAATTCCTTTGGTAATTTCTTACTTTGGAGCATGCTTCTCGTCATCTCAAGAATTGTCTTATTTTTCCTTTCCGCCACTCCATTTTCTTGAGGGTTCTTGGCACCGTCAATTGTCTTCTAATGCCATTATCTTCACAATATTTCAGAAATTCTTTGGACATGAACTCTCCTCCACGATCAGATCTCATGGCTTTGATCACAAGGCCACTTTCCTTCTCAACATGGACTTTGAACTTTTTGAAATTTTCAAAGACTTCCGATTTTTCTTTCAAAAAATAAACCCATGTTTTTCTTGAAAAGTCATCAATAAAGAGAAGGAAGTAGTTACTCTTACCGAGTGATCTTGGTTTGATCGGGCCACAAGCATCTGTATGAATGAGTTCCAATGGCTTCCGCGCTCTTGTTTCTGACTCCTTTGGAAAGCTAATTTTGAATTGCTTTCCAAGTAAACAACCATCACAAACTTGATTTCGATGATTGATGCAAGGCAATCCTCTCACCACTTCTTTCTTAGAAAGTAGCTCCAAACCTCCAAAGTTGAGATGTCCATAACGTAGATGCCAAAGCCAAGACTCCTCCTTGTAGCACATCTTGAGACATTGTGCGATGTCATTTTGAATTTTAAGAACAAACATTCTATTCTTTGACATCAGCACCTTGGTAATGAGATTGTTGGCTCGGTCTCTTATTGAAAGGCTATTATCCTTTAGTCGAATATCATAACCTTTCTCTAAGAGTTGTTCTAAACTCAAGATGTTGGTCTTCATGCTTGGAATATAGTAAACGTTGGTGATGAATTGGTGATCTCCATTCTTCATTCGGATAAAAATATTTCCTTTTCCTTTTACCTCCATCTTTGATTCATCTCCTAAAGTCACGTCTCCTTTCACCAACTCATCAAGCTCAACAAACATGCTTCTTTTTCCGCACAAGTGATTGCTTGCACCGCTGTCAAGGTACCACTTGTGGACCTCATCTCGTTCATCTTGCTTGTATGCCATTAATAGCATGTCATTTTCTTGATTTTATCCTCAACATAGTTGGACTTCTCTTCAACTCTATTGTTGTTTGGAGCCTTGCATTCGGAAGCATAATGTCCAAATTTCCCACAATTGTAGCATTTAACATTTGACTTATCGTACCTTGATTTTGGAACTCCTCTTCCACGACCTCTTGATGAGTTTTCTCTTCTTTGGTAGGTGATCTTCATAGGACCTCCTACCTCGTCCATAATCATATCCACGACCTCTTCCTCGGACTTGACCGCCACCTCGACTTGGATGACTTTGGCCACTTTCTTCTTTAGTTTGATCAATTTTCATCTTGAGTACTTGTTCTGAAATATCTTCCTTCTTCTTCTTCTTCTCTTCATAGGCTTGTATTGACCGAAGAAATTGCTCTATCGTCATAGTCTTCAAATCTTTTGTCTCTTCAATGACGGTGACGATATGCACAATTTTTTGATCCAACGATCTAAGAACTTTCTCCATGATTCTCACATCATCTAACTTCTCACTGTTTCTTTTAAGGTTGTTAGTAACCGTTAAAACTCTTGAGAAATAGTCTGAGATGAGTTCACCTTCCTTCATCTTTAATGCTTCAAATTCTCCTCTTAGAGTTTGAAGACGTACCTTCTTAACTTGCTCCGCTCCTTTGTAAGAAGTTTGGAGCTTCTCCATGCTTCTTTGGCTGACTTTGCTTCTGCGACCTTCTCGAACGTATCTTCATCTAATCCTTGATGGATTAGGTAGAGAGCCTTCTTGTCTCTCTTTCTTGAGTCTCTCAAACTATCCTTTTGAGCTTGAGATAGACTACCTTCATTCTCCGGTTCAACATAGCCTTTTTGGACTATCTTCCACGCATCATGAGCTCCTAGAATCGCCTTCATTCTTAGACACCAATTGTCATAGTTGCTTTTTGTGAGCATGGGAACTTGGAAGGGAACACTAGTACTTGCCATCTTTAAGAGAATCATCTAGCTCTGATACCACTTTGTTGGAAAGAAAAATTTGTGAGTGATGGAGAAAGTGTTTAAGAACGTAGAAGAGAATGAATTTTTAGAAAGAAGAAGCTTTTTGTTTGAACTTTGGACAAGAGAGATTAACTTAGCAACTTTTTTATTTAACTTGCTTACAAACTTTCTTATAGATATTTTGTAAGAGAGACCAAAGCAAAGAGGCAGATATATGAGAAAGAAAGCCTAAACACAGGATAAATACATATGCTAGTAGTAAAATCATTAGAAATAAACATAATTTGTATAGGAATACAAAATTCTCAAAATTTAAAAATATTTAACAAAATTTAGTTGGAAACAAATATAAATAAAAATAAAGATAATTTTTCACAAGTAATTCGATTTTGTTTTTTGTTTTTTTTTGTTTTTAATTTATTTTTATGGGTTTTAAAATATATAACTAAAAACCTGCGTGTAAAACCAAAGATAAAGAACAAACAAAATCAGATCTTTTTTTCTTTCTCTGATTGATTGAGATTTTGCATTGATAAAACCAAAGATAAACAGTAGGAGAAAACACTGGACTTTCTCTCATCTAAAATATGATGGGGACGAACATTTCTAAAGATACATTGTTGATATCACCACGGCTTTTGATGGCCTTACAAAGACTATCAAAAGGAATTCCCACACAACACATATGTTTTGAAGACGGGCTGCTAACATTTTTGACAATAACTGAAAAACAATCCTTATATACTTAGAAAATGATGAGTCTCCTTCTTTGTTTTGCCTTTCTCTTGATTATTATAGTTGCGATAGCTTTACTGAATTCTGCTCAATTAACCGTCAAAAACCCAAGAACTGTAAAATATTCCATTCGCCACAACAAATCAAACATACCAACTAAATAAAAGCTCTATCCTCATCTAAGATCAAGGACTCTAACTAAGAAAGGAAAACTGATGCTCAAAAGAGGGAAACACAAAGTCCCATAACCAGAATTCGTCAATAGAGAGCAAAAGATCTACAACCATGGATACAAGCAGCCAATAGGGAGGAAAGGCGAGATCTCACCGACGACCATCTAAAGCTTCTCCCAAAACTCTAAACGATCATCTCTTTATAAGCCAGTCTCGCTTCTTTAAGCGATCTTGTCTCCCCTGAGCTACTATCATAACTCTTGTGAGCGACTAGGCCTGAGCATAAAAACCGGACCCAAAAACCCGAACAAAACCAACCCGAAATAACTGGTTCGGATCAGGTTCGGTTACTGATTATTTACAGGACGGGTTTTGAGTTTGAGAATCATGGGTATCAGTTCGGTTCCGATTCCTACCCGGAACCAATCAATTACCCGATTTTTTGTTTTTTTAACATGAAGAAAGAAAAGTTGTGGTCGAGTGAGGGTTTTGTGGGGAGATTTCCCGACGAACTAGATTGATCCAGAATTTGATCTACATACGGTTTTGAAGGTCTCATAGTCAGCTATTCATATCTTATTTATTTTACCGATTTTGAGTTATATACGATCCGAAAATCAGTTCCCAAGTTGAAAAAAATTCACTCTGTTATTTCCCAAAAAAATTCGGTTTTTAGACTTGATTTTCGTTCAGGTATTTGGTTACATTTCGGGTATAACGGATATATTTTCTACAATTTTGGGTCTAGTCGGTAAAAAAAACCGAACCGAACAGAAATTATAGGAGAACCAAATTTTTTCAGGTTTTAAATGGTTCCTAGATTTGAGAACCGAACCGACCCAAAACCGGTAGGAACCGAACCCAATCCGACTCGAAATCATTTCGGTACCTATATAGGTATAAAATTCTCTTACTCGAAAGAAACAGAACCAATTGTATCCTACGCGAAACCGACCTGAATACCCAAATACCCATGCCTATGAGCGACCCTAGCTTTCATGAGCGACATACCCATCACAATATACATATATACATACATATTGTATGTATATATATAGAACTTCAACCCTAATATTTAAATATAAAATATATCATTTAGTTTGTTTCTCAAGATTAATCTTTCAAATTTTCATTTATTGAGCATTTTAAGCACACAAATTTTACGTCGTATAATCACACAAAGTTGTAACTAATTAATACTTTCAATGATGATCTTCAAAACATGATCAAGGTCACTTGGATCCGCCTTTGGAGATTTTCATATCGTGGTAGCAAGGGCATTCATATTTGTTTCCAAAAGTGTCAGAAGGAACACAATAATTACACTTTTCGCTGCATAGGGTGCAATACTTGAGGCAATTTTCTTGTCGTCCCACCTTTGAGCATTCCATGTTGCACTTTCCAGCAGCACATGATGTGTATTCATTCACCATCACATATAAAATTATAACTTTAGACGACAAAATTCAAATGATAAATTACCTAAATCAATTAAATAAATCAAATACATTTACGCGAATCAGTGGTTGAAAGTACGCAAAATGAGGATGTGAAGAGAAAAAAACTGTGCAAAATTGTACAACCGCGAGCTTTATCTTTGTTTATGGTTGCGCTTTGAAAGTTTTACTTATTTCTTTTCTTGATATAGATTGTTAACTAAGAATGATGAGGAAAAACAAAGTGGTGATTACTTGGAGAATGATGAAACTGTGGGTACAAATAAAGAATTACTTATAGTGAGAAAATTTGAAGTGCTATTATGGTTGTTATCTATTTTTTAATTTTTTTTAAAAATTCTTTAATAAATAAAAGTTTATGACAGTTCACATATAAATAAAATTATTAGGAGATGGATTTATATAGAGTTGATTGATTTTAAAAGTTGAAAGATTTGTTAAATTTTTAAAGAGTTTTGTTAGATTTGGTGAGAGTTTGTATATTTAAAATTTTTATAAAATTATTTTATTACTAGGAGAGAACCCGCGCGATGCGCGGATTTTATTTTAAATTAAGTTTAAAATAATATATTTTTAGATCTATATTTTAACAATTTATTTTATCTTTTTAAAGAATTTTAATTTTCTAATTTTTTCCGTGATAATCGTGCAATTTCTTTCATTCATTATTTTACGAATCTTTATTTGTTCTTCAATTTCATACTCTTTTCATTTGTCTAAATTTTAATATTATAATCATCTTAATTTTTTTCAATTTACCATTTTGAAGATTTATTTTACATATCTTGCATTGAATCCATATTTTTTCCATGTTTAAAATTTTGTATATTTTTGCATATATTCTTGTTTTTCTTTATTTTTACCTTCTTCTCTATATTTTTTAATATAATTTGTTATCTTCTCGATTTTTAATTAAATATTTTGTCGTGTCTTAAGATTTTATAGATTGTAGTTAACTTATTAATTTATTACATATCATAATTTATTTTCTGTTATACTAAAGTTTAATTATCGCAATTTATTTTAAATTAAAGACTACATTACTCAAAAAATATAATGATATATTTAAAATTATGTATTTTATAAGATTTATATGTTTTTATTTTTTTAAATTAAATTATTATTTCATCTACTTATAATAATTTTAAAATAGTTGAATTCAAATTTAATAGTTCTTATGTATAGTTAATTTTACTTATGATAATATTTATTTATGTTTATTGACGTTTAAAAAAATAAAAATTACATCTTTCAATTTATCATTTTGAGTATTTCTTTATTTATGTGTTTGGGGCATAAGTCTATAATTGATATACATATAAACTAAAAAAATGCTTCTAATTTAATATGTAAAATATAGAGACAATATCATAATTTTTATAGAGTGTTGTCAAAGTACTCATGACATTATGGAAAAAAAAAATTCTTTTATTGAGAGGATTGTGAGTCTAAAACCGTATGAAAGCAAATAAGAGGAAAAAAAAAGTTGTTTGGTTAAGATTTAATACAAATTTTTTTTTTTTGAAAATTAAATAATAAATGACACGTGGCATACTTTCAGATGTTGACGTGCCAGGTCCTGTAGACAGCCATTAAGCTTTTGTATATTAGTAAGTAAGGATTAAATCACTCAAAAAATATAATGATATATTTATTGAGAGGATTGTGAGTCTAAAACCGTATGAAAGCAAATAAGAGGAAAAAAAAAGTTGTTTGGTTAAGATTTAATACAAATTATTTTTTTTTGAAAATTAAATAATAAATGACACGTGGCATACTTTCAGATGTTGATGTGGCATGTCCTGTAGACAACCATTAAGCTTTTGTATATTAGAAAGTAAGGATTAAATCACTCAAAAAATATAATGATATATTTATTGAGAGGATTGTGAGTCTAAAACAGTATGAAAGCAAATAAGAGGAAAAAAAAGTTGTTTGGTTAAGATTTAATACAAATTATTATTTTTTGAAAATTAAATAATAAATGACACGTGGCATACTTTCAGATGTTGACGTGTCAGGTCCTGTAGACAGCCATTAAGCTTTTGTATATTAGAAAGTAAGGATTAAATCACTCAAAAAATATAATGATATATTTAAATTATGTATTATATAAGATTTATATATTTATTATTTTTTAAAATAATTTAGAATTTTATCTACTTATAATAATTTTTAGATAGTTGAATTCAAATTTAATGGTTTTTATGTAAAATTGATTTTACATATGTTGATATTTATTTATGTTACTTGATGTTTAAAAAAAATGTTGTTTTTAATTTATCATTTTGAGGATGTCTTTATTTATGCGTTTTGTACATAAATCTATAATTGATATACATATAAATTTAAAAAAGTGTTTCTAATTTAATATGTAAAACATATAGGTAATAGCATACGTTTTTAGAGAGAGTTGTTAAAGAGTACACATGGTAGAATGGAAAAAATGGTCTTATTTTAATGAGAGGATCATGAGTTCGAATCCCTTTGAATGCAAATAAGAGGATTAAATTTTTTTTTAAAAAATCAAATGAGGAAGTGCCACGTGGCACTCTCTCATGTGCTGGTGTGGCAGAAGCAGGAGAGTGCCCTTCTGCTTTTATATAGTAGATTATAATTGATTTTGAGAATCTTAGGTATATAGGTAGTATTTGAAAAGTCTTAAGTGTTAGATTTTGAGAGAGTTTCATGTGTTAATTTGTTTAAAACGCATGTGCCAATAACAAAGATTTTAATAGAATCATATAATCTTTAAAACCTAAACTTTTTGAATAATAATGGATTTTGTATGAATTTTAAAAATCATCAAACCAATAACACTAGATATTAATAAGAATGTCAAAATTCATTAACGAATAACAAGAGATTTTAAATTTTTTAACAATTCTTTAAAATCATTCTCCCAATAATCTCCCCTTATTCTTTATTATGTCGTACAATTTATAGTTTATGACAGTTCACATATAAATAAAAAAATCTACAAATAAAGATTTATTCCTTATTATGCCGTGCTAGATATAGGCTTTAGTGAATTTTAAAGTTGTTTCTTACAGCGTATATTTTTCTAATCTTACATGACCAGTTATAACAAAATATTCTCATTATTAGGACACTAAAAGTGTTAATATTTTGTAATTATTGGTAATTTTGTTCAAAATCTTACATATTTTAAATTAACAAAATAGTGAAACAGGATTACAAGTGATGTACATTTCAACCACCACACCTGGCACTACAACTTGAGCTTTAAGCCACAAAATGAAAATGAGCTTCGAAGACCTTTTAATTTTTTTTTTCCCTAACTCTTTCTGCCTCCAAAGCTTGCGAAGACTTTTTAAAAAAGCGCTATTCAACAAGGAGTTCATGTTACTAAGACACGATTTTGCGTTTTTTGGCAGAAAAAAATTAGTTTATAGTTTTGGCAAAAAAAAAACACGATTTACGATTTTACAGTTTTGACAAAAAATGTGATTTTGCGGTTTTAACGAAAATAAATAGCTTTTTGTTTGCCGAGAGATTATGAGTTTGAAACTATGAACATGTGATTGATTGATTACTAAAAATCTATAACTCAAGCTCATACTAATAAAAACAGATGTTCTAAAAAAAAAGTTTACAAAAAAAAAAAACAGACATGAAGCTCAATCAAATTTTAAATCAAAATTTTAAAAATATGAAGCTCAATCCAAAATAGCCCACTTAAGACGACCCATATTAAGCCCAGTCCAAATAGACACCAACACTGCTTAGATGTGATAGTTTCGTAGATATGCTTGTTTAGGCAGTTTCAGCTGCATGTTTAAGAGAGTCCTTGTTGCAAAAAGTAGCACAGGTTTTGGCACAAGCTTCATTCACAATTTCACTTGCAACATCTAGTCACCAAACAAAATTGGAATGAATTATTATTATTTTGTTGTTTATTATTCCAACAAAAATCATTGTGATATAACTAATGAGTTTGGCTTTACCAGAGTTTGGCTTTACCAGAGTTTGTTTTACCAGAGTTCTGGAGAGTGGTCAGGGCACCGCACATAGAGGATATACAACCCAACTTGCAGTATCCTTTGATATCGTTACCTTAGATCAAAAATCAAAAATCAAAAATCAAAAATCAAAAATTAAAAATTACATGCAAACTTGCAACAAAAATGAAATCTTGATCCTTTTTTTTTCTTATTTAAAACCGTGAGAGTTTTGGGTATTCGGCTCATAAACTTCTCTAATATCCAGAATAACCTTTTAGATATTCAGATTTTGAAGAATAATCTTCCGTTACAAAGAAAGTTTGAACCAAAGCACAAACGAACCAACCTCATTGTAGTACCACTATGTCACCATTCGTTTGATAAATTTGATAGATTTTGATCCATCTTGGTAACAAATACTATAACTTATTGATGCACAACTAATATGATATGAAAATGACTTCAAATTTACCAGGGTTTTCGAGATTGCCGTAAGGATAATTGTTAGGGCAGCTGTCATGAACATCTATGCATCCACTGAGAGATAAACACCATGACTCGGGGTAAATGGGACACGACATAGAGAATAACTATTTATATTGTTGGATTTTTTAAGCCCATGTCCAACTCTCCTATTAGTATGATATTGTACATTTTGGGCCCATGTGGCAAAGCGCGCACAGATTTGTCTTTGGCCTCCTCCCAAAAGGCTTCTCACTGATCATAGTTGGACATTACTTATATGTTAGACTATTCTTGTCTAATCTTCCGATGTGGGACTTGGATTGATATTCCAATAATCCCCCCTTCAAGCCAAAGACCACACTCTTAGCCTCCAACCTCCTGGGAAACTTGGCACCCATCTTGTACTGCCGTACTCACTAACAAAACTCTTTACAAGGCATGACACCCTTATTCGCAAGGTCACCTTGAAGACTCTCCTCCCACAACGAGCATGCGGTCCAACCCACTTCTTCAGGTCCACTTTTATAACCTTATTGGGATATCAATCCAAGTCACACATCGGAAGATAAGGCAAGAATGGTCTAATATATAAGTAATATCCAACTATGGTTAGTGAGATGCCTTTGGGGGGGGGGGGGGAGCCAAAAGACAAATCCATGCGGGCTTTGCCACATGGGCCCAAAGCTGACAATATCATACTAATGGGGAAGTTGGACATGGGCTTGAAAATCCCAACATTTGGTATCAGAGCGTCGGGTTAAACGATCAAAAACAAGAAGGTTTTGATAGCGAGACTTCAACGGAGAAAAATAGTGACGAACTCAAGCCATGGGAGTCCGCTGTGACAAACCCGATCACTATGCCTTCGTATGCCCGGAAAGAACACAAAAGACAGAAGAAGCAAATAAAGTGGAGATATAAGAAGCTGATCGAGCCCTTTATATGCATGAAGTCGTGTTCTTAAACGAGGAAAACGTCATGCCAAAGAAGTATAAAACCGAAGAAGGAGAAGAAGGAGTATGGTATCTTGACAACGGAGCAAGTAAGCATATGACGGGTAACTGGTCATACTTCTCTGAACACAACGAGGTCATAAAGGGCAAGGTGAAGTTTGGAGATGGATCTGAAATAGGAGGGAAAGGATCAATCTTGTTTCAAAGCAAAACGGATGAACAAAATCTTGTTACCGATATCTATTACATATTGCGAGCTCAAGAGCAACATCCTAAGTTTAGCACAAGCTACAGAAGCTGGGTGTGATGGATGGATGAGACAAGATTATTTGACACTCCATGATCCAAGTGGAAGACTTTTGGTGAAGGTCACAAGGGCACCTAATAGGCTCTACAAAGTCAATCTCAAGATAGGAAAGCCTATATGCTTACACACAAGCATAGAAGATGATACTTGGAGATGGCACGCAAGGTTAGGGCGTATAAGTTTTAAAACTATCGCTAATATGTCCCAACAAGAGATGGTTCATGGATTGCCAAAAATCAGAGAAGAAAATAGACTGTGTGAGTCATGCTTGTTCGGGAAGCAAGCTCGCCAAACTTTCCCAAAGAAGTCGACGTTTCGAGCTTCCAAACCTCGAGAGCTTCTTCACGCAGACCTATGTGGTCCAATAACACCACCTACCATTGCTCATAACAAATACTTATTTGTTATCATTGATGATTTTTCAAAATACATGTGGTCGACCATGATAAAGGAGAAGAGTGAAGCATTTGGAAGATTCAAGGCGTTTAAAAGCTTAGTAGAGAAGGATCTAGGGAAGGTAATCATGACACTTAGAACTGATAGAGGAGGAGAGTTCACGTCAAGGGAGATCCATGATTTCTGTGAAGTGAGCGGAATCAAGAGACATCTCACGGCCCCTTTGAATGTTGGATAATCTTCAACATTACTTGAAGTCTAAGATACCCAAACCAAGTTTGTGGTTAAGGATAAGATAGACTTAAAAGAAAACCTTCTATTAGGAAATAGGAAAGAGTAATTTTATTTTTCTAATGAAAAAAAAGAAATCTTCTATTGTCATTAGAAAATTGGAAATAGGAAAGAGTATTTTTCTATTTCTAATAGAAAAATAAAATTAGCAAAGCTGTGCTAATGCCTATGGTTGCTTGAGTTGTAGACAAACCATATTAAGAGCTTTTGTGTTTAGTTTTTGAATTATATTTCTAAACATAAATAAGATTGTTATTTTTATAAAGTTGAGTTCTTGCTTTCAATCACTTTATCTACACAACGGGGATGGACAACAAACATTTGCTTCTACTTGATTTTGCACCATGACCAAACTCATTATGAGCACACTTAAAATCTCAATTTACCTTCCATTTTTTTTTTATTGATTACTTCTTTGATCACAAAATGTATGTAGAGCAGTTGCGAGTCCAGTCAAAAGGATAGGTAATACCCCTTAAATATTTATAAAACGTTTAAATGTACCTAAAGTACAGAAAAGTTCACTAGCACTAGTGGTAAAAAGTGACTAGTAATTCCCCAAACCATGCTTTCACCTAAAGAATTTATTTTCGTTCCATTATTTCCTTTTTGATAAATAAATAAGGAAATAAAAACTTATAAAATTTGCACTAGTTATATCTTTTTTTTTTTCATTTGTGGAAGTTTCTTTAGTCCAGTGGTTGACAAAATATTTATTAGATTTAAAACTTATACATCAAGAAGTGTCGGAGTTTGATCCCCAGAAGATATAATTTGTGCAGATTAATACAAGCATGTTTATAAGAAAATATTTAGCGTGGTGCAAGTGGAATAGTTCATCGTGGTCGTAGATTTTTGTAAAGCGGGTAGCATTGTTCGTTGTAAATTTTTTTTTTTGTAATTATTCTAATAAATTGTATCAATGAAAAATTTGTGTTTTGGTAGTTAATATATTTTTTAAATCACTATATAATTTTAGTTTTGCAGAGTGTGACAGTGCATGATGCAAGGACATCCCGTCTATGACACACGGCTAAGACAACGTGCCTTTTCTTTGGTCCCATTCCAAGAAGTCTTTCTTTGTTAAATCCACTAACATATTTGGTGGTTAAGACACCGCACATAGAGTGCATACCCCAACTTAAAGTTTTCATTCAGCATCACCTTGTCAAAAATCAAAAAGACATGCATACTTGCATCAAAAGTGAAATCTTGATCCATCTTGTGACAAATACTCCCTCTCTTTTTAAAAGATGAATTTCTTAGAATTTTTACTAATATTAAGAAAAAATTAAATGTTCAATCATAAATATATAAAATTTTGAGATTAAACAATTTCCTATGACTATAAACTGATAGTAATTTATGAAATTTAATTATATTTAATAAATACTTATTGAAATCTACAATTTGTTATCATTAACTAGTAAAAAATGTATAACAAATAAAAATTTATCTTTAATAAACAAAAAAAAATGTTAGAAAATTCACCTTTAACAAACAGAGGGAGTATGTAATATAGAGTTTGGTTCAGTTAACCCGAAATCCTAGGCTAATCTGTTGGTGATGTTCTGATGTTCAGTGTGGGATAATAATATAAATGGAAAACAAAATTAAATAGTCAGAGAGAAAAATCACACATAATTCTTTATTTAGATGATAGCAAATAGAAGGCATATACAATCCATGATCGACAACCTTCTAAATAAATACATAAACCAGAAAGCAACTTATTAAAATAGAAACGACATCGTATATTACGTGCCATCTGAGTCAGCTCTTTGTTAGATTTTTTTTTTGTTTTATCTCAAAACAGCATCTTTCTAAACAAAATATTTTAACTACGATTTTAACTAAAAAAACATCGTATATTACGTGGCATCTGAGTCAGTTCTTTGTTAAAATTTTTTTTTCTCAAAACGGCGTCGTTTTAAACAATTTTTTAACTACAATTTTAACTAAAACGACATCGTATATTATGTGACATCTGAATCAGCATAAACTGACGGCAAAACTAATATTGTTACGACTAGATATGGATTGGATGATTTGAATAAGTTTAGGTATGAATTGAACGGATTTTTATCATTGGGGTATGTTATAACCCAGCACTATTATTGATGTATGATCCGTCCTTTTTCGTACTTTTGATGTATGAGAAAACCGCAAGTCCCATTTTTGTCACATTCATAACAACAATTAAACACGTAGACACCAACACTTAGATGTGATAGTTTTGTGGATATGCTTGTGATATATCATGGTTTTTACCACTTTTTGGCCATGATATGAGTCCTTTTTATAGAGTCTTTTGTTATTTTTAGAGTCCTATTAGAGTCTTTACAGGATGGAGTACATTTGGAGCTTAAAGAGAGATTTTGGAGCTTATTGAAGCGTTCCGGAGAAGCAGCCAAAGTGATGAAGTTGGAGCCGAAATACACGAAAGGTGTCAATCGACACTAACTCTTTGTGTCGATCGACACCAATGAAGTCGGCCAAGTTTCGTGATTCCCACTGGAAAAAGGAAATTTCCTCAAGTTCTCATAATTTACAAGATTGCCCCTGACGCAAATTTACTTGTATAAATAGTTTTGAAGGAATTGTTTAGCCATACACCTTATCATTATTTTCTGTTTTTGAGACTTAGAGAGAGATTGATCCTGAGCTTTTGGGGAGACAATTATGTACTCTTCCGAGAAGTTTTCTAACCCATGTATCATTCTCTTTTCTTATTTTATGCAATTTATTTCAGTCATGATTTGTGCTTTATCTCCATGTCTGAGTAGTTTGCTAATTAGGTTAGGGTGATTTAGGGTTGATGATGAGTTTGTAGAATTATTAAGCTGTTAGGAAAATCAAATGGATCTTCATCTTGATTTGTGTTTATATTGATTTCTTAATTGATCACTTAGAAATCAAACCCTAGCTTGTTGAATAGATGCGAGAGCATTATTAATAACTTGAACTAATCATAGATGAGCAAAATATCTACTCGCAAAGAGATTTGATTTAGAGATTTTGTGAACAACCGAACCTGTTTTTAATGCTTGCCTTAATTGTTTGAATTTGCAAAGAGATTTTGAATTCTGGAATTCTGGAATTTAGGCATAGATAACTTCTGCAACGAGAGTTGATTGGTTTTAAATTAGTGTTTCGAGTTCTAGACGGTTCTTAATAATTTCCTGACAGATTATTTTCTGCATTCTCGGATTCAACCTGATAATTACCCTTGCCTAACGCCTTAGTCTCCTGAACTTTAATCACCTTTAATTTCATTTACTGATTGCTTAGTAGTTTAATTTACTTTATTTGATTTGATCTAGCATAATTTGAACCTAGAAACCATAGTGTAGCATCTACTTCCTTTGGGATTCGATAACCCCTTATACTTCAACTGCATTGTTGTGCACTTGCAGTGTTGATTTATTTGGATAAAACTTTGACCCTATCAAGTTTTTGGGGCCGTTACCGGGGAAGTAATAGCTGCCTACGGAAATCTAGTATTAGAATTTTGACTAGGTTTTGTTTTTGTTCTGGTTACTAATTTAGTTTCTTATTTTTGGTTTCAGGTGCATGCTTAATCGCAGTATAAGAAGCAACAAGGAAAATGAGATAATCGAACACAACCAGGAGCTCGGCCGTCTGGAACGAACGAACCGAAAATCTGCACGAGTGTCGATTGACCCCCAAATTGGCATCGATCGACACCCTTCGCAGGAAAAGATGGCTGAGCATGTGGTTTTGATACGCGATGCTGAAGGTAACCTATTCGACGGAGAAGGAAATAGAAGGAATGCCAGAGTACAGAGACTTGATGAGAATGGAGCTGTCACCATCGAGCAAGCAGTATAAATCGCACCTGCGAATGCTGGACGTGGAAGAACGCTTGGTGAATATAACAGGCCATACCAGTTCTACGCAAATAGAGTTGCGATTCGCCCACTTCCCTTTCAAAGGCATGACTTTGAGCTGAAGCCTGCTTACTTCACACTTGTGGCTCAACATCCTTTCCCTGGTCTCCCTCATGAGCACTCCATGGACCACATTGAGAGGTTCGAAGATTTGGCATCGAATATTAAGGCCAACGGAGTGTCCGAAGACTACCTATTCTGCAAGCTTTTTCCATACTCTCTTGGAGGAGATGCATCATATTGGCTGAAACAATTGCCACCAGGATCATTGACAACCTGGGAAGACACAAAGAATGCATTTTTATGCAATTTCTTTGATGATGCAAGATCCGAAGAGCTGAGGACAAAGATCACTGCTTTTGCCCAAGGACCTACTGAAGCATTGGCTTCTTGGGTGAGGTTTAGAGCTTACCAGAGGGACTGTCCAAATCACGGTTTCAGCGAACCACATCTACTTGGAATCTTCTACCGAAGAATCGATTGGAGGTACCAGATGGCTTTAGACGCGGCGAGCAATGGCAACTTCAACACCAGATATCCAGATGACGCGATTGTGCTTATAGAGAATTTGGCCTCTTGCAACAGCACCAAGAATGCAGACTTAGAGAGGAAACAACATGCTGGTGCGAATGGAGGAAGCCAAATAGCTGAGGTTAAGGCGAAGTTGGACAGCGTACACAACATCTTGGTGGGCAAGAAACAAGTTCACTTTGCTAATGAGGTAGAGACATTCAAGCCTAATGATGAATGTGAAGAAGAGGATGTCAACTACATCAACGGAGGTGGCTTTCATGGCCAAAGATTTGGGAATCAGCAAGAAAACATGGGTTTCAATGGTAATTATGAGAAGAACTCCTTCACAGGAAATCAAAACTCTTCTGGTTATACTCAGAAACCCCCATTCCAGAACAACAACTATTCAAGAAACTATGGTTCTTCTTCTTACCAGAAGCCTCCTGCACAAGACAATGAGATGAAATCTATGCTAGAACAGCTTCTAGAAGGACAACAGAAGCTGACAGTGGATTTCAATGGGAAGATTGATTCGCTGTACCAAGACCTGAACGGAAAGATTGAGAGCTTGAACTCTCATATGAAGAAGCTGGACACTCAAGTTGCCCAAACTGCAGGAGTTGTTAACAGGCAAGAAGGATTTCTTCCGGGAAAGACGGATACTAATCGCAAATGCCATGTGAACGTCATCACATTGAGAAATGGGAAGAACCTTCAACCTGTGCAGAAAAGAGGTCTTAGTGCTGAGGAATTCGAGGATCTTGAAGACATTGAAGATGATGCGGACCAAGTGTCGATCGACACTACTCATGAGTGTCGATCGACACCCATTGAAGACCGCGAAAAATCGAGTCCAGACGACACGAAGAAGTCGACACCAAAAGCATGTGTCGATCGACACCATGAGAGTGTCGATCGACGCTCCTCTCAGACGTCACCAGATCAGCTCAAGTCGACGAACGTTGCAGCAGAATGGGTCTACAAACCAAAGATCCCTTTCCCCTTGATACCAAAGAAGTCCAAGAAGGAGCTACTTGATTCCAGATGCAAGGCTATCATGGATAGACTAGTGGTTGAAATCCCTTTGATAGATGCCATTAGAACCACTCCCGTGATAAGGAGATACTTGAAGAGAATGATGACCAAGAACATGGATATGGAGGAAGGAGTCATGATGATATCAGAACAAGTGAGCGCTGTGATTCAGAATAGGATCCCAAAGAAGCTCCCAGATCCTGGAAGTTTTGTTCTCGATTGTTCAATCTTTTCAGACAAGTTTGGGAGGTCTCTCTGCGACTTGGGTTCAAATGTCAATCTTATGCCTCTTTCAGTTGCTCTTAGACTGGATATGACAGATTTTAAAGCCACAAGGATCTCCTTAGTCCTTGATGATCGATCCATAAGGATCCCTGAAGGTGTCTTGGAGGATGTTCCTATCAAAGTGGGAGATTGTTTGATTTCCACAGACTTTGTGGTTCTACCTTATGATGAAGAACCCAAAGATCCTCTCATTCTTGGCAGACCATTCTTGGCTACAGCTGGAGCCATCATTGATGTGAGAAATGGAAGAATTGCACTGAATGTTAGTGACTTAGTGATGAATTTTGACATGGAGAAGCTGATGAAGAGACCTACTATCGATGGACATACCTTCTATGTCGATTCACTCACCAACCTTGCTGAAGAGATCTTCCAAGAGGACCATCCTACATACCCTTTGAAAAGAGCATTGACGACTTCTACAACAGAAGCTGAGCACTTAGACGATGTCGCTGCTGGATACACAAAGATGATGGATGCTAGTGAGCAAGTCCTGCAATTGGTCACGCAAGAGGAACTGGTCAGCACATCTGCGAAGGCTGCCACACTTGGCGACTAGAGTGAAGCTAAGGCTCCGAAAGTTGAGCTAAAACAGCTCTCTGCAGGGCTAAGGTACACTTTTATTGGACCTAACTCGACTTATCATGTTATTGTAAATTATTCTTTGAACAATGCAAAGATCACTTTATTGCTGAGTAAGCTGCGCAAATTTCGCAAAGCTCTTGCCTATTCTCTTGATGACATTTCAGGTATCTCGCCAGACTTGTGCATGCATAGGATTCACCTTGAGGATGAGACAAAGTCATCAATTGAACATCAAAGGAGGTTGAATCCGAACCTGAAGGAAGTGGTTAAGAAGGAGATCATGAAGCTCCTGGAAGCTGGGATCATCTATCCCATTTTAGACAGTGCTTGGGTCAGTCCAGTTCATGTGTTCCTAAGAAAGGAGGAGTCACAGTGGTGAAAAATGAGAAGAATGAGCTAATTCCTACAAGGACTATGACTGGACACATGATGTGCATAGACTACATTTGCATATCGCAGAATGTCATTCGGACTTTGTAATGCTCCTGCGACCTTCCAACGGTGCATGATGTCCATTTTCACAGACATGATTGAGAAGTTTATGGAAGTCTTTATGGATGACTTTTCTGTTTATAGGTCATCTTTTAAAGGTTGTCTGGACGACTTATGCGCAGTATTGCAGCGGTGTGAAGAGAAGCACTTAGTCCTGAACTGGGAAAAGTGCCACTTTATGGTTCGAGATGGCATTCTACTTGGGCACAAAGTTTGAGCAGAAAGAATCGCAGTAGACCACGCCAAGATTGAAGTGATGACGACATTGCAAGCACCTGATTCTGTGAAATCAGTGAGGAGTTTTCTGGGTCATGTTGGGTTCTATAGAAGATTCATCAAAGACTTCAACAAAATTGCAAGGCCACTCACTGCTCTTCTCTGCAAAGATGTGAAATTTGAGTTCACTACAGAATGCCATTCAACCTTTGAACAGATCAAGCAAGCCTTGGTGAGTGCTCCAATTGTTCAACCTCCGGACTGGGATTTGCCTTTCGAGGTGATGTGTGATGCCAGTGACTTCGCGGTAGGAGCTGTGTTGGGACAGAAGAAAGACAAGAAGCTTCATGTTATCTACTATGCCAGCAGAACGTTGGATGATGCTCAGAAAAATTATGCAACAACTGAGAAGGAACTTTTGGCTGTGGTCTTTGCCTTTGAGAAATTTCGACAATACCTTGTTGGCTCCAAGGTAATTGTTCATACTGATCATTCTGCATTGAAGTACTTGATGCAAAAGAAGGATGCAAAGCCAAGGTTGTTGAGATGGATTTTGCTTCTTCAAGAGTTTGACATATAAGTAAAAGACAAGAAGGGAGTTGAGAATGGAGTAGCAGACCATCTCTCAAGGATCTGGATCGAGGATGACGTTCCCATTGATGATTTCCTGCCTGAAGAGAATGTCTACTTCGTTGAGACTCGTTTTCAAGCCACATCGTGTTCAGAAGAAAGCCCAGTGTCGATCGACACCCCCTCTGCAAACTTGAAGACTTGCGAATCACTTTTACTCGACACGAGCTCGCGACAAAGATCACGAGTGTCGATCGACACCATCAGTAGTGTCGATCGACACCCGTCCAAAACAACGTCCTCACTTCACAAGCTCTTGAACGAGGTGTTTCGGCAATTCATCTTTGCTGTATCTGAATGCTGACATTGTGAACTTCCTCACTGCTGACATTGAGCCTAAACATCTCAAGAACTATGAGAAGAAGAAGTTCATGAGAGAACATAGGACGTACTATTGGGATGAGCCTCATTTGTACAAGCATTGTTCAGACAATGTTTACCGAAGATGCATAACAGAGAGTGAAGTTCGAGATGTGCTTTTCCATTGTCATGGTTCTGAGTATGCTGGATACTTTGCTACTTTCAAGACAGTGTCCAAGGTTCTTCAAGCAGGCTTTTGGTGGCCTACTATGTTCAAGGATGCACAGCTGTTCATAACTCAATGTGATGTTTGTCAAAGAAGGGGGAAGATCAGCAAGAGACATGAGATGCCACAGAACTTCATCCTTGAAGTTGAAGTCTTTGATTGCTGGGGTATCGACTTCATGGGTCCTTTTCCTTCATCTTTTGAGAAACAGTACATCTTGGTTGCTGTGGACTATGTATCTAAGTGGGTAGAAGCAATTGCTTCTAAAACCGATGATGCTGCGGTGGTTCTTAAGCTGTTTCGAACCATAATTTTCTCAAGATTCGGAGTGCCTCAGATTGTTATAAGTGATGGTGGTTCTCACTTTATTAACAAGGTATTCAACAAGTTTCTGAAGAAGCATGATGTTCAATACCGTGTGGCTACTGCTTATCATCCTCAGACGAGTGGACAGGTTGAAGTTTCCAACAGATAGATCAAACAAATCCTGGAGAAGACAGTGGGCAATACAAGGAAGGATTGGGCTGTGAAGTTGGATGATGCACTTTGGGCTTACATGACGGCCTATAAAACACCACTTGGGACTACACCATTCCAGCTACTCTATGGCAAAGCATGGCATCTTTCTGTGGAATTGGAACACAAGGCATATTGGGCTATCAAGAAGATGAATTTCGACTTGAGGCCTGCTGCAGAAAGGCGCCTAGTACAGCTCAACGAGCTAGATAAACTTCGCTATCATGCTTATGAGAACTCAAAGATCTACAAAGAAAGGACTAAGGCATATCATGATAAGAAGATTGTCTCCAGACATTTCGAATCAAATGATCAGGTACTTTTATATAACTCTCGTTTGCAATTGTTTCCTAATAAATTGCGTTCACGTTGGTCAGGTCCCTTCACCATCAAAGAGGTCAGATCATATGGAGCTATTGTCCTGACAAATTCCGAAGGAGAAGAGTTCATTGTAAATGGACAGAGGGTGAAACACTATTGGGCTCAAGCCGAGATTCCAGCGGGACACATTGCTGGATGATGCACCAACAGCCTAAACGCGTGAACAGTCAAGCTATTGAAGTTAAAGAACGTTTAGTGGGAGGCAACTCACTGGTAAGTATTTATTTTATTTTATTTTGGTTTTACTAATATCTATTCGTTTTTATTTTATTATAAAAAAAGAGAGGAATTGGGCTCGACTAAATTAAGTGTCGATTGACACTAACGCGGGACACATGTAAGTCATTAAAAACCGACATTTCTCCCTTCTTCCCCATACACATATTCGCGATAAACCTTAGAAAAATTTCTCGCAAATCACAACTTCTCCGCTTCTTCACATAATTGAGTGATTCTAAGATCTAATCCGTACGGATTTTCGTCCTCTTTCATTATCCATAGTCCATTCTTTCGATCTGCCAAGGTATGTTCTTCAAATCTCTCAATTTTATTTTCGACCTTAAGGTGAAAAGTCTCGAATTCAACCTCTTTACCTTGATTTCTTGATTGAATGATGCTTATTTGGGTTGTGTACCATGATTTAGATCATTACCCAATTGTTTTCATCCTTTAATTTGCATAAACTTGAAATTTTCGAAATTGATGATGCATGTTGCGAATTTAGGGATTTTTATTTGGTTTTATGGCTGAAACTTGGTTGCTTTGTGGTATTGAGTATGTTTAAAATGATAAATGATGCACAATTGGGGTTGAGTTCATGATTTCGGGTTCAATTGGGGTTGCATTCATGGGTGTCGATCGACACCACTACTGTGTCGATTGACACCATCTAGTATCGATCCTGTGGCAACATTTTCAGACTTTGGATTTTGATTTTGGTTTTGATTTTGATTGCAGATGCCTCCACAGACTAAGAGACCGCGACAAGCTGAAGCGTCCGCTTCTGGGACTGCTAATGATGCACAGATTGGCTCTCTTCCACCTTGGCCTAAACGCGAAACCGCGAGGATCCCGATTGGACGAAACTGGGAAGACTTGCCAGCAAAAGAAGTCGCAAAATATGAGTGTGTCTACCGAGACATCAGTGAGACTTGGGATGAGTATGACATGCTGTCCTACAATGCGTGGCTGAAGGTGGATGTCACACCGACTCGATTTGCCATGAGAAGACGATGTCAGTATTGGACATCAAAGACGACATCCTGCAATTGCTGAGCAGAGTAGGGATGGGGACTATGGCAACAAGGCAGTAAGATCTTTACCCCGACCTTGTACACCAGTTTATCTCCACAGTTCGCGTCTATTACAGGAATGAAGTGGTGAAGAATGCTTTGGAAGGGACATTGACCTTCCTTATCCCCGGAATTCGCTACAGGATTCCACTTCCAGAGCTTTGTGGAGTCTATGGTTTTGAGAACGAGCATGCCACTGGTGTCTCTCTTCCACATCAGCTTCTAGATAACCAGGACTTCTGGTCACATTTTGGGAATGAGAGGTATGACTCTAAGACCTCTTCATAGACAGATATTCGCCATCCTACCCTTCGCTACCTTGTTCGCCTATTTGCTACTACACTCTTGTGTAAGCATGAGCCAGGGAAGATGTGCATGTCTGAGTTAGTGCTGCTGTATCACGCCATTTGGTCTACTCATCTGGGCTGAGAGAGAACGTCAACCTCGGTGCTGTGTTTGCTCATCACTTGGTTTCGCTGAAGACGAAGCCTTTCGCTGGATCCAAGATCAAACCCGAGATTGTTGGTAGTCTTCTCACTCCGATTTTCCAGCAATGCGGGATAGACACTTCCACTTGCTCCATTGTGACTTCGCGAGCCTTGGTTGATATGGATTATTTGCGGAGAGCTACTTGGGTGAAGCCAGAGAAGTTATGGGTTTTCACTAACTCGCAAACCGAGCAGCTTCTGGTCCAGTTACCTAACAGGGATATCACTCATATCACCAGCGATCCTGTCCGTCTTAGCTTCCAGCCGGATCCGATCCTACTGAGATCTGCTCCCGTCGCCAGACGCAGAGGTGTCTCTTCCCGCGCTGCAGCTTCATCTGCAGAGGATGCACCAGTTGAGGATCACCCACGATCTTCATCTTCGAGGCGCACCAGAGCACCACAGCCTATTGGTCCTCATCACCTTCCGGTTGCTCCAGAGATCCCCATGGAACATGCTGCTTTTCAGAGATACGTGGTTCAGAGCTTCCAGGCCATTTGGAATGCTATCACAGTTGTGTCAAATTGTGGCTGCGTCCGTTCATCCACACCACCGCGTTCTGATGAAGAGTAGTGTTTGCAACATTCCTAGTTTAGTCTTTCTTTTTCCTTGAGTCAGTTTTTCTTTTTCTTGAGTCAGCTTTTGTTTCCATTTGTTTCTGTACTTTGTTTCACAACTTGTTGCAACCTTTGAGATTATGGATCATGTTGTGCTTTTAACAGCTTGGATGACTCTAACAACAATCTGACTTAACAACATACACGTTCGTGTAGAGGAACTCTGTTTACGGGCAGAGTGTCGATCGACACCACTACTGTGTAGATCGACACCAGCAGACAGCAACGATCGACACCACCTTGTGTCGATCGACGCCACACGCAGGTTCAAGTAATCCATTTTTCTCTTGGTTCTGTAACTGTTTCACACAAATTTTTTTCTATCCAAACTCAAGCTTAATAACACTGGGGACAGTGTTGTTCAAGTCTAGGGGAGGTAGTTGCTAACATTGTGTTTTGTTTTGAGAGTCAGTTGAGTCAGTCAAAAACTTGTTTTATTGAGTCAAAATTAGTTGAAACTTTCAGTTTTTCTTGGAACTAACCGCATAATGTTGACACTTGAAGGACCATTGCTATAGTAGTTGATTGCAGGTTTTACTAAGTAGAAAGCTACAAGTGGATCAATCTAACAGAGAGAGTTCAGATTCTTTTATAGAACTAGGTATGCATTGGACTTGATTCCTCTTTCAGCACTGACAAGATAAGAAAACTACAGTCTCTCTTTGATCTTCCCTTGAGAAAAGAAAAAAAATAAGAAGTCTAACCAAGGAATAGTGCAAAGATCCTCATGAGTCTGTCTCCTCACAAGGAACAATATTAGTGAGAGCTCATGAACATGTCTCCTCACAAGGAACAATATTAGTGAGAGCTCATGAACCTGTCTCCTCACAAGGAACACAAGTAAAGAGCAGCACTATTCCAAGGCTTCAAAAGAATAAGAAAAGTCAATGAAAAGATCTTAGAACACCCTGAAAATGGGCAACAGTTGACTGAGGGAAGAGAAAATAGGAGAGCTGTATAAAGAATGTCTTGTTCAAGCACTAAGGAAGGGAAATAATCTGTAAAGTTCTTTGGTCATACCGTTGTTAGAGTTCGAAATTTTACTAAAGAAGGGATCTGGACTTGAACTGGGAGATTGCTAAGCTTGTGGTAAGTACACTGAAACATTACCTAAGGTTGGCTCTATGGTATATGGAATTCAAGAGTGTTAACCAATGTGGCGTTCTGAAAGCTAGCTGAATGTTTCTGATTTCAAACTTCTACTTCATTCTAAGTTTTTGTTTTGCTTGAGGGCAAGCAAAAGCTAAGTCTGGGGGAGTTGATATATCATGGTTTTTACCACTTTTTAGCGATGATATGAGTCCTTTTTATAGAGTCTTTTGTTATTTTTAGAGTCCTATTAGAGTCTTTACAGGATAGAATACATTTGGAGTTTAAAGGGAGATTTTGGAGCTTATTGAAGCGTTCTGGAGAAGCAGGCAAAGTGATGAAGTTGGAGCCGAAATACACGAAGGGTGTCGATCGACACTAACCCTTGGTGTCGATTTAGTGTCGATCGACACCAATGAAGTCGGCCAAGTTTCGCGATTCTCACAGGAAAAAGGAAATTGCCTCAAGTTCTCATAATTTACAAGATTGCCCCTGACGCAAATTCAATCATAAATATATAAAATTTTGAGATTAAACAATTTCCTATGACTATAAATTGATAGTAATTTATGAAATTTAATTATATTTAATAAATACTTATTGAAATCTACAATTTGTTATCATTAACTAGTAAAAATTGTATAAAAAACTAAACATTTATCTTTAATAAACAAAAAAAATGTTAGAAAATTCACCTTTAAAAAACAGAGGGAGTATGTAATATTGAGTTTGGTTCAGTTAACCCGAAATCCTAGGCTTATCTGTTGGTGATGTTCTGATGTTCAGTGTGGGATAATAATATAAATGGAAAACAAAATTAAATAGTCGAGAGAAAAATCACACATAATTCTTTATTTAGATGATAGCAAATAGAAGGCATATACAATCCATGATCGACAACCTTCTAAATAAATACATAAACTAGAAAGCAACTTATTAAACCAAAAACGACATCGTATATTACGTGCCATCTGAGTTAGCTCTTTGTTAGATTTTTTTTTGTTTTATCTCAAAACAGCGTCGTTCTAAACAAATTTTTTTAACTACTATTTTAACTAAAAAGACATCGTATATTACGTGACATCTGAGTCAGCTCTTTGTTAGATTTTTTTTTTCTCAAAACGGCGTCGTTTTAAACAATTTTTTTAACTACGCTTTTAACTAAAACGACATCGTATATTATGTGACATCTGAATCAGCATAAACTGACAGCAAAACTAATATTTTTACGACTAGATATGGATTGGATGATTTTAATAAGTTTAGGTATAAATTGAACGGATTTATCATTGGGGTATGTTATAACCCAACACTATTATTGATGTATGATCCGTCCTTTTCGTACTTTTGATGTATGAGAAAACCGCAAGTCCCATTTTTGTCACATTCATAACAACAATTAAACACGTAAACACCAACACTTAGATGTGATAGTTTTGTGGATATGCTTGTGATATATCATGGTTTTTACCACTTTTTGGCCATGATATGAGTCCTTTTTATAGAGTCTTTTGTTATTTTTAGAGTCCTATTAGAGTCTTTACAGGATGGAGTACATTTGGAGCTTAAAGAGAGATTTTGGAGCTTATTGAAGCGTTCCGGAGAACCAGCCAAAGTGATGAAGTTGGAGCCGAAATACACGAAAGGTGTCAATCGACACTAACTCTTTGTGTCGATCGACACCAATGAAGTCGGCCAAGTTTCGTGATTCCCACTGGAAAAAGGAAATTTCCTCAAGTTCTCATAATTTACAAGATTGCCCCTGACGCAAATTTACTTGTATAAATAGTTTTGAAGGCATTGTTTAGCCATACACCTTATCATTATTTTCTGTTTTTGAGACTTAGAGAGAGATTGATCCTGAGCTTTTGGGGAGACAATTATGTACTCTTCCGAGAAGTTTTCTAACCCATGTATCATTCTCTTTTCTTATTTTATGCAATTTATTTCAGTCATGATTTGTGCTTTCATCTCCATGTCTGAGTAGTTTGCTAATTAGGTTAGGGTGATTTAGGGTTGATGATGAGTTTGTAGAATTATTAAGCTGTTAGGAAAATCAATTGGATCTTCATCTTGATTTGTGTTTATATTGATTTCTTAATTGATCACTTAGAAATAAAACCCTAGGTTGTTTAATAGATGCGAGAGCATTATTAATAACTTGAACTAATCATAGATGAGCAAAATATCTACTCGCAAAGAGATTTGGTTTAGAGATTTTGTGAACAATCGAACATGTTTTTAATGCTTGCCTTAATTGTTTGAATTTGCAAAGAGATTTGGAATTCTAGAATTTAGGCATAGATAACTTCTGCAACGAGAGTTGATTGGTTTTAAAATAGTGTTTCGAGTTCTAGACGGTTCTTAATAATTTCCTGACAGATTATTTTTTGCATTCTCGGATTCAACCTGATAATTACCCTTGCCTAGCGCCTTAGTCTCTTGAACTTTAATCACCTTTAATTTCGTTTACTGATTGCTTAGTAGTTTAATTTACTTTATTTGATTTGATCTAGTATAATTTGAACCTAGAAACCATAGTGTAGCATCTACTTCGTTTGGGATTCGATAACCCCTTATACTTCAACTGCATTGCTGTGCACTTGCAGTGTTGATTTATTTGGGTAAAACTTTGATCCTATCAGCTTGTTTAGGCAGTTTCAGCTGCAGGCTTAAGAGAGTCCTTGTTGCAGAAAGTAGCAAAGGCTTTAGCACATGTTTCACTCACAAAATTCACTTGAAACATCTAGTCACCAAAACAAAATTGGCATGGATTATTATTCTTTTTGTTGTCTATTATTCCAACAAAAATGATTATAATAACTAATGAGTTTGGCTTTACCAGAGTTCGCGTTACCAGAGTTCCGGAGACTGGTCATGGCACCACACATAGAGGATATACATGTCAACTTGCCGTATCTTTTGACATCGTTACCTTAGATAACCAATCAAAAATAAAATATAAACTAAAAAATTTGAGGTTAGTTTCTTGAGAAAATATTAAAAACAATTATAGAAATTTTGATGGTTATATCGTATTCTTTGTCATTTTGTACGTGATGGAATATTCAGCCTTTCATTAGAGGTTTCTATTGATTTTTAGAAAACAGATGCTAAATTTTCAAACCATTGAAGCTTCAGCATGATAGTGACATTGAAGGTGGGTACGCATAAGGAGGCAAAAGGACAATTAGATACTCGGGAAATCGGCCAATTCATACCTCAAGACTGCTCCGCGGTTCCGATCCGTACCTACATTATATACATGTGCTAAAACATACCCCACACATAATAAATTCAAATTGCATACACAAATTTACAAATAACGGTTATTTCATACATTGACCGCGATTCCGTTAGTCAACCGTGGATGGAGTCTGACATGTCCGTTACAGTGTATGATGTGGCGATGTACAATCACCTAATTAGACAAAAAAAATCGGTAAACTTAAATGACGTCGTTTTGACTTTTTTTTTGAAAAAAATTAACAAACTCAACAAAGCCATAACTTTAGAAATCATCTTCTTCAGAGATCTAGAAATCGAAGATTTGACCTTCGAAATACCGTCACTAGCCAGAATAAAAATATCTGTGTGACTATCAATTGTAACATCCTTAATGTCAGGATCATGATCAACACTAATCTGATTTGCTCTACCTCGACAAGACACAATTGCTCGCGAATCGCCACAGAATCTTCCCATTGATCAATTGCAGTCACTGCAGTTGAACCGCCACTCCCTAAATCTGAACTATTATCCGAAACAATCGTTTGGTTTGTATTCTCATAAGCTTTCGCAATTGTTCTTCGATGATCAACCAAGAACTCTCCCTTAAAAACATTAACACAACGTTAGTGTTTTATTCTCACACCCTACTAATCATAATATGCAAAAAAAAATATATATATATTTGTAACTTACATCTTTGAGGATATTCGAGAAGAGATGTTTCTGCAAATATGCAGCAACTTCATCACCTTTATGACCATCAAAGATTGCAAATAGCCCCAATTTATTACCTTTGATATTGATAAACTAAGCAACATGGTAATCCTCCATTGGATGGTTAGATTTTCCTTTAACGAGATTACATCCGTACTTGGATCCTCCTCCTTCATTGTTTTTTCCTTTACCCGAGTGAGATTTTTGTGCTACTACAACCTAACATCAACAAGAAGAAAACAGAAAAAACAAAAAACAAAAATCTCAAAATATTAGGAGATCTCGGGATGACGAGATCGACGTGAACATATTTCCTTATTGTTGTTATTAGGAAAGTTAACATTTGTGTAGATTCCCTTATTGTTAAATAGGAAGATTTACTATTATTAAATATGTAAACAGCTTGCTAGACAAGTTAAGACTTTGTATAAATAAGCCTATTGGCTAATGAATAAAGATGAGAAAACAAAAAACAAAAATCTCTAAATATTAGGAGATCTCGGGATGACGAGATCGACGTGAACATATTTCCTTATTGTTGTAAACAGCTTGCTAGACAAGTTAAGACTTTGTATAAATAAGCCTATTGGCTAATGAATAAAGATGAGAGAATTAAACTATCTACTTCTAAGGTTTCCTCCAAAATCTATCATGGTATCAGAGCTAAGATCCAGTTCCTATGGGTTTGAGTTTTGTTATTTTCAGAACATTAGCCACATACAAAAGGCTTTGTTCGATTCTTGACCGCCTACCGCTGCGGATCTTTCTTTCTATCTATTTTATTTTTTTTTCTTAGTTTTCTTTTCCAAAAAAAAAAAAAGTTACGTGATCTTATTATTGATATGTGTTAGAATAGGATATATTATTGATATGTGTTTGATATGAGATCATAAAATACAATATATAGTGGTAACATTAACATAATGCTAAACCCACAAAATGTAAACTTTTCTAAACACATAAGATAAATATGTTAATAGTAATATTGAGATCTAGAATGTTATTCTTTTGGGTTCACGGGCTTCACTTCATAGACGGTCCGCAAGATAAACGTCTTGCTTCTCAAGTTATCTCCAATACTCCCCCGCACGACAAACGTGGTATACGAAATCATCAAGCAGAATACGTATGTCGTGGACATCATGTCGAGGACGGACAAACAAGTCAACAGACTCCTCTGGATATAAACTTCAATCTTCAAAATAGGGATGGAACTTCAGCTCGTCTTTGGTATTGAAAGAAAGGGAATATTAACATCCCGTGGGTGCAAACTTCTCCACCTCCACAAATAATAATCGTCCTATCGCGGACAGTCCATAAATTGGACTAAAAAATGACCTAAAAACATGAGTGTTCCAATAGAAATCCCTAAAACCAAAATCAAACTCCCTCGTAATAGAAGAAGCTAAAAGAAATAGAAATTCTGAGAAATTTTAAACATAAGAATAAATCTCAGAAAATAGAAATAGATTGTGAAAACCCCAAAATCCTTAAATCAAATTATCATAAAGATCTCTCAAATACTTCTTCACGGTACAACCATAAATTATTGGATTATTTAGAAAACTTATTGAAAACCAAAACCCAACATAATTAAAGAAAATTAAAAACTGAAAAGAAAAAAAAAAACTATGTAACCAAACGATCAACATCTTCATCGTCTGCATCGTCAGCGTCTTCTCCATTGGTGGTCATCATTGTCTCCATGATCTCTTTTGATCACAAGACTACTAATGCAGAAAAGTTAACTTCAATCCCGAAGAATCGAAGGCTTTGATACCATGACAAATATTATAGAATAGGATATATTATTGATATGTGTTTGATATGAGACCATAAGATACAATATATAGTGTTAACATTAACATAATGCTAAACTCCCAAAATGTAAACTTTCATAAACACATAAGATAAATATGTTAATAGTAATATTGAGATCTAGAATATTCTTCTTTTGGGTTCACGGACTTCACTTCATAGACGGTCCGCAAGATAAATGTCTTGCTTCCCAAGTTATCTTCAATACAAAACCTTCTTAAACCAAGCAAGATCTCGAGGCTCAACATTACAACATAACAAGCAAATATAAAATTCTCGAAAACACTGTAAGTACACCATTACGACTAAGTTAAAAAAAATAAGAAAATTGAAGACAACCCAATGTGTGTCGGAACGAGAGCAGCACATCCTGGGCATTTGATTCGACAAAATTCTTCGGTGGCTATGAACGAATTAGCAAAATTGGCGAAATTTTCTATCAAAAAGACAATCTGCGATCATGACTCTGAGTTCATAGAGAAACACGAGGATGCATCAAGACGAGATGCATAGATTAAGAGGATGAAGCAAAAATTAAAGAGGGAAATGAGTGGAAGCAAACCTTAAGTTGCTTGAATCCGCAACGACGATCGCTAACTCATGTGCTACCAAGCCTTCCCTATCCTTCGTTATCCACTGAAAATCATTTTGGTATAGTAAGTTCATGAAATATTTTTTTAATTCAACCATATGCCATATATTTTTTAATTGCCAAACTCCAGAACAGTTCAATTCCTTCACATTACTCATCATCTTCATCCCCGATTTCCTAAAATCTGGAAAATACGGCATTCCCGACACATCGAGCGATTCCAAATCCAAACCGGAAATCGAAATCTGCAGAAGAATCAAATTGAGATCCACCTGGAAATCATGGAACCTGATCCGCTGCAGCTTCCGGAAACGAAGGAGATGCCGATGGAGAAGGGAAGAGTCTGTTCAGTGATGATGAAAGTGGAGCCGTTTTGTTTTCTTTTCTCCCAAAGTTAAAACGACGTCGTTTAACGGAAATTTTTTTCTTATTACATGACTGTACACCGCCACATCATACGTCGTAACGGACACGTCAGACTCCGTTCACAGTTGACTAACGGAATCGCGGTCAATGTATGAATTAGCCGTTATTTGTAAATTTAGGTATGCAATTTAAATTTATTATGTGTTAAGGTATGTTTTAGCACATGTCTATAACGTAGGTACAGATCGGGACCGCAGAACAGTTTTGAGGTATGAGTTGGCCGATTTCCCATTAGATACTCCATCTGTTTTCTTTTTAATTGTCAATTTAGGTTGTTTCGCACATATTAAGAAAACAACTAATTTTTCTGTTTTACCTCTAATTAATACACTATTTTATTTGATATGGTCAATTAATAAGCTTAAAAAAAGTAGGGTTAAAACTGGAAAATCTGTCATAAATCTGTATTGAAATCCGAAAACGACAATTATTTGTAAAAAAAAAAACAAGTCTACAACGACACTTAGGCTTCGAATGGTGACGTAGATCAAAAAATGCAGATCAAGCAGATCATGCAGATCAAGCAGAACAAATACAGATCAAGCAGATCATGCAAATCAAATGCATATCTGCAAATAATAATATTATATTAAATAATGTAACAATATAAAATAATGCAAATAAAATATATTAAAAGTCAAAAATAAAAAAATACATATAAATGCAATAAAAATACATTTAAATTTTAAATATTATCAAAAAATTAATTTCGATTACAAAATTAAAAGAAAATTTAAAAATAAAAATTAATACAAAGTAATTTCTTTTTTCTATATGTATTTGCAATATAAATGAAATAAATATAATCATGAGAATAAATATGTTTAAAAGTTTAAACATTATTAAAAAAAATCGATTACAAAATATGTAGAAAGTTTAAAAATAAAATTTAATATAGACTATTTTTCTCACATTTGACATATAATCTCATTCTCCAATTTTTTTCTATTTTAGTATCACATGGATGAGTCCTATTCATATTTACAATTAAAATATAATTTATAAAATAATATTTATGAATTTATTTTACTACTTTATACTAGTTAATAATTTTTAATTTTTGAATTATTATGTTTGTAAATATATTTATAGCAATAATTATATATATTCGTAAAAACATCAACACGCATAATACTATATAGTGATTGCAAACAAATTATATAAAAATTATGAATATGTAAAGTAAAAATATATATAATTTTAGCTATATATTTTTGATATTTATAAAGAAAATAAATACAATATATATATATATATATATTAAATATCTCACTAAATAAAAATATATATTCTTAAAAAAATTATTATACAGGAAAAACGAAAATTAAAATTAAATCATATTTTTAAACTTTAGAGGATTTGTTTATTGTATGGAAATGAATAAAACAAGTTATCAAACTAAAAACATTTAAGGAGAAAAAAAATAAAACAAAACAAAATTACATGATTGGTCACCTGCATGTGTCCACCCCCTTTTTCTCTCCTTTTTATTTCTTATGTGCAGATCAGATTATTTACAAAGGTTTTAATCTGCATGCAGATTATGTAATTTTTTAATATTATTTTTTAGTTCTGCAAAAAATTGGTGAATGGCAATTAAAATGCAGATCAATCTGCTTTTTTATAATCTGCATATGTTCTGCATTTGTTCTGCACATCCATTCAAACCCTTAAATTAAAACGGAGGGAGTACCACTGATTTGCCAATGGTTTTTAATGATCGAATTAATACCTGATAAAACTCATGCATTTCACATATTCATTTCTTTCATTCTTCAGGTTCCATAACTTTTATACGAGCCTGTCTCAATTGGTTAGTTGGTTCCTTAAATGAATTTGGGAGTCCCAAAGTTGTGAAGGAAACTCTTGGAAATGGTTTGCATTCTATCTTAGCATTTTACAACCATGTAAATTACTATTATTAATGTTGAATTTCATGTCAGTTTCTATTGAGTGAAAAACAAATATGAGGAACAAAATTAAACTTTATGTGTTTATGTGTAAGCTTATAGTTGTGTCACTGATGGTTTTTACGATGACGATTGTTCCATTCAATCAATTACTTACTTCAGAATATTACATAGTGATATACTGCATTTTTTTCTTCAACTTTAAAGAGGAAAATGTACTATTTATAGCGTTTAGATAATCTACTAAAGTTTTTCTCGATTATATCTCTAATGTAACTTATATCTATCAGAAATTCCAAATTAATGTTAAAAATTTAGTAACATTACATTTCGTTACATTTAAGTAAAAATATTTTATCCATCCTCATCCGCCCATAGGACGCGCTAAACCCTAGTGGTAATATAAAATTTCACGCAAAGCAGAGTTAACCAACTAGTAATAATATAAATTGGAAAACAAAATTAAATAATTGAGAGAAGAATCACACATAACTTTTTATTTAGATGATATTAGATAGAAGGCATATACAATCTAGGATCGACAACCTTCTAAATAGATACACAAAACCAAAACAATTTATTAAAATACTAGCACCAACGTCTAGCTAGCATTTTCGTCACATTCATAATAATAATTAAACACATAGACACGAACACTTAGATGTGATATTTTCGTGGATATGCTTGTTTAGGCAGTTTCAGCTGCAGGCTTAAGAGAGTCTTTGTTGCAGATAGTAGCACAAACTTTGGCACATTGGTCAACCGCTTCATTCACAATTTCACTTGCAGCATCTAGTCCCCGAAACAAAATTGGAATGAATTATTATTCTTTTGTTGTCTATTATTCCAACAAAAATGATTACAATAACTAATGAGTTTGGCGGAGTTCGTTTTATCGGAGTTCTGGAGAGTGGTCATGGCACCGCACATAGAGGATATACACCCTAACTTGCAGTATCCTTTGACATCGTTACCTTAGATAAAAAAAAAAGTTGCATACAAACTTGCAACAAAAATGAAATCTTGATCCATCTTGGTAACAAATACTATAACTTATTGATGCATAATTAATACAATATAAAAATGAGTTCAAATTTACCAGGGTTTTGGAGAATGTCATAAGGAAATCCCGGAGGGCAGCTACTCTCGGAAACATTTTTGCATCCACTGAAACTTACACAGACTGGTTCGGGGGCTCCTTTTAGACGGCATTCATTAAACATATCTCTAGAAATCTGAATAGGGCAGGGGCAGCAGATCTTTGCTTCGACTTGAGTTTGTGTCATGACCAAACTCAGTATAAGAACATTTAAAACCACAGTTTTTCCTTCCATCTTTTTGGTTGATATTACTTGTTTGATCACAAATTTACTTAGAGAAAACACTTATAGTTATAAGAGTTTGTTGATGAAATGGTGATGAAACCAAACTTGCTTAAATACTTCTTCTTCTACAACTTGCCACCACAAACTTCATTTATTTAATGCTCTATAGAGTCTGCACAATGGCTATCACATTCTTTAATAACCAGCTTATCTCCTCAAACTATTGCACCTACCGATACCTTCCGAGCAATCTTTTAAATTAATGGTGCTTCTCTAGAGAATTCATTTGTTTTAATTTTTTTGTATTTTTGAAAAATAAATAAGAACAAAAAAGCTAAAAAATTGTTTTGGCACTGGGTTAGTTCTATATAAAAAAAAACTTATATCCATTTTTTTGTCACTTTAATGCTAAAAAAACTAGTTTTGTTCGGATACCTAATTAATATATTTTCTTAAAAACACGACATAACTTTGCATACATATATTTTGTATGTTCTGCTTCTAGCGGACTAACTTTACTTTTTAATGTAAGTTCTGATCATTTAGTTCGTTCTTCCGCTGCGACAATTTGGAGTATGAGATTCGAAAGAAAATTTGAAAATGCCAAATTTGTTTTACTGCATTATGTTGATAAAGTTATAGTAAAGCTAATATGTGACTTGACTAATCTTACCAAATCAAACTCGATTGTTCAAAGGAAGGCAAACTGTAAAACCATTCTAGCTTCTGAAATTGTTTAAGGATATCACAAGAAGAAGGGGCTGAAAGGAAAGCCATCAAAGTAGACATAGGTATTAGGATAGTATCATATATTCTCTTTATGTATATTATACATATCTCTTTAGGCATATTTACTATTCTCTTATGTAAACCCTAAGGGGTTATGTCGGTTGTAACACATATATATATAGCCGCTTGGCTTGTGAATAATACACAGAAACACATTCAAACACATTGTTCTCAGTTTACATGGTATCAGAGAATTAAAATTCTGAGACCTAAATTCGTTTTTTTCTGTCGTGTTCTCTAAGGTTTCTCGAAGTTCGAATCTCCTTACCTTGTTTGCTGCTACTCTTCGTGTAAGATCTAGCAAGTATGGTTGAAATCGATGATTCCCCTGTGTCTAAAAGCGGAACATCAGAAGATAGGAGTACGGAAGTTACGACACCATACTCTCTCTATGCTTCGGATAATCTGGGCGCTATGATTACATCAGTAATGCTAACCGGTGAGAATTACAATGAGTGGGCCTCCGAGATGACCAACGCTCTTCGTGCCAAACGGAAGCTAGGTTTTATCGAATGAACAATACTGAAGCCTCTGCCTAATGATCCAAATCTCGAGCTCTGGCTTTCAGTGAACTCTATGATTGTGGGATGGATCCGTACCACCATTGAACAAGGGTCCGATCCACAGTCACGTTTATTCAAGACTCCTACAAGTTGTGGGAAAATCTTAGGAAACGTTTCTCTGTGGGAAACAAGGTGCGTGTACATCATCCTAAAGAACAACTGGCCTCGTGTAGGCAAGATGGTCAAGCTGTGATAGACTATTATGCACGTCTATCAAGAATGTGGGAAGAGCTCGATATGTACAAGTCTCTTCCAGTGTGTACTTGTACTGCTTCTCCTCTAATTGAGAAGGAGCGTGAAGAAGAGAAGATGCACCGGTTTGTGATGGGCTTAGACGAAGCTCGTTTTGGAGGTTTATGTCAAGCGATCATCTCGTCGGATGCTACCCTTGATCTTGGTGACATCGACTCAAAGGTGATTCGTGAGGAACAACGCATCAACAAAGCTACCGAACGAGAATCTCAACAAAGCGCGGTGGGTTTTCTTACTAAGCAAGATCCCTCATTCGATCCACCACGTCCACAAACTACTAGAAGTTCGGGAAGTTCTGGAAGTCGTGATCGAAGTTTTCAGTGTACTCATTGTGGGCGTAGTGGCCATGAGAAGGCGAATTGTTGGCAGCTAGTTGGGTTCCCTGATTGGTTTGAGGAACGCTCGCAGAACAAAGGAGGCAGAGGTGGAAACAGAGGAGGTCGAGTTCGCGGTGGAAGCAGATGCCATTGCTTGTCCCATCCTGTTTGTTCATTTGCCTTCCTCTCTCCTGATTGTTCGCAAACAATACATCACCATGCGAACCTTCTGCTCCTGGCTTCTGTTTTCGCTCGTAATGAGATTGGAGCGAAACAACAACTGTCTCCAAAGATATTGTCTCCTTGTTGCACGTGAGTGCTGTTAGCAGAGTCTCATACGAAGGAGTTAATGAACACAACAAGATCATGGCTTTATCTACGTCCTCAACCTTAACCCCCCCCCACACGAGCCAGATTCCCGACGATCTAATTGAAGACGTGTACGTGCTGCATCAGATCTGATCCTTCTGACATCTTCGGCCCGTACAAACGCTGCTTGAGATACAACTTGCTGGATAAGGTTTTCGACATATACAGATTCTCCAGTTTCTCCCAGATCTCTCTATAGGTTGTGCGATCCTCCACCTGAAGCATCACCTCGTCTGAAAGACACAGACGAATTGTCGAAACAGCCTGCGCCTGCATCTCCTCCCAATCCTCATCCGCCAGGGCTTCTGGTTTTTCATTCGTTAAAGCTTTCTTGATCTTCTGCTGTGTTTGAAGATCCTTCACTCGTCCTTGCCAAAGACTGAAATTTCCCTTCCCATCGAATCGCGGAATCTCGAACTTGAGAGAACCTCCCGTCATTAAAACTTAAGCTCTGATACCAGTTGTTGTGAAACAAGAACGATAAAGCAAAGAAACGAAACGTTTTGAGGAAAAATACCCTTCTAGGGTTTCTTATTAACTCGTGTGATAATAATTTACAACCCTAACACCTTGTATTTTATAAGCTCAAAAACCCGATTTCTAAACCGCCTAGTAAAGGGTTTTCCTTTTCTTAAGCCCAATAGGAAACCGTCCCCCCGTACCCCCCAAAAACCCTGCCTTCGGCCCATTGCTAGTGCCCGTCCGAGGGCTGGCCCTTTTACAGTTGTGCATCTGATTAGAGTCACTTGGACAACAGTTAGGGTTGTGATCTGTGAATTTATATTATGCAACTGTTTTGATCTGTAATCACATATGTTGAGTCCATGAGATTGTTTGTTGATTGATGATGATGATGAGTGATAATATTAGTGATGATGATAGTATGTTGTTATGTTGGTATGGTGGATATTATGTGATGTTTATGTGCAGTCGGACTGGAGACAAGGACATGACGGTCCCGTCGAAGCCCGTAAACCGGCTGATGAGGCAAATGTGGCGTTTGACCTTTCGAGGTGACGACCAACCCAATGTGTCAGGTGTCAGTGCCATGTGTGATGTGTAAAGTGTGTGAAGTTTATGATATAGGATGTGATATGATGCTTGATTATTGTTGTTGGTATGAATCATGTGGACATGTATGATCGGCCTCACTGAGTAATTCATCACTCATCCCTCTTTTTCCCCCTTTAGTGTGTGTAGTTGTGTTGCTTGTACTGCAAGTTATGGTGCGAGACCTAGGACACAAAAGTGACGTGAACAAATGTTACAATTTGGTATCAGAACTTAGGTTAGCCAAGCCGGTTCTTACCCGGAAGGCTGGTCCTAGATTTAAAAATAAAAAAAAATGTTTTCAAAAATATTTTAAAATAAAATGTTTCCGAAAACGTTTCAAAGAATTTGGGAAATGGTTCAAGGAAAAATGATCTTTAGGTGTTTAAGATCTTGTGCTTATGTTGTTTGTTTGTAAGTCTTAAGTTGATTGAGTAGTTGGTAGGTTATTTGTGCTTAGTCGTTTTATTTGTATAGAAAAAGGTTTTATAGTGTCTAGTTAGAAGAGTATAGCCCCACACTTTGTTCAATATCGGATCCACACCTAGTTTGTGAGTCGAATTGATAAGTGTTGAGCTTCAAGAGACGTGTTGTTAGGAAAACAAAGTAGAGTTAAACCGCACGAGCAACAGTGGTGGAATCATGAAGATTTAGAAGACGTTTTGTACAAGCTAAAAAAATTGGTGGTGCAGAATGAGGTGATCATAGAAAGAGATGTGAGATGTTATGTCGAGATCAAAGGAAATGAATCAGCTGACGACAATCGTGGGAAATGTAATCATCGGTGAAACATCGGTCAAAGTAGAATGTGGCGGATGAAGTTCAAGGGAAGAAACAAGTCAGGGATGAGCCAAGGTTAAGAAGTAGTGTTGATTATATGCGTAATAAGGATATGGAGCAAAGTGGGACACCAAAAGGTTAATGATGAGAGTCATGGATGTGTGGATCGAGCCAATGGACTCATGGCTTAAGAACTCACATAAGAGCCTTAAGGCTAGAATTCAATGTCATTTTTCACCATTACAGCATAGCTTTGGACGAGGATGAGGAGATTCCTAGTAAAGCGATGGAAAGTTGGAAGTTGTTTATGGTGGAGAAAGAAATATTATGTTGGATTGTTTGTCTGTTATCAAGATGGACTTCATGGGGGTGCTTAAGATAGTATATTCAAGATCATGTTATATAGGATTGAACCCAAAAAGGAATTGGAGACTATAACATGAATATTAAATAAAGAGGAGTTAAGATATGGTGTAAAGGTATACTTGCAAGTTCTTGCCAATGTAGTGTGAATACGTGAATTTCAAGACTAAAGATAATCGTGAGAGTTATGGGTATCCTTTTTTGGACATTTTGCTAGGAAAAGAAGTTTGCCTATGTAATAGTCGTAAAAGAAATACAACCCAAGTGGGCAGAAGGATAAGGGGGATACCGTCTGGGAAGGAAGGGTCCATTCAAATTGTCTGAGAAGCAGGGTGGCACAGCAAAAGCATAGTGGTGCAATGCTCAGCGTAGATGTCTCCACTAAATGATGACGAAGCTAGGAGCGCTTGTTGATCGTTAATGTTACGAAGCTAAACTTATGGTTAGATGAGTAAAAGCAAAGGAACGTTTAATGGTTTGGAGATATGGAAAATTCTTTAAACCATGAGTACTGAGTTATAAGCATGGCTGAAAAGTCTTGTGGGAATCAACCTCGTGTGCAGTGGTTGTACTTTGATTTGCAAGTCGCCTGACAAAAGAACTTCGAAGAGGCGCTACAAGAAGAAAATTTTTTTGTTTAAAAGCTGAGGAAGTTAACAAGAAAGACCACAAGACCTTATTTTAATGCAAGTGGATGGCCGGGTTCAATCAACCCCTACAGTTGAAATTGGATGTAGTGAAGAACTCTTTCCGCGAAGTGGTCTATGGAAATCTCATCACAATGCGGAGTCATCAAGATGGAGCGATGGGTTGTAGCAAATTTTTACTGCGTTAGGAATATATGCGGGTTTGTTGATGACTTTATCAGAATTTGAGAGTCTAGTTTAAATGGAATGAAGCATGATCTTTCGAAGTGCGGTCTAGGTGAAAGTGGGGGAGAATGTGACCCACAAAAGTGAGGACCCAAGAACTTGGAATGGTGAAAGAGACAGTGGAGTAAGTAGAATGGACAGGAAAAAGATTTTTTATCGCCATAAGGGTTATGCAAACAAAATGGGAAGGGTATGAGGATTATCCATGGTGGCGCACCCTAACGCGAGTTTTTTTAAGGGAACTAGTAAAAAGACAAGGATTGAAGTTCATAGCTGTGGTGTCAGGGGGTCTCAACGAGATTATGGATAAAGTTAAGGTCGTAGTCAAGTGGCTGGATTTTCTCGAGGAATTATAGGATGTTCATGAGTGCAACAAAAGTTATACTGACAAGAGGAGAAAGGATTTAGCATTCGCAGTTGGATATGCTGACAAGAGGAGAAAGGATTTAAAAATGAGGATGTTTAGGGAAGCTGATAAATTGAGGAAGTTGAAAAAATTTAGACCGTGTCATATGGGACTGTACATTATAACAAAGAGAATCGGCGCAGTATCTTATGAGTTGGACCTGCCTGAAGAGCTACTGATTTCCATGATGTATTCTATATTTTGGTTTGTGCATAGTTGTAAAAAAACCAGAAGTGATTATTTTAAAACTGCTGGCAGACTTGGAAAAAAAATTATTTGTTTGATGAGAGCGTAAGAGAAACTTATGTTGATAGGAGACTGAGTTTTGGATATAAACGGTATTGGCGGTACAAGTATGTTAGAGAAGGATGAAAAAAATGTTATGGAAACTGAATAGCAAATAATGTCGGTATGACTAGAGCTCTTTAAGGAGGACCAGAGTGGAGCTAACTCATGTCACAGATTTGTGTCACATATTCGAGGATGAGTACCATTTAAGTGGGGGATAATTGTTACGAAATGTTTTGGACAAGTAACATATTGGACCGAATGTGATATAGGGCATTTGTAATGGTTTATGAATTAAATTTATTTGGGCCAAAACTAAAGGAGAAGCTTAGAAGCAACCTAACGTCTCATCCCTCTAGATTTAGGGCATGACTGCTTTAAACGCAACGGTTGTGGGCGTTTGCGTAAGTGGGAAATTACGGTTAACAACATTACTAAATGGTTTGTACAACTGACATAGAGGTTAGAAACGGATGCGTTTGTGCAATACTCACGACTAGTTAACTTGCGTGTGCAGTAGCAGTTAAACAATAAATTAACAATATAAACATATTTTATAACTACAAAGAATTAAAAACCATATTATTATAAAAACTATAAAATTAGTAATTATAAAAACAGTATGTTTATAATACTTACATTTATTTCTTAAATTTTTTTAGTTTGGATGAAAGTTTTGATTTCAATAGAGAATATTTTTGTGGTGTGAAGATATTAGATGAAAATAATTTTAGTTGTTAGATAACTTATTTGTTGATGAGAGCGTAAGAGAAACTGATGTTGATAGGAGACTGAGTTTTGGATATAAACGGTATTGGCAGTACAAGTATGTTAGAGAAGGATGAAAAAAAATTGTTATGGAAACCGAATAGGAAATAATGTCGGTATGACCAGAGCTCTATAAGGAGGATCAAAGTGGAGCTAACTCATGTCACAGATTTGTGTCACAGATTCGAGGACGAATCCCATTTTTAAGTGGGGAATAATTGTCACGACTCGATTCCAGAAAACCGTAAATATTTTGGACAAGTAACATATTGTACCGAATGTGTTATAAGGCACTTGTAATGATGTTGATAGGAAACTGAGTTTTGGATATAAACGGTATTGGCGGTACAAGTATGTTAGAGAAGGATGGAAAAAAATGTTATGGAAAACAAATAGCAAATAATGTCGGTATGACCAGGGCTCTTTAAGGAGGATCAAAGTGGAGCTAACTCATGTCACAGATTCGTGTCACAGATTCGAGGACGAATCCCATTTAAGTGAGGAATAATTGTCACGACTTGGTTCCAGAAAACCGTAAATGTTTTGGACAAGTAACATATTGGACCGAATGTGTTATAAGGCACTTGTAATGGTTTATGAATTAAATTTATTTGGGCCAAAACTAAAGGAGAAGCCCAAAAGCAACCTAACGTCTCCTCCCTCTAGAAGGGCATGACTGGTTTAAACGCAGCGGTTGCGGTTGTGCGAGTTTGCGTAGTGGGAGATTACGGTTATCAACGTTACTAAATGGTTTGTACAACTGACATAGACGTTAGAAACAAATGCGTTTGCGAAATACTCACGACAAGTTAACTTGAGTGTGCAATAGCGAAAAAGCAATAAATTAACAATATAAACATATTTTCTAATCATAAAAAATTAAAAACCATATAATTATAAAAAAATATAAAATTATTAATTATAAAAATAGTATATGTATAATACTTACATTTTTTTCTTAATAGTTTTTTAGTTTGGGTAAAAGTTTTGATTTCAATAGAGAAATTTTTTTTCTATGAAGATAATTTTATTTGTTATATATCTTATTATATAAAATTGCCAATTAACATGATCGTGACATGTGTAAAGTTGATCGAGAAGATTTTGACACGTGTCATAATTAAAATCATATTCCTGAATAAAGAACTAAACTGAAAAGGAAAAATAAGAAATCTTATTATATAATGTTGGATGCGTCAAAATTGCTAATTAACATGATTGTGACATGTGTAAAGTTAATCGATAAGATTTTAACACGTGTCTTAATTAAAATTATATTCCTAAATAAAGAAAAAAAATGAAAAGGAAAAATAAGAAAAAGAAAAAGGATATATGTTTTTCCTTTTTTCAAGAAGGAAAAAATTAAATAAAATTAACTTCCATGTAGAAAATTATACAATCAAATATTAATTCTTAAAAAAATCTTATTGTATAAAGCTTGATGCATCAAAGTTAGTTTTAACATTATCGCAACACGTATCAAGTTAATCGATCAGATTTATACATATGTTAAAAATTCAACCAATTAGATTTTAACATAATGTTTAAATAAATCTAAAAATTAGTTTTAAGAAAAATCTTATTATATAAAGCTTGATGCATCAAAGTTAGTTTTAACATTATCGCAACACGTATCAAGTTAATCGATCAGATTTAGACATATGTTAAAAATTCAACCAATTAGATTTTAACATAATGTTTAAATAAATCTAAAAATTAGTTTGAAGAAAAAATAATATATTTTATGTTTTTCAATTAGATTAAAGAAATTGTATAATCGATTAGTACTATCAAAAAGAGAATAAAAAGGAATAAAAATGTAAATATTAAAATTAATAAAAAGGAAAATAAGTTTCTTTTATGTTTTTCATTTAGATTAAGAAAATTCTATGATAAATTACTAATACTAAAATGAAAAAAATAACAAATAAAAATAGTAAATATAGAAAATAAATATATTAGATTGAAGAAGTTTAAAAATCGATTGCCAATCCTAAAAAGAAAAGAATTATTACTACTCCCCTCTACATAATAAGATTTGTATCTCTCTTATTTTCACACTAATAAACCCAAAACTTCAAATATATATTCGAATAAAACTTCACAGCTAAAAGATTAGTTTAACTTTATGTGGTGTTATAAAATTTATATATTCATGCACGTAAGTTTAGTTACACGTAAGTTAGGTTACTTCACATGGGTTAGTTAATTTTCATATAGATCTTGTTATAATGCGAAGATATAAAGTTGCCAATTAACATGATCGTGACATGTGTAAAGTTAATCGAGAAGATTTTGACACGTGTTATAATTAACATCATATTCCTGAATAAAGAACTAAAATGAAAAGGAAAAATAAGAAATATCTTATTATATAAAGTAGGATGCGTCAAAGTTACTAATTAACATGATCGTGACACGTGGCAAGTTAATCGATAAGATTTCGACACGTGTTTTGATTAAAATATATTATAAATAAAAAATCTACTAATCCTAAAAGAAAAAGGAAAATAATATTAATTTTAAAAGAGAAATATATAAAATAATCCTAAAAGAAAAAGGAAAATACTACTATTTTAAAAAAGAAAAAGGAAACTTATATTCCTAAATAAAGAAAAAAATGAAAAGGAAAAATAAGAAAAAAGGATATATTTTTTCCTTTTTTCAAGAAGGAAAAAATTAAATTAAATTAAATTCCATGTAGAAAATTATACAATCAAATATTAATTCTTAAAATAATCTTATTATATAAAGCTTGATGCATCAAAGTTAGTTTTAATATTATCGCAACACGTATCAAGTTAATCGATCAGATTTAGACATATGTAAAAAAATTCAACCAATTACATTTTATCATAATGTTTAAATAAATCTAAAAATTAGTTTTAAAAACAAAAACAAAAAAGAAAATATTATATTTTATGTTTTTCAATTAGATTAAAGAAATTGTATAATCGATTAGTACTATCAACAAAAAAAAGAATAAAAAGGTAAATATTAAAATTAAGAAAAAGGAAAATAAGTTTCTTTTATGTTTTTCATTTAGGCTAAGAAAATTGTATGATCAATTACTAATACTAAAATGAAAAGAATAACAAATAATAGTAAATATAGAAAATAAATATATTAGATTGAGGAAGTTTAAAAATCGATTGTCAATCCTAAAAAGAAAAGAATTATTATTACTCACATCTACATAATAAGATTTGTATCTCTCTTATTTTCACACTAATAAACCCAAAACTTCAAATATATGTTCGAATAAAACTTTACAGCTAAAAGGTTAGTTTAACTATATGTGGTGTTATAAAATTTATATATTCATGCACGTAAGTTTAGTTACACGTAAGTTAGGTTACTTCACATGGGTTAGTTAATTTTCATATAGATCGTGTTATAATGGGAAGATTTAAGAAGGTCACTAACCAAATCTGAGAGTTCACACATGACTCTTCTACGAATGATTTTCCCCTCTTCCACAAAGATCCTCCATTTCCTCTTGAAGCCACTATTTTGTCTGAGGATTCAGATAGATTTAACCATTTTGTTTATCCGTTTATTTCGCACTGTAGTTACAAATTGAAGTATTTTTAAAAAATTGGAAATTTATAATAAGATATCACACTATTCATCTATACAAATTTGTACATTACTGCATACATACATATATATCTATTATAATAATGAAATGTGAATCCTAAAAACAAAGATTAACGTTATTTAGAATTCATCCATAACTAGTAATTAAGTTCATTCTAAAATATAATGCAGTATACCTTGATAGCTGATCGAGAAGACTCTAATAAATTAGTATTTGAGTTCTTGTTTAATTTATTTAGTTAGAAAAATGCGGCGCCGCCAATTTTGCAGATTGCTAAACGAAGCATTGCTAAGATATATATATATATAGTTTATATGAGTATATGTTTTCATTAATTCAATTCTCTACCATAGAATTAAAATGTTTTTATTCAATTTTCTACCATAAATTATTAGTGATATTTGATTTGACAATTTTGACTGAATTTTTAGATACTTAATTAAATATTTACAATAAGGTACTAGCTATTAATAAATTGTTATCCACTTTTGGCTAATTGTAGGTAATTTTTTAAGAAGAGTTATTAAGTTGACAAGAAACATTTTTTGACTATGTTTTCAATTTCCCTTATATTAATTAAATTAATTTGTTCCCATGTTTAAAAATTAATAAATATAAATAACTAGGGTTATATTTCAAAAACAACATGTTTTTTCATGAAAATGATATATTCCAAATTGAAATTTTATTTATATATATAGAAACTCACATTTGTTGGAAGTCTATTTGTTCATATAGAACACAAAATTTTGCTATCAAAAGTAGAATACTAGTTTAACATTTGTGAATTTTGCTATAAATTTTATTTACTCCCCAATAATGTGATAACATGTTTGTATTGGAAGAAGTAATAATATATTCACTCTCATATTTTCTTTAGTGTTATATATAAGATGTAGTTTGAATCCAGATAATCAGAAGAGAACATTACAATAGGGATTGAGATATTTACTAAAGTAAAATTAAATAAAGCGTTCTTTCTAAAATTGGCTAAAATAATGTATATATATAGGTCTTGGGTCGAGATAGGTTGAGTTATGATGATTTCATGACAAAACATGAAGTTTGAGATTGTTTTTTGGTCTGGGGATGGGATCGATCGATTTAGGTATGCAACGATCGATCGTCAGGTCGATCCAAAAATTCACGGCATTGATTTTTTATGCTTGATCGATCTGATGACTATTTCTGCGCATGCTTCATCTCCTCGCCAGACTGAGGTTTCTTTACGAAAACTGGCATAAATTTTGATCGCACCGTAGGATTGACTTCAAACCACTTCCAAATCAACTCAAAGATCTAGTTTTTATCCAAACTTCAACTCAACCCAACGGTGGAAATGGCTTCCAAGAATGCCAAACTTCAGACGTCTTTACATAGTTCTGCATCTCCATATGCTCGTTTGCACGCAAAATAGCTCATTTTGTCTAAAAGCGACCTAAAACCTGAAATAACTAAAATACTTACTCGAAATACCAATGAAAACATTGGGTTAGAATACGTCAAAAATGCAATACATCAATGGTCTCATACCAACTGCCCCTTAATCATGCGACTTCGAGGTTTTGCCCTTAATCATTCTCTAATCAACTTAACCTGAAAATTACTTAGGAAACTGCTTGACACCTTATTGGGACAATACCAATACCCAACTTTTGAACTGTTAATTCTGTAGCTTTTGTGTAACAGTAGCTTTTGAACTGTTAATTCATATTCACCATTGACCTAGACAGTCATGCAACGATATAGGATAATCGACAATTTTTTTTTTTTTTAAACCTTGGATAATCGACAAGTTGGTCATGAAATGAGTCAATGCAATCAGATTGGAGTTCTCTTCTATGTATATGAAGATGATTTGCTTCAGTTTAATGATCATACGCTACCTCAATGTAAAATCTCGACAGCTTGGCCATAAGTACAAGAACTCTAATATTTAGGGAACTAGATTTCAGTCTTATTCTTATGTATAATATAAAGATGCAATCTCTCAGTTAACGAAAGACACACAAAACTTCTTCAATAGTTTATGTTTCACTATATCGTTGTTGGTCATCTTTTTATTTATTTGTAAATATTCATTTTGTTGTGAAATAAATTCTGTAATTAGAAAAAAAAAACGCATCTCTAATTATATGTTTATAAAATATCTTATTTTGGCTCGTTTTTTGGAGAGTTATTATAGTAATACTGGCATAGTCGCTTAATTATATAGAAGTTCATGATCAAAGTCAAAAGAACAGATAGTGTCGCCATGATTGTTGCAATGCAGCTGAAACCCTAAGGTTTATTAATGAACTAATGAATCCAAATCGTTATCGTTACTGGATTAAAAAGTAGCCTGAGATTCGTGCTGACTCTATCCATGAAAAAAACAATATCATTTTTAAGCAATAGATAATTCAAACTAATATGAGTTAGAGAGATGACCTTCCTTTTGGATGATTAATTTAAGACAAGTGCATGATTAAAAAAAAGGAGGGGCATGGAAAACAAAACGTAATGAAAAAGACGGCAAATGCACAATTGTGGCGACATTATGAACTTGAGAAAACCTGAGAGAAGAGAGAAAGGATATATAAAACAACTATAACCAAGTTTCAAAATTTGGACTATAAATAGATCACCACACCTATATATTTCTATCTTCAAATCTAAGTTTTATTGAAAAGAAAAACAATTTTCAGCAAAAGAAAATATAAAAGAAAAGAAATGGCAAAGAACCTCAACTCCGTCAGCTTCACCGTTCTCTTGCTTGTCCTCGTGATGGCTTCCACAGGTACTAGTTTATCTATATTATACTTTGCAGTTGTCTTTTAATTAATTATATCTTGTGCTGATGAATATGTGAACAACATCTATATAGGATTCCTCAAGAGCGAGGCTGATGTCTGTGCTCCTGCGTGCACTACATCCCCACCTAAATTTTATGGGGAGTGCGGGCCGGCCCCGTTCACAGGTACAAATGCTGATTGCGTTGCCTGTTGCAAAACCAAATTTGGTTGTCCTCCAGTCTGTTGGGCGGTTGTTGAGGGAACCGACAAACACTGCCATTGCTACTCAAACTAAGTACCAACCTTTGTTTCCATTCGGTGTGAGGACATGACATGTGTCTATGTTTATGCTCACGTTTCTTTTGCTTCCAAAATAAAACATCAACGGCAAAGCTTATCACTGCTTGCCCCCAGTGTAATCTCATGTTGTGTGCACTTTTGTTTTCATTCTGGATATATATAAAACTTGTTTTGTGTTTCTGTTTCTCATTCCATTCCCACCTTGATATCCCCCATATATTGTCCAAATCTTGGACATTAAAATCAGAGTGGATTTCGCTTACTGCCAATTCTCCAAATTCTTTTAAAACGGTCTGAAATTCTAAGCGGTAAACCCCAAGACACAAGAGATTAAACCTCTTGGAGACTTAAACACAACCTTATCCGTTGTAGTTTTGTAGCTCTGCATGAACGATTCATGAAACCTAGGAGAGCTTCAAATTTGATTGACAAGAAGCCATTAGAAAAGCTATATATAAGATTCACATTTTTTTCATCTCTATCTTCGTTTTCCTTTAAGATTTTAATTAAGTTTTTCTTGTTTATGCTTTTAGCTTTTAAGCTTTCCAGAATCAAAATCGCAAACGTTGTTAGTTTGTGGCCGAAGATAAAAACAACAAAATCATAAGATTCAATGCATAAACGACATTAAGCTTTTCGACACAAA
>JAHZTW010000004.1:7380279-7399035 GCA_020283515.1 Alliaria petiolata
TATCCATGAAAAGAACAATATCATTTTTAAGCAATAGATAATTCAAACTAACGAAAAAATGAATATAAGAAAATGAGTTAGAGAGATGACCTTCCTTTTGGATGATTAATTTAAGACAAATGCATGATTAAAATAAAGGAGGGACATGGAAAACAAAACGTAATGAAAAGACGGCAATGCACAATTGTGGCGACATTATGAACTTGTGAAAACCTGAGAAAAGAGAGGTAGGATATATAAAACAAGTATAACCAAGTTTCAAAATTTGGACTATAAATAGATCACCACATCTATGGATTTGTATCTTCAAATCTAAGTTTTATTGAAAAGAAAAACAATTTTCAGCAAAAGAAAATATAAAAGAAAAGAAATGGCAAAGAACCTCAACTCCGTCAGCTTCACCGTTCTCTTGCTTGTCCTCGTGATGGCTTCCACAGGTACTAGTTTATCTATATTATACTTTGCAGTTGTCTTTTAATTAATTATATCTTGTGCTGATGAATATGTGAACAACATCTATATAGGATTCCTCAAGAGCGAGGCTGATGTCTGTGCTCCTGCGTGCACTACATCCCCACCTAAATTTTATGGGGAGTGCGGGCCGGCCCCGTTCACAGGTACAAATGCTGATTGCGTTGCCTGTTGCAAAACCAAATTTGGTTGTCCTCCAGTCTGTTGGGCGGTTGTTGAGGGAACCGACAAACACTGCCATTGCTACTCAAACTAAGTACCAACCTTTGTTTCCATTCGGTGTGAGGACATGACATGTGTCTATGTTTATGCTCACGTTTCTTTTGCTTCCAAAATAAAACATCAACAGCAAAGCTTATAACTGCTTGCCCCCAGTGTAATCTCATGTTGTGTGCACTTTTGTTTTCATTCTGGATATATATAAAACTTGTTTTGTGTTTCTGTTTCTCATTCCATTCCCACCTTGATATCCCCCATATATTGACCAAATCTTGGACATTAAAATCAGAGTGGATTTCGCTTACTGCCAATTCTCCAAATTCTTTTAAAACGGTCTGAAATTCTAAGCGGTAAACCCCAAGACACAAGAGATTAAACCTCTTGGAGACTTAAACACAACCTTATCCGTTGTAGTTTTGTAGCTCTGCATGAACGATTCATGAAACCTAGGAGAGCTTCAAATTTGATTGACAAGAAGCCATTAGAAAAGCTATATATAAGATTCACATTTTTTTCATCTCTATCTTCGTTTTCCTTTAAGATTTTAATTAAGTTTTTCTTGTTTATGCTTTTAGCTTTTAAGCTTTCCAGAATCAAAATCGCAAACGTTGTTAGTTTGTGGCCGAAGATAAAAACAACAAAATCATAAGATTCAATGCATAAACGAGATTAAGCTTTTCGACACAAACACAAACACTTATATTATTTTAAAAACCAACAAACCAACATTTAAGTCTAAAGTAAAGATCCATATGCAAAAAATAGACATAAATCTGATACGAGCCTGTGCTTGTGCTCGTGTTAATCGAGTAGTAGGAACCGGAGGCTTCTTCTTCGGAGCCGTGGTTTAACGTGAGAAGAGAAAAAAGAGAAATTTATCTTAAGTTTCCTTTTAACCCTAGTCTCTCTTTGAGAACAAGGTTAATTGTTGGAAGTTTATTTCTTATTGAATATAAGAGACCCTTATATAGGCCAACGATACAAACTAGTTTTTCTAAAGTGAAAAGGAAAAGACTCTAGACCAAAACCAAAAAGGAAAAACACCCAAACATAATTTTAAGGAAAATAACATTTTAACTTAATAATCTATTTTCGATGTTACCAAGTTTCGTTATGTTTCGGCATCAGGATTGCCGCAAACTTATTGTAAATACAAACAAAATATGATGTTGCCAAGTTTTTTTTCAAGAAGAAACTTTAAGCGAACATGACGCAGCAGTTAAGAATAAACTGGTGGTGTTCAACAGCATCGCAGTAATTTCTTAATTGCTCCCAAACCTGCTCTTCCTTGTCTAGAGAAGGAAAACATGTGCAAAGCACCACTCTCCTATTCCAAGGCGAAGGTCCAATCACCAACAGCCTATCTCCAATCGACTTGAACGCAACTCCCCATCCAAAGGCGGCATTTGATCTCAGAGGCGCAACACCAATTTTCTTCCAAGCGTTTGCGTTTATATCATAAACACGAAGCTCGTTCGAAGATATATCCAACGTGTATAGGTTGTCGTTGACCACGGCAATGAGGGGCGGCGAGTGGCAAGATGTGAAGCTCATGTCTCCGAGTATGTTGGGTATCAGCGCCCAAGAATTTGTCACCTCGTCGTAACTTTCTCCACAAGTTAGGCTTTCATCATTCTCATCACGGCCACCGAGGACGTAAAACTTGTCACGTAAGAAACAGCCAGAGCTGAATTTCCTTCGCTTATGCATTCCCTGAATCGCAGTCCACATTTTGGATTCTGAATTATACTTCTCGCAGGTGTTCAAAACCTCACGGTTCCCATTTTCGTCAATATGAATTCCTCCTGCAAAATAAGCATTGGTTCCATGGCTGGCAGAACCATACATGACCATCGGTGTGATCATTGCAGGACCTTTAAACCACTTATGCTTCTCTAGCTCGTATCGCCACACTACAATGTCCTCCATCTGCTTTTCAATGACGATTAATTGCGTACCGGCACTAATCGTTTCCTTATCGCTATGGAAGAAGCAATAGTCATATCAGAAGGAACTTGTGGAAGTTCTCGAAAACTCTCAAAATCCTTATCAAATATTGTCCAACGAGTTTCACCACCTGAATGCAAAAACACGTCTGGTTTCACAATCCCGCGTTCTTACAGAGCCTTAAAAATGTAAAAACTCTTTAATAACTGCATGAAAATTGAAACGTCTGTTGAGAAATTTTAGTTTCCCGAATTCAAAGCACCGAACACGAACAAAGATGTCAACCTCAAGCTCTTTTAAAAGCTTAGGAAAAACACAACCTGCATCATGAGCTTTTGAACCTTTCAAACTCTGAGTTGTTTCCACAACTTTTCCTTCTTCTTCTCCCTCAGAATTGGAATAAGGTTCTGCATTCAGGTCAGGAATTTTGGGTTTAAACTTCTTTGGCTCAGATTGGCAAGAGTTTTCTCCAATTCTGAGATCTTGATCTTTTCTTAGTATCAACATTTTTTTATTACTTTCTTTTGACATCTTTTTTTCTGTAAATTCCAAACCACAAAATTATAATATGAGTATATAATCACTTAATTTCTTTGTACGAATCTAATAGAAATTTTTTGATACACATAAAAAAGAAATTATAAATTCTCAATCATGTTGTAAATAAACTTGGAAAAAATAGTAGAGATTCTTTTACGGTTGAACATCAAAGAGATTTAAAATTGCACTACGTACGTAAAATCTCACTATTGAGAACAATATGAATTATTGGAAAGAAATGATATCTCACTATTTAAAACAATAGCGAAAACCACTATATATATATATAAAAAAATAATTTATCACATAAGATTTTTTTTTTTAAATTAGTAGTAAAGTGGAAAATTCACCACTCTAGTTTTTCATATTCTTACGTCATTAAGGTTTTTTTGTATTTACAAATAATTTTTATTACATTATTGAATATAAAAAACAAATCAGGCAATATGTGTTGTTTAACTGTAGTTACAAATTGACGTATTTTTCAAAAAGGAAATTTATAATAAGATATCACACTATGCATCTATACATATTTAAAAATTACTGCATACATACATATATATATATATCTATTATAATAATAAAATATGAATGCTAAAAACATAGATTAACCATATTTAGAATTCATCCATAACTAGTTATTAAGTTCATTATAAAATATAATGCAATATACCTTGATAGCTGATCGAGAAGACTCCAATAAATTAGTACTTGAATTGTGGTTTGATTTATTTAGTTAAAAAGATGCGGGCTGCTAATTTTGCAGATTACTAAGCAATAAATTGCTAAGATATATATAGTTTATCTGAGTATATGTTTTCATTAATTCAATTCTCTACCATAGTATTATAAAAAAATATTCAATTTTCTACCGTATTAGTGATATTTGATTTGACAATTTTGACTGGATTTTTAGATACTTAATTAAATATTTACCATAAAGTACTAGCTACTAATAAATTGTTGTTCACTTTTGGCTAATTGTTGGTAATTTTCTAAGAAGCGTTATTAAGTTGACAAGAAAATTTTTTTGACTATGTTTTCAATTTCCCTTATATTAATTAAATTAATTTGTTCCCATGTTTAAAAATTAATAAATATAAATAACTAGGGTTATATTTCAAAAACAACATGTTATTTCATGAAAATGATATATTACAAATTGAAACTTTATTTATATATGTAGAAATTCATATTTGTTGGAAGTCTATTTGTTCATATAGAACACAAAATTTTGCTATCAAAAGTAGAATACTAGTTTAACATTTCTGAATTTTGCTATAAAATTTATTAACTCCCTAATAATGTAATAACATGTTTGTATTGGAAGAACTAATAATATTTTTCATATCTTCTTTAGTGTTATATTTAAGATATAGTTAGAATCCTAGATAATTAGAAGAGAAGATTACAATAGAGATTGAGATATTTACTAAAGTAAAATTAAATAAAGCGTTCTCTCTAAAATTGGCTAACATAATGTATATATATAGGTCTTGGATCGAGATAGGTTGAGTTAGGATGATTTCATGACAAAACAGGAAGTTTGAGATTGTTTTTTTTGGTCTGGGGATGGAATCGATCGATCTAGGTATGCAACGATCGATCGTCTGGTCGATCCAAAAATTCACGGCATTGATTTTTTATGCTTAATCGATCTGATGACTATTTCTGCGCATGCTTCATATGGTCGCCATACTGGTTTTCTTTACGAAAACTGGCATAAAGTTTGATCGCACCGTTGGATCGACTTCAAACCACTTTCAAATGAAAGTCAACTCAAAGATCTAGTTTTTATCCAAACTTCAGCTCAACTCAACGGTGGAAACGGCTTCAAAGAATGCCAAACTTCAAACGTCTTTACATAGTTCTGCATCTGCATATGCTCGTTTGCACGCAAAATAGCTCATTTTGTCTCAAAGCGACCTATAACCTGAAATAACTAAAATACTCTTACTCGAAAAACCAATGAAAACATTGGGTTAGATGATATGCTCTCAAATTTACCCTAGAGCTACTCTCTCAAATTAAGAGATCAATCGCAGTACTTAGGGATCGAATCCGCAGGGAAAGAGATAGTGACACAACAAACTTATAATTTCGAATTAAGCTAAGAATAAAGATTAAAAGTAAAAGAAAGCGAATAATTAAAAGCGGTGTAAGTTCAGGAGACGAAACGCTAGGTTCAGGGAAATTCTCAGATGAATCCAAATTGCAGGTCTAGACAGAATGTTAGGAATTTATTAGGAACCGTTCTAGAACTCGAAACACAATTATAAAATCAACCAACTCTCGCTGCGAAGATTATCTATGTCTAAACCCTAGAATTCCAAATCTCTTTGCAAATCCAATCAATTCAAACAAGCATTAATAACAGGTTCGATTGTTCACAAAATCCCTAAACCAAATCTCTTTGCGAATATGTATTTTGCTCATCTAACATTAGTTCAGGCAATTAATAATACTCTCGCATCTATTAATTAACATAAGATCAGATTCTAGGTCGCGAAGCTAGAATAAGCATTAATCATAAATCCAGATGAAGAACTCTAATGATTTTATCCTAACAATTCATCAATCACCTTTGAAAAACCCTAAACCTAACAAGCAAACTACTCAGACATGATCAATGAAACAGAAATCATTATTTGAATAGAAAGCATAAAAGAATTCAATAGAAGAAATAAAGGAGTTCCAAATCTGCTCTAAAGGAGTATGATTTTTTTCTCCAAAAACCTAAACTTCTATGATTCTTAAAGTATGATATAATGCCTAAACAATGGTTGAAAACTATATATATGGTCCAAAACACGAATTGGGCACTTTTGCAAATGAGGAAAACTTTTTGGGAAATTTCCTTTTCTTCAATCTTGTGAAAGTCGCGTCCAGTTTCTGAAAATATTTGGTGTCGATTGACACCATGAACAGTGTCGATCGACACTGTTCATCCAGCTCCACTTCGACTTCATCTTTTCAGCAGCTTCTTGCACAATGCTCCAAAAAGCTTAAAAATCTCCAATTATGCTCAAAACGTACCTGAACCTGCAAAGACTCTAATAGGGCTCTAAAACAACCAAAAGACTCTATAAATAAGAATTATATCATGGTCAAAAACCGGTAAAAACCATGATATATCAACTCCCCCAGACTTAGCTTTTGCTTGCCCTCAAGCAAAACAGAAACCAAGTATAGAGTCGAGGTTTGAAAACAGAAACATTCAGCTAATCTTAGGAACGCCACATTGAACCAACACTCTTGAATCCACATACCATACAGCCAACCTCAGATAGTATTTCAGTATACTTACCACAAGCTTAGCAATCTCCCAGTTCAAGTCCAGATCCCTTTCTTCTCAAAATTTTGAACTAAAACAAACGGTATTGACCAAAGGACTTACAAATTCTTTTCCTTCTTTAGCGCCTGAACAAGACATTTTTTGCACAGATCTCCTATTTTCTCTTCCCTTAGTCAACAGCTGCCCATTTTCAGGGTGTTCTAAAGATCTTTTCATTGACTTTTTCTTATTCTTTTGAAGTCTTGGAATAGTGCTGCTCTTTACTTGTGTTCCTTGTAAGGAGACAGGTTCATGAGCTCTCACTAATATTGTTCTTTGTGAGGAGACAGGCTCATGAGGATCTTTGCACTATTCCTTGACTTAGACTCTTTGTTTTTTTTTCTTTTGCTTTTCTCAAGGAAAGATCAAGGAGAGACTGTAGTTTTCTTATCTTGTCAATGCTGAAAGAGGAATCAAGTCCATTGTATACCAAGCTCTATATAGGAATCTGAACTCTTTCTGTTAGACTGATCCACTTGCAGCTTTCTACCTAGTAAAACCCGCAATCAACTACTATGGCAATGGTCCTTCAAGTGTCAATATGTTGTGGTTAGTTCTAAAAAAAACTGAAAATTTCAACTAAATTTTGACTCAATAAAACAAGTTTTTGACTGACTCGATTGACTCTCAAAACAAAACAAAGCAAAATACATTAGTATTTTCCTCTCCCAGACTTAACCAACACTTTCCTCAGTGTGATTAAATCTTAAGGTCAGAAACAAACAAAATCGAAAAAATAATGGACAGGATGGATAGAGGACAAAAATCTACACAACTTAGGCTCTTAAATCACTCAAATCCGTTAAGAATTGAGAAAGATATGAAGAAAACAAGTTGAGTAAACTTACCTCTGAGGGGGTGTCGATCGACACCATGAACAGTGTCGAACGACACTATTCTTCGAGATTTTTGGACTGTAGGATGTGGAGTTGTCTGTTTCGACATCCGTCCGTCCGGCAAATTTTTTTTTTTTTTTTTTTTTTAAACCCAAAACAAAACCAAAAGTTAGTGAAAAATAAAACGAAAATCAAAGAAAAATCCTACCTAAAAGTAGGTTGCCTCCCACTCAGCGCTTGTTTTCAGTCATTAGCTTGACGTTGTCGGGTTCAGGCGTCTGGTGGATCAGATGGTGGCATTGAATGCCTCCCAGAAGAATGTTTCCTCATCCATGTTGGTGTATAAGCACTAGGTGCATGAGAGCAACCAAGGAAGTGAGGAACATCAGCAGGGTGGGACTTGAGTTCGGGTGGGACACTTCTTTTTCCTGCAGAATCATCAAAAGAAACACCAAATCTTCTACGAGAATCTCGTTGCTTGCATTAGTGTGAAGGACCTTCTGAACCTTTTAAATTCTTATTGAGATAATCACGAGGTTTGTAATTGATTCCAGGAAATACATACATTTGCTTTCTTCGAGATTTTTGGACTGTAGGATGTGGAGTTGTCTGTTTGACAGCAGATGATAGTCTTACAGATGATAGTCTTACAGCATTGGAAGCAGCTTTTGGATTGATCTGCGGAGGGTGTCGATCGACACTGTACCTGAAACCCGAATTTCTGCACTTTTCTTGCAGTTCAGCTCTGCAATCCTTGCTTCCATCACAAAAACGTCTTCCTCCATCAACTTGTGATTGATTAGAACCTCATCCCTGCTCATAGTCCTGAAGAGATGACAGCAACTATGTTTCCACTCCAATCCTCTAGCTCCACAACTTTCTCAGAATTTCCATCAAATGCTTCTTGAACAACCTGCCTGTTCACTTGTTCATTAGTATCCACCTCATCTCTAGCGATCACAGCAATGCAGGAGATGTGTTTGGAAGATCCAGTAGTAGGGATAGCTTTGTAGAATACTCCTTTGTCAACATTTGAGAAAGAGATTCTCTTATTAGGCATGTCTACAACTGCTCCCACAGTGGCCATGAATGGTCTTCCAAGGATGAATGGCATGACAGAATTCTTGCTCACTTCCACAACTTGAAAATCAGTTGGTACTAGACAATTTCCTACTTTGACAAGTAAGTCTGGGATTGTACCATATGGGACTGTTGTGGAAGAGTTTGCAAACGCAAGAGTCATCTCAGGAGGTTGAATATCAACAATGCCTAACATCTCTGCAATGTCCTTTGAAATGAGATTCACGCTAGCACCTGAATCGTAGAGGGATTGTTCAAATTCAACTCCACCAATGGAGTATGAAACAACAAACATCCCTGGATCTTCAACCTTAAGCAGCTGCTTCATTGGTGGTGGTGTATCTTTGCCTTGTGAAAAAGTTCTTCCATCTCTTCTGATATATCATGGTTTTTATCCATTTTTGGACCATGATATAAGTGTTTTTATAGTGTCTTTTGTTAGTTTTAGAGTCCTATTAGAGTCTTTACAGGATGGAGAGCATTAGGAGCTTAATGACATATTCTGGAACTTTTTGGAGCGTTTTTGAGAAGCAGCCGAAGTGATGAAGTCGGAGTCGAATTTACACGCAAGGTGTCGATCGACACCATCACTTAGTGTCGATCGACACCAATGAAGACCGACCAAAGCTGCGCACTTCCATCAGAAAAANCTTAGTGTCGATCGACACCAATGAAGACCGACCAAAGCTGCGCACTTCCATCAGAAAAAGGAAATCAACCCAAGTTTGAAGAAATTACAAGTCTGCCCCCGACGAAAATACCTCTTCTATAAATAGTTTTCAGGCACTGTTTAGCCTCATACCTTTTCATTATTTTCTGTTTTTGAGACTTAGAGAGAGATTGATCCTGAGCTTTTGGGGAGACAATTCTAACTCATCTGAGCCAGATTTCGAACCCTTGTATCATTCTCTATTCTTATTTTATGCAAGTTATTTCAGTCATGATTTGTGTTTTCATCTCTATGTCTGAGTAGTTTGCTAGCTAGGTTCGGGTGATTTAGGGTTGATGATGAGTTTGTAGAATTATTATCTTGTTAGGAAAATCACTTGGATCTTCATCTTGATTTGTGCTTAACTTGATTTCTGAAACTGATCACTTAGAAATCAAACCCTAGGTTGTTTAATAGATGCGAGAGCATTATTGATAATCTGACCTAATCATAGATGAGCAAAATATCTGTTCGCAAAGAGATTTGGTTTAGGTATTTTGTGAACAAATCAAACCTGAACATTAATGCTTGTTTGAATTGTTTGAACTCGCAAAGAGATTTGGTTTTCTGAAATTTAGGCATAGATAACTTCTGCAACGAGAGTTGATTGGTTTTAAATTAGCGTTTCGAGTTCTAGACGGTTCTTAATTATTTCCTGACAAAATAATATCTGCATTCTCTGATTCATCCTGATAATCATCCTTGCCTAGCGCCCTTGTCTCCTGAATTTAAATCCACATTCAATTCTGTTTCTGATTTACTTAGTAGTTTTACTTATTTTCATTGATTGATCTAGCATAATCTGAATTTAGAAACCTTAGTGTAGCATCTACTTCTCTTGGGATTTCGATACCCCTTATACTACAATTGCTTTTGATGTGCACTTGCAGTAGTTTTATTAGGGTAAAACCTGAGCCCTATTAAGTTTTTGGCGCCGTTGTCGGGGAAGTAATAGCTGCCTACGAAATCTAGTATTAGGATTTTGACTAGGTTTTATTTTTATTTTTGTTACTGACTTAGTTTCTTATTTTTGGTTTCAGGTGCATGCCCAATACCAGAAGCAACAAGGACAAGGAACTAATCGCATTGAACCAAGAACTTGGCGCCGTTGCCGGGGAAGAGACAAAGAATGCATTCTTATGCAACTTCTTTGGTGACGCGAGATCCGAAGAGCTGAGGACGAAGATCACTACATTCGCCCAAGGACCTACTGAAGCATTTAAGGCTTCTTGGGTAAGATTCAAAGCTTACCAGAGAGACTGCCCACATCACGGATTCAGCGAGCCGCAGCTTCTCGGTATCTTTTACCGAGGGATCGATTGGAGGTACCAGATGGCTTTAGACGCTGCGAGCAATGGCAACTTCAACACCAGATATCCAGAGGACGCAATGGTGCTTATAGAGAATTTGGCCTCTTGCAACAGCACCAAGAACGCAGATTTAGAGAGGAGACAACACGCTGGTGCAAGTGGAGGAAGCCAAATTGCTGAGGTAAACAAGAAGCTGGACCTATTGGTGGGAAAGAAGCAAGTCCATTTTGCTAATGAAGTGGAGACATTCGAGCCTAATGATGAATGTGAGGAAGAGGATGTCAACTACATCAACGGAGGTGGCTTTCAATGCCAAAGGTTTGGGAACCAGCAAGGGAACAGAAGCTTCAATGGAAACTATCAGAAGAGCTCCTTTACAGGAAGTCAAAACTCTTCTGGTTATACTCAAAAGCTCCCATTCCAGAACAGCAATTACACAAGGAGCTATGGAAACTCTTCTTACCAAAAGCCTCCTGCGCAAGACAACAAAATGAAGTCTATGTTTGAGCAAATCTTGGAAGGACAGCAGAAGTTGACAGTGAATTTCAATGGGAAGATTGATTCACTATATCAAGACCTGAATGGGAAGATTGAGAGCTTGAGTTCTCATATGAAGAAGCTGGACGTTCAAGTTGCTCAAACCGCAGAAGCTGTTAACAGGCAAGAAGGATTCCTTCCAGGGAAGACAGATACCAATCCCAAACGCCATGTGAACGCTGTCACATTGAGGAGTGGGAAGAACCTTCAGCCTGTGCAGAAAAGAGGGCTTAGTACTGAAGAATTCAAGGAGCTTGAAGAAGTTGAAGATGCTGCGGAGCTTGAAGAAGTTGAAGAATACTATGTGTCGATCGACACCCAAGGAGAAACCAGACTGTTCGAACAAACTCGACGCGAAGGACTCGACACCAGGAGGGTGTCGATCGACACTCTGTTCAGACAACACCAGATCAGCTCACATCAACAAAGGTTGCAGAAGAAAGGGTCTACAAACCGAAGATTCCTTTCCCTTTGATACCAAAGAAGTCTAAGAAGGAGCTACTTGATGTCAGATGCAAGGCTATCATGGATAGACTAGCGGTTGAAATTCCTTTGATGGATACCATTAGAACTACTCCAGTGCTAAAAAGGTACTTGAAATGCATGATGACCAAGAACATGGATATGGAGGAAGGAGTGATGATGATATCAGAGCAAGTCAGTGATGTTATTCAGAACAGGCTTCCAGAAAAACTCTCCGACCCTGGAAGTTTTGTTCTTGATTGCTCCATCTTTTCAGACACATTTGGGAGGTCTCTCTGCGATCTAGGATCAAGTGTCAACTTGATGCCTCTTTCTATTGCTCTAAGGCTGGATATGACAGATTTTAAAGCTACAAAAATCTCTTTGGTACTTGCTGATCGTTCTGTAAGAATCCCTGAAGGTATTTTGGAAGATGTTCCTATCAAAGTGGGAGATTGTTTGATTCACACAGACTTTGTGGTATTAGCCTATGATAAGGAACCCAAAGATCCTCTCATTCTTGGAAGGCCGTTCCTAGCTACAGCTGGAGCTATCATTGATGTGAGAAAGGGAAGAAATGCGCTGAACATTGGTGATTTGGTAATGAATTTCGACATGGAGAAGCTGATGAAGAGACCCACGATTGATGGACAAACAATCTATGTTGATTCAATCACCAACCTTGCTGAAAAAATATTCCAAGAAGACCATCCCAAAGACCCTTTGGAAAGAGCCTTGACAACTTAGACAAAGGACACTGAAGACTTAGACGATGCTGCTACAGGCTACACAAAAATGATGGATACTAGCGAGCAAGTGCTGCAGCTGGTCGCACAAGAGGAGCTCGATACACCCTTGTGTCGATCGACACCATGTAGTGTCGATCGACACCTTGTAGTGTCGATCGACACTCTGCGCAGACCGCGACACTAGGTGACTGGAGCGAGGTTAAGGCACCTAAAGTTGAGCTTAAACAGCTCCCTGCAGGGCTAAGATACGTATTTCTTGGTCCTAATTCAACTTATCCTGTAATTGTGAATGCTTCCTTAAACAATGCAGAGCTCACTTTGTTGCTAAGCAAGCTTCAAAAATTTCGCAAAGCTCTTGGCTATTCTCTTGATGACATTTCAGGTATCTCACCAGACTTGTGCATGCATCAGATTCACCTTGAGGATGAGACAAAGTCATCAATTGAACATCAAAGGAGGCTGAATCCGAACCTGAAGGAAGTGGTCAAGAAGGAGATCATGAAGCTCTTGGAAGCAGGGATCATCTATCCTATTTCGGACTGTGCTTGGGTCAGTCCAGTCCATGTGGTTCCTAAGAAAGGAGGAGTCACAGTGGTGAAGAACGAGCTGATTCCTACAAGGACTGTGACCGGACACAGGATGTGCATAGACTACAGGAAGCTGAATGCCGCGACCAGAAAGGATCACTTTCCCTTGCCTTTCATCGATCAGAGGCTGGAGAGATTGGCGAATCACCCATACTACTGTTTCTTGGATGGCTATTCAAGATTCTTCCAGATTCCAATCCATCCAGATGACCAAGAAAAGACTACGTTTACATGTCCTTATGGTACATTTGCATATGCTTCTGCGACCTTCCAACGGTGTATGATGTCAATCTTCACAGACATGATTGAGAAGTTTATGGAGGTCTTTATGGATGACTTTTCTGTTTATGGGTCATCCTTTAAAGACTGCCTGGAAAACTTATGCGCAGTGTTGCAGCGATGTGAAGAGAAGCACTTAGTCCTGAACTGGGAAAAGTGTCACTTCATGGTCACAGATGGGATTGTACTTGGACACAGAGTTTCAGAAGAAGGGATCGCAGTAGACCGCACCAAGATTGAAGTAATGACGACTTTGCAAGCACCTGATTCTGTGAAATCGGTGAGGAGTTTTCTAGGCCATGCTGAGTTCTACAGAAGATTCATCAAGGATTTCAGCAAGATTGCAAGACCACTCACCGCTCTTCTGTGCAAAGATGTGAAATTCGAGTTCACTGCAGAATGCCATTCAGCCTTTGAACAGATCAAGCAATCCTTGGTGAGTGCTCCGATTGTTCAACCTCAAGACTGGGATTTACATTTCAAGGTAATGTGTGACTCCAGCGACTTCGCAGTAGGAGCAGTCTTAGGTCAGAAGAAGGAAAAGAAGCTTCACGTCATCTACTATGCAAGCAGAACATTGGATGATGCTCAGAAGAATTATGCAACTACGGAGAAGGAATTGCTAGCTGTGGTCTTTGCCTTTGAGAAATTTCGACAGTACCTTGTAGGCTCGAAGGTGATTCTTCACACCTTCGAGCCTACCTTGAGGGGTGTCGATCGACACCTTGAGGGGTGTCGATCGACACCCCTCCGAAAGTTTGAAGATTGGCAACTCATGTTCCCGAGTGTCGATCGAGACCAGATGCCAACATCACTTCGCAGGATCTTGGACGAGGTGTTTCAACAGCCAATCTTTGCTTTATCTGATGAAAATCGACCATGGTATGCTGACATTGTGAACTTCCTTGCTGCTGACATTGAGTCTAAACATTTCAAGAACTATGAGAAGAAGAAGTTCATGAGAGAACATAGAAGGTACTATTGGGATGAACCTCACTTGTACAAGCATTTTTCAGACAATGTGTACCGCAGATGCATCTCAGAGAGTGAAGTTCGAGATGTGCTTTTCCATTGTCATGGTTCTGAGTATGATGGACACTTTGCTACTTTCAAGACATTGTCCAAGGTTCTTCAAGCAGGCTTTTGGTGGCCTACTATGTTCAAGGATACGCAGCTATTCATCACTCAATGTGATGTTTGTCAAAGAAGGGGGAAAATCAGCAAGAGACATGAGATGCCACAAAACTTCATCCTTGAAGTTGAAGTCTTTGATTGTTGGGGTATTGATTTCATGGGTCCCTTTCCACCATCTTTTGGGAACAAGTACATCTTGGTTGATGTGGACTATGTCTCTAAATGGGTGGAAGCAATTGCTTCTAAGACCAATGATGCTGCGGTGGTTCTCAAGATGTTTCAGACCATCATTTTCCCAAGATTCGGAGTGTCTCGGATTGTTATAAGTGATGGTGTTTCTCACTTTATTAACAAGCTACTGAAGAAGCATGGTGTTCAACATCGTGTAGCTACTCCGTATCACCCCCAAACGAGTGGACAAGTCGAAGTCTCCAACAGACAGATCAAGCAAATCTTGGAGAAGACAGTGGGCAAGACAAGGAAGGATTGGGATGCAAAACTAGATGATGCACTTTGGGCATACATTACTGCCTACAAAACGCCGCTGGGAACTACACCTTTCCAGCTACTCTATGGCAAAGCTTGCCATCTTCCAGTGGAGTTGGAACACAAGGCGCATTGGGCTATCAAGAAGTTGAATTTTGACTTGAAGCCAGCTGTAGAAAGGCGCCTAGTACAGCTCAACGAGCTCGACGAACTGCGCTATCACGCTTATGAGAACTCGAAGCTCTACAAGGAAAGGACAAAAGCATATCATGATAAGATGATCGTCTCTAGACAGTTCGAACCAAATGATCAGGTACTTCTGTATAACTCCCGTTTGCAATTGTTTCCTGGTAAATTGCGTTCACCTTGGTCAGGTCCCTTCACCATCAAAGAGGTCAGACCATATGGAGCAATTGTCTTAACAAACTCCAAAGGAGAAGGATTCATTGTGAATGGGCAGAGAGTTAAACACTATTGGGTTCAAGCCGAGATTCCAGCAGGACACATTGTGTCTCTGGATGATGCACCAACCGCCTAAACGCGTGAACAGTCAAGCTATTGACGTTAAACGAGCGCTTAGTGGGAGGCAACCCACTGGTAAGTATTTTATTTTATTTTCATTATGGTTTTGCTAATATTTATTTACTTTCTAAAAAAAAAAAAGAGGAACTACGCACGATCACAGTAATTGTCGATCGACACCCCCTAGTGTCGATCGACACCATCACGGGACGCAGGTAAGTTCTTCAAAACCCGACTTTTCTTCTTTTTCTTTCATAATTTCAAACACACGAACTTTAGAGAAAATTTCCCCCAATCACCACTCTTCCAATTCTCAACCAAATTGAGTGATTCAAAGTTCTAATCTGTGCGAATTTTCATCCTCTTTCATTATCCAATATCCATTTGTTCGATCTACCAAGGTATGTTCTTCAAATCTCCCAATTTCATTTTCAGCCCTAAGGTGAAAAATTTCGAATTTAACCTATTTAGCTTGATTTCTCTATTGAAAGATGCTTGTTTAGGTTGTCGAACATGATTTAGATCATTGCCCAACTGTTTTTCATCCTCTAATTTGCACAATTTGAAATTTTCAAAATTTTGGAAATTAATGATACATGTTGCGAATTTGGGATTTTTCTTGGGTTTTATTAGCTTGAACTTGGTCGATTCACTATATTGGGATTGTTAGGATTGCTAATTGATGTTGAATTGAGGTTGAAATCATGATTTCTGGTTCGTGTTCGAATTCCACGCATGGTGTCGATCGACACCCGACCAGTATCGAACACATTGAGTTTCATTTGTTGGAGTTTGGATTTGATTTTGCTCCCATTTTCATTGCAGATGCCTCCTAGGACTAAGAGACCACATGAAGCTGAAGCGTCCGCTTCTGGGACTGCTAGTGATGACGCAATTCCCTCTCTTCCTCCTTGGCAAAAACGTGAAGGCGCGAGGATTCGAGTTGAACGGAATTGGGAAGACCCACCTGCTAAGGAAGTTGCAAAAGACGAGTGTCTTTATCGAGGTGTCAACGAGACTTGGGATGATTATGACATGTTGGTTTACAACGCGTGGCTGAAGGTGGATGTCACACCGACTCGGTTTGCACATGAAAGAACGATGACAGAGTTGGGTATTAAGGATGACATCCTACAGTTACTGAGCAGAGTTGGGATGGGCACTATAGCGAAGCAGCAGTACGATTTGTATCCCGACCTTGTCAGCAAGTACATCGCCACAGCTCGTGTCTACTACAGGAATGAGATCGTGAGGAATGCTTTGGAAGGGACATTGACCTTCCTAATCCGCGGGATCCGCTACCGCATTTCTCTTCCAGATCTTTGTGGCATTTATGGGTTCGCGAATGAGCATGCCACAAAAGTCTCCCTTCAGCAGCAGCTTCAAGATAACCAGGATTTCTGGTCTCACTTTGGGAAAGGGAGGTATGACTCTAAGACTTCCACGCAGACAGACATTCGCCATCCTACCCATCGCTACCTTGTTCGATTGTTTGCTACTACACTTCTGTGTAAGCACGAGCCAGGGAAGATGAGAGTGTCTGAGCTGGTACTGCTATATCGTGCTCTTTGGTCTGAGATTTATGAGGACTCTGATGCGCCAGAAAGCGAAAACCTTGGCGCAGTATTTGCTCATCATTTGGCTTCCTTGAAGACGAAGCCTTTCATTGGCACGAAGACCAAGCCCGAGACTGTAGGAAGTCTTCTCACTCCTATCTTCCAGCACTGCGGGATAGACACTTCCAGTTGCACCATTGATACTTTGCGTGCTTTTGTTGATATGGAGTATTTGCGGAGAGCTCATTGGGTGAAGCCAGAGAGGCTATGGGTTTTCAGCGACGCGCAGAGAGTGCAGCTTATGGTGCAGTTACCTGACAGAGACCTTACACACATCACGGGCAATGTAGAGCGCCTCGCATTTCACCCCAGTCCGAGCAAGCTGAAGACTGCTCCCGTTGCCAGACGCAGAGGTGCCTCCTCCCGAGCTGCAGCTTCACACGAAGAGGATACACCAGCTGAAGATCACACACGCCCTTCATGTTCGAGGCGCAGCAGAGCATCGTTGCCTATTGGTCCTCATCACCTTCCTGATGCTCCCGAGATACCTATGGAGCAAGCTGTATTTCAGAGATACGTGGTTCAGAGCTTCCAGACCATTTGGAACGCCATTGCAGCTGTGTCCAGCTGCAACTGCGTCCGTCCTCCCACACCACCACGTTCTGATGACGACGAGTGATTCCTTCATTCCTGTTTAGTACTTTGAGTCAGTTTTTCTTTTTCTCTTGAGTCTGCATTTTGCTTCAGTACTTTGTTTCCGAACTTGTTGCATTCTTGGATTTTATTGGATTATCTTGTGCTTTTAACGGTTTGTTTGAGTTTTCTAATAGCTTGGGAGATTCTAACAACAATCTGACTTAACAACATTCATGTTCGAGAAGTGGAACTCTGTTTACGGACAGAGTGTCGATCGACACAACAGAGTGTCGATCGACACCATCATCATACACAGCAACGATCGACACCATCTGTGTCGATCGACGCTGCACGCAAAGTCAGGTAATCCGATTTTCTCTTTGTTCTGTAAAGGTTTAGCACAATTTTTTTTTTAATCCAAACTCATACTTAGTAACACTGAGGACACTGTTATTCAAGTTTGGGGGAGGTGGTTGCTAACATTGTGTTTTGTTTTGAGAGTCAGTTGAGTATGTCAAAATTTTGTTTTATTGAGTCAAAATCAGTTGAAACTTTTGATTTTTCTTGGAACTAACCACAGAATGTTGACACTTGAAGGACCATTGCTTTAGTAGTTGATTACAGATCTTACTAAGTAGAAAGCTGCAATTGGATCAATCTAACAGAGAGAGTTCAGATCCCCTTAAAAGAACTAGGTATGCATTAAATTTGATTCCTCTTTCAGCTCTGGATACGATAAGCTAGTTGCAGTCTCTCATTGATCTTCCCTTGAGAAAAGAAAAGATATAAGAAGTCTGACCAAGGAATAGTGCAAAGATCTTCATGAGTCTGTCTCCTCACAAGGAACAATATTAATGAGAGCTCATGAACCTGTCTCCTCACAAGGAACACAAGTAAAGAGCAACACTATTCCAAGGCTTCAAAAAGAAAAAGAATAAGTCAATGAAAAGATCTTAGAACACCCTGAAAATGGGCAGAAGTTGACAAAAGGAAGAGAAAATAGGAGAGATGTACAAAGAATGTCTTGTTCAAAGCACCGAGGAAGGGAAAGAATCAGGAAAGTTCTTTGGCAATACCACTGTTAGAGTTTGAAATTTTACCAAGGAAAGGATCTGGATTCAAACTGGGAGATTGCTAAGCTTGTGGTAAGTACACCGAACTTTCCTAAGGTTGGCTCTACTGCATGTGGATTCAAGAGTGTTAACGATTTGTGGCGTTCTAAAGGATAGCTGGAAGTTTCTGTTTTCAAACTTCTACTTCATTCTAAGTTTTTGTTTTGCTTGAGGACAAGCAAAGGCTAAGTCTGGGGGAGTTGATATATCATGGTTTTTACCCATTTTTGGATCATGATATAAGTGTTTT
>JAHZTW010000004.1:7601668-7648812 GCA_020283515.1 Alliaria petiolata
GTTGACCACGGCAATGAGGGGCGGCGAGTGGCAAGACGTGAAGCTCATGTCTCCGAGTATGTTGGGTATCAGCGCCCAAGAATTTGTCACCTCGTCGTAACTTTCTCCACAAGTTAGGCTTTCATCATTCTCATCTTGGCCACCGAGGATGTAAAACTTGCCGCGTAAGAAACAGCCAGAGCTGAATTTCCTTCCCTGAATTCCCTGAATCACAGTCCACATTTTGGATTCTGAATTATACTTCTCGCAGGTGTTCAAAACCTCACGGTTCCCATTTTCGTCAATATGAATTCCTCCGGTAAAATAAGCATTGGTTCCATGGCTGGCAGAACCATACATGACCCTCGGTGTGATCATTGCAGGACCTTTAAACCACTTATGCTTCTCTAGCTCGTATCGCCAGATCACAATGTCCTCCATCTGCTTTCCAATGACGGTTAATTGCGCACATGCACTAATCGTTTCCTTATCGCTATGGAAAAAGCAATAGTCATCAGAAGGAACTTGTGGAAGTTCTCGAAAACTCTCAAAATCCTTATCAAATATTGTCCAACGAGTTTCACCACCCGAATGCAAAAACATGTATGGTTTCACAATCTCGCGTTCTTTTAAAGCCTTAAAAATGTCAAAGCTCTTTAATAACTGCATGAAACGTCTTTTGAGAAATTTTAGTTTCCCGAATTCAAAGCACGGAACACGAACAAAGATCTCAACCTCAAGCTCTTTTAAAAGCTTAGAAAAAACACAATCTGCATCATGAGCTTTTGAACCTGTCAAACTCTGAGTTGTTTCTACAATTTCTCCTTCTTCTTCTCCCTCCGAATTGGAGTAAGGTTATGCATTTAGGTCAGGAATGTTGGGTTTAAACTTCTTTGGCTCAGATTGGCAAGAGTTTTCTCCAATTCTGAGATCTTGATCTTTTCTTAGTATCAACATTTCTTGATTACTTTCTTTTGACATCTTTTTCTGTAAATTCCAAACCAAAAAAATAATAATATGAGTATATAATCACTTAATTTCTTTGTACGAATCTAGTAGAAATTTTTTGATACACATAACTACAATTTTAAGCAATTATAAAGTCTCAATCTTGTTGTAAAGGAACTTGGAAAAAATTAGTAGAGATTCTTTTACGGTGGAACATCAAAGAGATTTAAAATTGGACTATGTACGTAAAATCTCACTATTGATATATATTGGAAAGATTGATATCCCACTATTTAACACAATAGCGAAAACCACTATATATGAAAAAAAACAATTTAACACCTAAGATTTTTTTTTTTAAATGAGTAGTAAAGTGGAAATACAATTCACCACTCTAGTTTTTCATATTCTTACGTCACTGTAGTTTTTTCTTTCTTACAAATAGTTTTTATTACTTTAACGCATTTAAATAAATAAAATTAGACAATATGTGTTGTTTAACTGTAGTTACATATTGACGTACTTTTCAAAAATTGGAAATTTATAATAAGATATCACTCTATTCATCTATACAATTTAAAAATTACTGCATACATATATATATATATATATATATATATATATATATATATTATTATAATAAAATGTGAATGCTAAAAACAAAGATTAATGATTTTTAGAATTCATCCATAACTAGTTATTAAGTTCATTATAAAATATAATGCAGTATAACTTGATAGCTGATCGAGGAGACTCCAATAAATTAGTACTAAGTTCTGGTTTGATTTATTTAATTAGAAATATGCGGCACCGCCAATTTTGCAGATTACTAAACAACAAATTGCTAAGATATATATATATATAGTTTATCTGAGTATATGTTTCATTAATTCAATTCTCTACCATAGTATTAAACTGTTTTTATTCAATTTTCTACCATAGATTATTAGTAATATTTGATTTGACAATTTTGACTGGATTTTTAGATACTTAATTAAATATTTACTATAAAGTACTAGCTATTAATAAATTGTTATTCACTTTTTGCAATCTAAGAAGAGTTATTAAGATGACAAGAAAACTTTTTTGACTATGTTTTCAAGTTCCCGTATATTAATTAAATTAATTTGTTTCCATGTTTAAAAATTAATAAATATAAATAACTAGGGTTATATTTCAAAAACAACATATTATTTCATGAAAATGATATATTTCAAATCGAAACTTTATTTATATATATCGAAACTCACATTTGTCGGAAGTCTATTTGTTCATATAGAACACAAAAATTTGCTATCAAAAGTAGAATACTAGTTTAACATTTGTGAATTTTGCTATAAAAATTATTTACTCCCCAATAATGTGATAATATGTTTGTATTGGAAGAATTAATAATATATTCACTCTCATATCTTCTTTAGTGTTATATATACGATATAGTTAGAATCCTAGATAATCAGGAGAGAACATTACAATAGGGATTGAGATATTTACTAAATTATAATTAAATAAAGTGTTCTCTCTAAAAGTGGCTAAAATAATGTATATATATATAGGTATTAGGTCGAGATGGGTTGAGTTATGATGATTTCAGGACAAGACAGTAAGTTTGAGATTGCTATTTTTGGTCTGGGGATGGGATCGATCGATTTAGGTATGCAACGATCGATCGTCTCGTCAATCTAAGAAGAGTTATTAAGATGACAAGAAAACTTTTTTGACTATGTTTTCAAGTTCCCGTATATTAATTAAATTAATTTGTTTCCATGTTTAAAAATTAATAAATATAAATAACTAGGGTTATATTTCAAAAACAACATATTATTTCATGAAAATGATATATTTCAAATCGAAACTTTATTTATATATATCGAAACTCACATTTGTCGGAAGTCTATTTGTTCATATAGAACACAAAAATTTGCTATCAAAAGTAGAATACTAGTTTAACATTTGTGAATTTTGCTATAAAAATTATTTACTCCCCAATAATGTGATAATATGTTTGTATTGGAAGAATTAATAATATATTCACTCTCATATCTTCTTTAGTGTTATATATACGATATAGTTAGAATCCTAGATAATCAGGAGAGAACATTACAATAGGGATTGAGATATTTACTAAATTATAATTAAATAAAGTGTTCTCTCTAAAAGTGGCTAAAATAATGTATATATATATAGGTATTAGGTCGAGATGGGTTGAGTTATGATGATTTCAGGACAAGACAGTAAGTTTGAGATTGCTATTTTTGGTCTGGGGATGGGATCGATCGATTTAGGTATGCAACGATCGATCGTCTCGTCTATCCAAAAATTCACGGCATTGATTTTTGATGCATGATCGATCTGATGACTCTTTTTGCGCATGCTTCATCTGCTCGCCAGACTGGGTTTTCTTTATGAAAACTGGCATAAAGTTTGATCGCACCGTTGGATCGACTTCAAACCACTTCCAAATGAAAGTCAACTCAAAGATCTAGTTTTTATCCAAACTTCAGCTCAATTAACTGTCAAACCCCCAAGAACCGTAAAATATACCATTCGCCACAACAAATAAAACATACCAACTAAATAAAAGCTCTATCCTGATCTAAGATCAAGGACTCTAACTAAGAAAGAGAAACTAAACCCATAGAAGGAAAATTGATGCTCAAAAGAGGGAAACACAAAGTCCCATAACCAAAATTCGCCAATCGAGAGCATAATATCTACAACCATGGATACAAGCAGCCAACAGGGAGGAAAGGCGACAATCACGGAACCAAACAAGATGACCATCTACAGCTTCTCCCAAAAGTCTAAACTATCATCTCTCTTATAAGCCTGTCTCCCTTCTTTTAGCGATCTTGTCTCCCCTGAGTTTACAATCATAACTCTTGTGAGCGACTAGGCGTGGGCATAAAAACTAAATCAGAAAATCTGAACCAGAACCGACCCAAAATAACCGGTTCGGATCGAGTTCGGTTATTGACTATTTACCCGACGGATTTTGAGTTTGACAATCGTCGGTATCGGTTCGGTTCCGGTTCCTACCCGGAACCAATCGGTTCCCCGAATTTTTTTTTTTAACATGAAGAAAGAAATGTTGTGGTCGAGTGAGGGTTTTGTGGGGAGATTTCGTGACAAACCAAATGGACCCAGAGGTCGATCTACATACGGTTTTGAAGGTCTCACAGACAGCTATTCGAATCTTATTTCTTTTACCGATTCCGAGGTATATACGATCCGAAAATCAGTTCACAAGTTGACGAAAATTCACTGTGTCTATTTCTCAAAAATTTCAATTTTTAGACTTGATTTTTGTTTGGGTATTTGCTTACATTTCGGGTATACAGATAGGTTTAATACTGTTTTGGATCTAGTCAGGTAAAAAAAAATGAACCGAATCGAAATTATAGGTGAACCGAATTTTTTTAGGTTTTAAACGGTTCTAAGATTTGAAAACCGAACCGACCCATAATCGGTAGGAACCGAACTGAACCCGACTCAAAATCATTTTGGTACCTATATGGGTATAAAATTCTCTTATCCGAAAGAAACGGAACCGAATGGATCCTACGCGAAATCGATCCGAATACCCATGCCTATGAGCGACCCTAACTTTCATGAGCAACATACCCATCATCATATACATATATACATACATATTTGTTATATATAGAACTTCAACCCTAATATTTAAATATAAAAAATATCATTTAGTTTGTTTCTCAAAATTAATCTTTCAAATTTTTATTTATTGAGCATTTTAAGCACACAGATTTTACGTCGTACATCACACATAGTTGTAACTAATTAATATTGGAGTTTTTTATATCGCGGTAGCAAGGGCATTCGTTTTTGTTTCCAAAAGTGCCCGAGTGAACATAATAATTACACTTTTCGCAAGCCTTTGAGCATCTCACATTGCACTTTCCACCACATGATGTGTATTCATTCACCATCACACATAAAATTATAATTTTAGATAACTAGATTCAAATGATAAATTACCTAAAGCAATTAAGTAAACCAAGTACATTTACGCGAATCAGCGGTCGAAAGTACTCAAAACGAAAATGTGAGGAGAAAAAATATTATGAAGAACTGTTCAACTGGGAGCTTTATCTTTGTTTTTGGTTGACCTTTGGAAGTTTTACTTATTTCTTTTCTCGATATATAGGTTGTTACCTAAGAAAGATGTGGAAAAAAAGTGGTGATTACTTGAGGGATGATGAAATTGTGGATACGGGTAGAATATTACTTATACTGAGAAAATTTGAAATGCTATGGTTGTTATCTATTTTTTAATTTAAATAAAAGTTTTTTAAATAAAGATTTATTTTTTATTATATCGTACTATTTACAGTTAATTCTCAGAACCTCAACCGATGAGGTTGCTCGTAGACTCTTAGTAACATGAACTCCTTGTTGAATAGCGCATTTTAAAAAAGTCTCCACAAGCTTTGGAGGCAGAAAGAGTAAGGAAACAAACAAAAAATTAAAAGGTCTTCTAAGCTCATTTTGATTAAAGTTCACATATAAATAAAAATTCTACGAATAAATATTTTTTCCTTATTATGCCGTACTACATATAGGCTTTAGTGAATTGTAAAGTTGTTTCTTAGGACACATGTTTTCTAACCTTACATGACAAATTATAGCAAAATATTCTGATTATTATGACACTAAAACTGTTAATATTTTGTAATTATTGGTAATTTTGTTTAAAATCTTACCTATTTTAAATTAATAAGATAGTGAAACAGAACAGCTGGCATTACAACTTGAGCTTGTAAGCCACAAAATCAAAATGAGCTTAGAAGACCTTTTAATTTTTTGTTTGTTTCCTTACTCTTTCTGCCTCCAAAGCTTGTGGAGACTTTTTTAAAATGCGCTATTCAACAAGGAGTTCATGTTACTAAGAGTCTACGAGCAACCTCATCGGTTGAGGTTCTGAGAATGAATATCTCAATCCAAAAATATATTATTTTAAGTTAACTTAATATTTATGATTAAATTTTAATGTTTAAAGCAATTTGAACCAATTAAAAGAATACAAGTGTATTAATGGATATCTCATGAGTGAGAACTGATCATCATTTGAGATACTCAATCCATTCCCTTTCCTCCTTTTTCATTTCTTTATTGTTTTTTAATGCTGAGATACCATTTCAGAAGTCCCCAATGAGATTGCTCTAACTAGTGACATAAGGAATGATAAGGAATAATATATTTCTCTTCATTACTTAAAAAATATACCATTTACAAGTAATATTTTTTTTTTATAAGGAATTATAAAACAAAATTATTTCTTATAAAATTTGGGGAAGAACGAAACCATTTTTTATTTCTATTCATTTCTATTATTTTGTTACTTCATTCTTTTCATTCCTTTTGTTCTATTATTGGTTACCAGTTAGAGATTAAGACTCCACTTTCCTATGTTCCTTTTATAATCCGAGGTTGCATTTAGATTTAGCATCTACATGCAACGTATAGATGTTAATGCAACATGTAGATGCAAATTCCATATGCAATATCTATATATTTTTCGTTTTAAAATTAGTTTTGCATTTGGATGTAAAATTGTTTGTTTGTGATTTTTGTGGAAAACACAGTTTTGCATTTGTTGCCGTAAAACACGGTTTTGCGATCACAATTTTGTGGTTTTGGCCCAAAAACACTGTTTTGAGGTTTTTGCTAGAAAATACAGTTTTGCAGTTTTTGTTGGAAAACATAGTTGTAGTTTTGACGGAAAAACATTGTTTTGCGTGGAAAAAAACGCGATTTTGTAGTTTTAGCAAAAAAAATTGGTTTTGCGATTTTGACGAGAAAATACGATTTTTCGTTTGTGCCAGAGAAAAACAATTTTGCAGTTTTGGCAAAAAAAACACGATTTACATTTTTACAGTTTTAACAAAAAATATGATTTTTCGGTTTTAACGAAAAAAATATTTATTTTTGTGTGGCGAGAGATTACGATTTTGAAACTATGAATGTTTTTGAAACTAAATTTCATACTCCCGTTTTAACTATGCAAAATTGTTGGTGTAAAAGATACAAACAAAAATTATGTAGGAGATAGCAAAAGAGTAAAGAATTGATCAATGGGAAAAACTTTTAAGTATGGAATTTTCAATTATATCCGAAAAGCATGTTAGAGAAGTCGATTTGAGGAAGCTCGATTTAAATGAATCGGAAAAAAAACTCAATTAACCTTCAGACATTTTAGCAAAACAGAAAATTTCAAACTCAATTTTTTTGTTTTATATAATATTCCAATAATGTGATTGATTACTATCTATACTATTATTTGCGAAGTAGAAATCCTACGTGTCGCTCCCACGTTCGCTCTCACGGATATTTTTACCGTTCTACCCTTAATGAATAATTTGGGTTTAGTTATTTGGTTTGTTTAATTTCATCGTACTACCGATAATCATTACCAATCCGGTTGGTCAATATCCTATTTAGAAAACGTTAACCGTAATACTGGTTATTGTTGACGGATGCTGGTTCGCGATATTCATGTTGGTTATCTAGGTCGGTAATTTGGTGAAAAACCCTAGATTGTATGCTATATAAACTTGACATGCGTCTCAGAATTCTGAATCATTACTAGATGCCAAAGTTTTCTTTTTTTGGTTGTTTAGGTTATAGTTTACACCTTCTCTTTTTTCTTTTAATGCTTTGGTCTATATTACTCGGTGCTTCTTTTCCATCCAGTTTCGGCCGCTTTTTTTTAAGTTTTTGATGTCACTAGGTTTTAGGTTTTTGATTGTGATGTGTTTATATTTCCGTCCAAATCAGATCTAATTTTTCAAATTTATGTTTAATCCTATGTAGGAGCTAAAAATACATGCTTGGATAAGAGATGGAGGCTTGGATGGATCTAACGTGGTTCTCAAAAGGTGATTCCAATATTTCCAAGTTCTAGATAATTGAAGCCGATCAACATCTGTTTCTTTAGACGACGAAAGCAAATTAAAGCAATATTTGGCTCGCTATCCCGGTAAATTTTTGGTTTGTTTTGATAATAATGATTTTGAAAAAGTGGAAGTCGATGAAACCCTAATAGACTCGATACTGGTTGTAAGTTGATAATTATGATATTTACTGTTATTTATATACTTTTTCTAATGTTGTTTTATATTTTTGGATAAATCCAAAAAGAACAGAAAGAGTAATTATTCGTATTTTGATCTATTTTTTATGTTCTTCAGCTTAACTATTAATGTTCAGTTAGTTATCTGGATTTATAATTCACCAGCATCATCTAACTGTTTCTTAATTTTCAAAAATATGTTTTTTTATCTTTAAGGAAGAAGAAGACCACATATAACATGAACTCGAAGAAGAAGATAAAAGATGCTAAGGTAATTCTTGTGTTTTTCTAATCGTTTGATCTATTTTATAGTTTTTTCAGCACTTTTACTTTTGTTTGTGCTTCGGATGAAGGTAATAATAAAAAGAAGAAAATGTAACTCATACAATGCTTTGATCTATTTTTATGTTTGTTTTGGATATTATTTTATTTTTTTGCTTGGGATGAACGCAATCCTGTTTTTCAGAGATTCATGTTATTGATGGTTCCAGCGATGGCGTCTGTATCAACAGACAGCTAGCTAAGACTGCGTTTACTGGTGATTTCTTCTTCACTTGGCTAAGATTGTGCTTCTCGAATCGAATCAAATCGTAGGTTATGTTTTTCCTTTTTCTTAGTCTTTTGATTTCGCTTCTTCTTGGGGTTGCGAATCCCCAGTTATTTTGATTCTTTAGTTGAGATAGAAGCTCTCTATGCGTAGCTTGTATTTTGCGTTTCTGGATTCGATTTGACTGCTCTCATATCGATATGTTTTTCCAGTAGAATAAAATTTCTGGATGAGCTTAATAGGGAACAAGAAGAGAAGTTTCTCAACTTTGTTTGAGTCTTGAGGTACCAATCTCGGTCTATTGTTTTCGGTAGTTTCGTTATTTTTGGCTGAGCTCTTCCTTTAACTCCGTGCTTAAAGTTTAACCTCATCAGATATCATCAGTGCAGCCTTTGCTATCGTTGTTACAAATTGCAACGCACATTTTGTTAGACAGAAAAGCATCGGAGCAGCTCTGAATCCTAAACTGCCAAAATCAATTGCGAACACTAGAAATTATTTTAACTTTGGAATTGTATTACAAATAGTCTTTTTGTTGTTTATTGCCTACAAAATTGGAGACTTCGAAGACGTTCTTAGTCTTTCTCTCCTTTCTTCTTTTGCAGCCTCAGAGGAGTTGATTCAGCATTTGATAACGGAGAGTGTTTTCTTGTCCTTTTACTAATTGGGTGGAATTTTTACAGTCACTTCACTTTCCGAAGAAGTTGGCAAGATAAAATATCTGATCCAAGGGGAAGATCCTCACAACTACAAAGATCAAAGTGGAAGAAAACAAGAGAGAGGGACTTCTGAATCTTCTCAAGTTACAACAAGAAGTACGAGGAAAGAAAATAATTTATCATATTTGCTGCAGAGGCCTCACAATTGAAAATGGTTGATGATGTAGGAACCTTCTTGCATTCCACCGCATCTTTGTTTTTGTTAAATTCGAACTTAGCTTGATTTTTCCGGAGATAACTTCGAAGATCAAATACAAGTTCCCACGCTTATGTTTATGAAAATATAATTTGTGGGGGATCGAAAAATGTACCTTATGCTTAATTCACGTTTTTGTGTTTACGGCTGGTTGAATGAAGCCTCTGCTTGGGAGATGAACTTGGGGAACATTTCTGAGTATTCATTTCCTTTGAAATGTGAATAACCGTTATTATGGTGAATCAGCATCGTTAACAAAATGTAGCACATTACGCCATAATCGAGTCTTTTATTTTTTGGTTCCTTTCGTTGGCTTGAAATTAAGGCGAACTTATGCGTTTTTTTTTTTTTTACTTTTGGCAGCTACTCACGTCAATTCAAGATTGTTGAATGGATGTTAGATTGTGAATTTCGGTTCATTTGCTTTCTGTCTCTCAGCCACAAAATCAAATCTCACTCAGTTTTAGGTTTTTATATTTTTCTCTATTTATTTTATAAAATTTTTCTCCCGGAGTTTTTATGTCGGAGCTTAATCAAAGAGAGACCGACGTTCGGTAACACAAAAGAAAACCCCACAAAGAATTAATATCAGTCCGTGTAATCTGTAATGATCCATACGCCACCGAATCCTCAAGCGAAAATGAAGCCATATCTAGCAATAACCCTCGCCATCCGATCAAACCAAAACGACCGTAGCGTTATGTCTCAAATATCTCTGCTATGTCTCACATATCTCTGTCCCAACGTTAATCCAACTGCCGAATTCAAATTCATAAAAAGTAAACGGAAATCGGAATTCTTCATCTGGATTCAAAGGCGTACGGCGGCCACCATGTGGGAGTTACGCGGCGGAGATAAGAGATCCCTTTCAGAAAAGGAGAGTGGCTTGGAACGTTTAATACAACCGAAGAGGCTTACCAGAAAAACAAAAGTGCAAGTCTGAAAAACAATTGGGTATTGTAAATTAAACAGGAAGCAATCGAGGTAGATTTAACCAATCCTTGTGGCTCAAATAAACTGGAAGAGAAGAAAGTTGATTTAACCAAGCCGTGTGGTTCAAGTAAAGAGAAGGAAGTACACTCAACCTAACCATCGAACGATTTGCTTCTACCTCCTTGGACGGCGTCTTTGGACGATGTTACTAAGGCAAATGGCAAAACGTGAGGGGGAAACAGAGGGTTTGGTGTTTAGGATTCACACATTGTATTAAAAAACTTATTGTTTCCATTTAAAAAAAATGAATAGTAGAAAGTTATTTGACGATATTTTAGGAAAAATAACGTTTTAATATTATTATATTTTATTATGAGTTTCAACATGTTGCTCATGAAAAATTAGTTATTGAGTTCAATTACATGTACTATTGTCATGGCGAGAAATTGGTTGTGTGTGTTTCGAGTGACTGGTGTGTCGTTAAACAAAGAGGTTAGTTTCATTTTTCATTTCTATTATGTTTAGTTTCTTAGCGAATACGCAATAAATTGTTTTAAAAAAATGTTTAAGTAGGTGAATATCATTTGCAGATTATGTTTGTGTAATTTCAATCTTTATGCTTGATCCTGATTTGTAAGAGGCAAATAATGTAAGAATAATACAAAATTGCTTTGTGATGAGCATGAGAGAGACTGAAAAGCAAGTGTTTTTCTTAAAACAAATATCAATTATTAAGTATTGTATTTTTTGGTGTTCTTTTTTTAGTTTGTTGTTACTTAATTTAGAAATAACATAGTAGACATAAGTATTAATTTTGTATATAGATATCCGAGATAGATATAGGTGACAGAAAGATTAATGAGTCTAATACTACGGAGGTTGAGATAGATATACCCCAAAATTTGTTAATAATTGAGTGTGGAAATCCTTTGGCGGGAAGTTTCTCGAGTTTGCTTATGTTCATGGTAATCTATATGGAACCAGATTCATTGAGGTTATATATATAAACCTTAGGTTGTAACATATTTTGGAAAGGTAGTTAGTGTAGATGGAAGGTTTTCGTTTAGTTTTTTAAACAATATGCATGTATTTATATGTCGTTTTAGAATTTGTTTTGGTTCGTAATTAATATTATGTTTTTTGCGGGGTTAATTGTAAATTGCTTGGTCTGCGCAATCTCTCGGAGCCAAATAAAAAAGGGGAAGAAGAAAAACCGGAAGAAGAAGATGAAAAAGAACCAAACTACAAAAAGAAGACAAAAATTAAAAGAAATGAAGACAAAGAAGAAGTTAGAAAAATCGAAAGATAAAGAAGCAGAAGTATCAGATGAAGTAGACGAAAAATAAAACCGGAAAATGAAGAAGAAGACCAAAAATAAAATCAGAAGATGAAGAAGAAGACGAAGACGAAAACCAAAAGATGAAGAAAGCTAAGTAGAAGAAGGAGAACGAGAAGTCAAAGAAGAAAACCAGAAAGAAGAGGAAGAAAATGTGGGAGAAGAAGAAGACGAAGAAGAAGTCGGAGAAGAAGAAGACAAAGAAGTTGGAGAATAAGAAGCCGAAGAAGAAAACCAAAAGATGAAGAGGGAGTGAGAGAAGAAAAAGAAGAAGGAGACTAATTAGAAGAAGGAAAATGATAACACGAAGACGAGACAAATAAATCTAGAAAATCAAGAAGTGAGAGAAGATGAATATGATGAATATGCAATATAAGAAATATTTTTTATATCTCCAATATATTAATATGTTCTTTCACGATTAATAAATTTAAAATAATTGATCCGGTTTTATGTACTACGAAGAGAGGACAAACATCATGAAAGCTTTAAAATACAAAAAACATATGATATTGGTTAATTTGGTGTCTTCCAAAACATTTGGTTTGGTATGAATAGTCAAGTTATTTTTATGAGCATATATTTTGATAGTTTTTTTTCACTTTTTTGGTTTTCATTATAATATTTTGAACTATATACGATTTAATTTTTAATTAATAAATTTAAATTTATGTTTTTTTTAAATATAGCTATGTCCGCGCAAGGCACGGACCACACACCTAGTAAGTCTATAACTCAAGCTCATACTAAAACAGATGTTCAAAAAAAAGGTTAAAAAAACAGATAGAAATCAGATTTTTAAAAATATGAAGCTCAATCCAAAATAGCCCACTTAAGACGACCCATATTAAGCCCAGTCAAAATAGATATTATTGAATGTGAAAGAAGATCTCTTCCAGAAGAGACGCACAGAGAGGTTGAAGATGATGACAACAGTAGGATTTGCTCATCCGAATTCATCTCTCTTGTTTTCATCTCTCTTGTTTTTCAGAAACAAATCCACCGACAAGGCACAAAGTTCTCGAACCAAATGGGTCTCTTCCTCTTCCTCTTCCTCTTCCTCTTCCTCTTCCTCGTCCTCTTCCTCTTCCTCTTCCTCTTCCTCTGAGACATTTTGTCGAACAGATAATGTGCAAGTTACTCGCAAGGACGCTCTCAGTGGAATCAGCGAAGGAATCAGGAAGAAAAACAAAAGGGTCTTCTTCTTAGACGTTAGTCCACTTTGCTACGAAGGAAACAAGCCTAGCTCACACGCTTTTGGTCACTGGGTCTCACTCTTCTTCTCTCAAGTCAGCCACACTGATCCTGTTATAGCTGTAAAACACTTTCTTCTGCACAAGTTCTTTCTTTTTCTCTTCCTCCGATTCAAGAAAAAGCGTCTGAAGTTGTTTCCTTTGCAGGTTATCGATGGAGAAGAAGGTAACCAGAGTCGCCGAGAGCTGCTTCCTTCATATAAATCACATAGGAGATCACCAAACCCTAGGAGATACTCCAAAAGGCCACATCAATTCGTCGATGAAGTTCTTAGAAAATGCAATGTCCCAGTGGGTAAAACTATTGTTCTTTCTCAATGAGAAGATAATTTGGATTTTTTTAGTTAAAAGACCTGTCTCTTGGTTATAGCATCAGGACAAGATCAAAGTTTTAGTGCTGATGATTTGAACTTAAGCCATATATAGTAAGTGGATGAATGTGGATCTCAGACTTGAAACTGGTTTGATGCACAAGGTTGTTAGGATACAAGGGCATGAAGCAGACGATGTGGTGGCTACGCTGATGGAACAAGCCGTGCAAAGAGGATACCGTGCGGTTATCGCATCGCCTGACAAAGACTTTAAGCAGTTGATCTCAGAGAATGTTCAGATTGTAATTCCATTGGCAGATCTCAGAAGTTGGTCTTTTTATACATTGAAACACTACCATGATCAATATAACTGTGATCCACAGTCTGATTTGAGCTTTCGTAAGTGCCTTGAACCGACTTTATCTCTATAAAGAATGTCTCTTTATGCGTTTATCATTCTGCGTTTTTTGGTTCTTGGCAATACTAAACATGGGTAAGAGTTTTGTGATAGGGTGTATAATGGGCGATGAAGTTGATGGAGTTCCGGGGATTCAGCACATGGTCCCGGCGTTTGGAAGGAAAACAGCGATGAAACTTGTGAGAAAACATAGATCTTTGGAGAGTTTACTGAGCGCAGCAGCTGTGAGAACGGTGGGGAGACCATATGCTCAAGAGGCACTTACGAAATACGCAGATTACTTGAGAAGAAACTATCAAGTTCTTTCCTTAAGAAGGTTCCATCTTTCTCACTTTGAAACCCTCTTCATTATGATTATTATGCGTCTCTTCTTCTTTGCTGATTTTTTCTCTTTTTAAACCCCCTTCACTGTGATCGTTATACCTCTCTTGTTCTTGTAAAGTGTTCTTGCTGATTCTGTAACCATTCTTTTTTTATCATAGAGATGTGAGGGTACGGATTCAAGATGAATGGCTTGTGGAGAGAGATACAAGCAATGACTCGGAAGTACTTTCAAGCTTTTTCTCAACCTTGCATGGGTGATACTGAGTGCTCAAGCACACTCGCCAACGCATCTTTCTCCCCATTGACGGATCAACTCAAGTCAACGCTCAAGAACAGTAGCAAGTTTCAGTAAACGTGAATCATTGCAGATACTAGTTTAATTTGGTTATATATCCAATTTGTTGGTATTACACAAAATATTCAAGAGCGACGACAAATTCTGTTCCTAATCGTTTTGTCACCCTGAACAAAGTTGGTTCCAGGAATGCGAATCCAAGGACGTAATTAAAAAAAAAAGAATCTAACTTCCTTGCATTAGCTACAGATTTCAGGAAATCCACTGTTTGCTTTCCTGATATTATTCTGGCGGATGGCAGACAAATTACAGACACAAAGAGCTGCCTAAAGGCTAAAGAACACTAGAACATCTTACATCATAACTTAAACATATATGATGGCAAATGCTTTAGAGAATAGAATTTGAAACAGACCCACCACCACTCCTGGGAGAGAAACCACAAGCACTCGAAATAAGCATTTGAAATGAACTCTCTGAATCATCAAACATCGGTCGTGGGAACTCATGGAACCCTCCGAAATTACACGTATCGAAGCTCAGCGGCGAGAAAGACTCATCGAAACTCATCTTCCCTTCCATGAATCCAGACTGCGCGGTTTCTTGATTAGCGTTAGTCGCGGAACCAAGATCGAAACCAACCATCCCCATCCCCGGGTTGTTGTTCCCGCCTTCAGAGCTCCCTCTCTGAGCAGATGCGCCAGCCGAAGAAGATTTAGTATCTTCAAGAGGGATCGCAGGCGTGTGTCCCTGGAACAGAGCAATGTGACCAAAAAGCTTGTCTTTCCTTGAGAATGTTGTACCACAGGAGCAGAGCCACTTGTTTTTCCCGCAGTGCTTCTCGTGGGTTTTCAGATCCGCAATGACGGAGAATTTCTTGGTATGGCACCTGCTGCAAGTGAAGCTCTTGTCGCAGTGAGTGCGTTTGTAGTGGTTCTTCACGCAGAGAATAGTCTTCAAAGGCTGGAACTTTTTGTGTTCCTTGTTACGTTTGCAACCCGGGAATGGGCACGAGTACCTTTTGATCAGCATCGGCTCAGACCCGGGTAACGACTCTTTGTTCGGTTTAGCCAGAGCGGCCGGGGTCTTGTACTCGTCCCCGTGCCCTCTCATGTGCATCCTCAGGTTCGCGTCTCTCTTGAAACCCTTGCCGCATATCGTGCAGAAGTGTGTATGCGGCGCGAGGATCTCCTCTTTCTCGAGCTGCAATATCTCGTATGAGCCAGGAGGAAGGTTCTCTCCTTCCTCCGCATCATCCTCGTCTTTCATTTCGTGTTCTTCCACAACGTGGCTATCTCTCTCATCAACAACAATCATGTTGTTATTGTTTTGGCTCTGTGAAGCAACGTTATTAGCCTCCCTCGCACAAGGGAACACGGCCGAGCCGGGCTGCCCAGTGAATGGACCCGGCGCTGTTGACATATTATGCTTAACAGATGGAAGAAGACTACCTGCAGTGGAAATAAGCTGTATGATTATGGAAGTAAGATCAGTCGTTATGAGCTGCTGCTGCTGCTGAGCCACGAGCTCCTCTTGACGTCCTTGAAGCTGCCCGTTGTTCCGGCCGACGATCAGATGAACAAGATCCTGAAGCTCGTGGATCTTCTGCTCCATAAAGGATAGATTGCTCAGCATCGTCCTCGGATCCCAAGCTTGAGCCCTGACGCCTTGCAGGAAATCAGCATTAGCTTGACCGTTGTTGTTGTTATCTTGGCCCGAAGTTTTCATCTCCTCGAAAACTTGCAGACCAGGCTCAATACCCATCTCGTAATCCAAGATTGAAGCGTCTTCCCACTTCTGCTGTGATGATGTGAAACCTGCCTCCTGCAATTTGGTAGATGAAGAGCTTCCCCAATTGTTCTGGCACAGATCGTCTTCTGTCTCCATTTTTCAAGATCCTTTTAAACAACAAAACCTACAAACCATAAGGATCTCAAATTAACAAGCAAGAACATAGAATTGAAAAAAAAAAAAAAGTTTGAAAGACGAACAAATCTCTATCAGAATCAGAACTAGGACCATTCGAGTCTTCACCATACACAGAATCAAATTCGAGTAAGCCTCATTTACCTTAACTGAGATTCAAAAATCTTTCTCAACTGATCCGAGATTCTTCTCACACGACTCTTAAAGATCTGCAAACGATGAGTAAACACCTTCATAAGAAGACAACAACAAAAAAAACCATACATGGTCAAAGAAGAAACCCAAAAATTCCTCACTATCATCATCAAAGGGAAAATCAAATCATCACTCGCTGACAACAAATTAAACAGATCATATAACGCTTTCTCAAGCAAAAACACAAGTTCAACAAATCAAATCGGTTCGGAGAAATTGGACATACAGAAGTCAAAATTCACTAAAATAAAAGTCGGCAACAGGAAAGGGAGATAAGAGAGAGAGAGAGAGAGAGAAGAGTTCACCAGAAGTATAGCTTGAAATGGTTCTTCGAGACCTCCAATGGCCGCTTCAAAGAGATAGAGAGAGAGAGAGAGAGAGAGAGAGGTGAAGGTAGAAGAAACAGAGAAGAAGATCAAAGAGCGGGGCTCATGTTTATTAAGCAAAATCTCCTTTGGGTGCTCTTCCACTTTCTGATTTTTACCCCAAGTAAAGTCAACCCAATGATATCAGCCGTTGAAGTATATCAAAGATCAGCATCGGCCATATCCAACGGTGGTCAGGCGTTTTATCGCATCAAAGACAGTAACTCTACACTTGAGCCGTTGATTAATGGGAAAAAAAGAAGATGACGAGAGAGACGATAGAGGAGGGGGAGGTGGGGTCCACACCACATTTAATCCTATATTGTTTTTTATTTCCTCTTGTGTCTCTCTTTCTCCATGCGCTTCGTCTGCATATTTGACTTGGCAACTCGAAATTGAAAACGAGCATTGATTAACTACAATTTTTTTTATCGTTATTCGTTTGTTAAAAAAAATTTATATTATATCAAGACTTTTAAAATAACGTTTATTTATTCTTCACTCCGTTTTAACAAAGAATATCATTTTACAATATTTCACATATACTAAAAATATTAATAACAATATAAATAACATTTTTGATTCATTATTTTTTTGTTAAAGAAAATAGTTAAATGATTGTTTTCTAAGTTTATCACTTATTAGTATATCTAAATAAATGAAAATTCAAATGTATTCAAACCAAATACATTAAAAAAACAATTACAATTTTAATTTTTCTCCAATAAAAAATATGAAACTATCGTAAAAATAATGAATATCGTAAAAAAAATAAAAAAGAAGTTACCATCGATCTTTTTCTTCGCTTAATTGTTGTTTTTTTTCAAATTTTTTCTCTCTTTAACCCTAGTCGCATTTTTCCGATTTTCTTTGCCTTTCCGCCGTTCAGTGTTTATCGACGGTGCAGGAGGCTCAAGGCTCGTGTTTTTGCGAGGTCTATGTACTTCATCTGTGAAAATGACCTCCACTCCTGCGAACTTCTCCTGCGAGGTTTGCAGACTCCCTAGCTCTCTCCGCGATGTTGCTAATCGACGATGCAGTGGCTTTGCACAATGGTTCTTTCTATAGATCTGTGATGACGAAATATCTAGGTAGCATTGCTCCTCTCGGTGTCTTTGTGGCAGAATTGTGTTCTTCCGGATCGGCGTGGTGGTGAGTGGGAAGATCTGAAGCCGGGGAGGTGGCGTAGTGGTGAGTGGGCTCTCTTTAGGAGTTCTCGCCGGATGTCTCTTTTGCACGGTGACTCTACTTGGAAACGGTAAAATTGTTTTCGCGGTCGAGTTGTTCTGACGGATCTTCCAATTAGCGGTTTTCTTTTCCCTTTTCCACTATGTTTGTTTCTATGGAGTAAGTGAAGTTCCTCTGAATGCTTTCTGGTATACCGTCCTCAACTCCTTGATAATTCTCATGCGGCGGTGGATTTATGAGCAGTTTTTCGTTTTTCGTCCTTAACTCCTTGATAGTATTCACGCGGCGATGGGTTTATGAGCCGTTTTTGTATTTGTCAACGGTTTTTTGAGTCGATCGAGGTTAGCGTGGCGATAATGACTCTTTCGGCGACGATAGTTTTCGTTTCTTGTTTTTAAGATTTCCACTGCATTCCATTTAGATTTAGGTTTAAACAGGTTTGGTTCTCTTCAAATTAGTTGTAGATTTAGGCCAATTAATTTTTCAGTTATAGATTTTTAACCATATATATTCGAGAATTTGTTGGTTAAAAGCAAAAATAAAATAAAAATAAAAACACAATTTTTTTATTTTAATGCAATAAATAGTTATAAAAAAAGTTTCATGCATATACTACTCCGTTTGTTTTTTTTAAGTTGTTTTGAAATTTTAACATATATTAAAAATATATTAAAACTTAATTATAAATTTTTTTTTTTTCTGGAGACAATTAATTATTTTGAAGTTTAACATTCTTCATTATTGACTTAAAAAAGTAGAAAATTTAAAATATTTATCTTTGTGACAAAAATAAAATTCAAAAAATTAATTTTTTTTAAAACAGAGAAAATATAAATTAACAAAAAAAGAAGATAAAGTTTGTTTTTTGTCGGGAAACGAGGATAAAGTCACTTAGTTAGTTGACGACAAAAAACAGAAAAAAAGTTACTTAAATTGTGAGGAACCTCCAAGTTCAAAGTTCAATTAAATCTGCCACGTGGAGTCACTGCCACGAAGTTTCGTTTCGTTCATGCACTCACTGGAAAGGCCAGGAAATTTGAAAACCAAGAATTTTGTGAACTTTGTTTTGTAATTAAAAAAAGGTGTTATTTTAAGAAAAATAATGGACTGTTGATTGGGAAACACAAGATTCCCACATGCTAAATCACCTATTATGATGAGCTAATTACGATTGTCGCCGTTAATATCAACAACATTTCACCATTTTCAAAACCAATATGGTTCCCTTCCCTCTATTTTCGCTTTGGCATTTTTACTTAATGCTCTTTGATTCATTTTTATTTACCGGAAAAAAAAAAATTCAGGGAGATTGCATCAGGAAAAACACACAAAAATGGATAAAATATTAACGGTGACAATCCGATCAATTTCTAAAAGAAAAAAGAGGTGGTAGCAAGTAGGAGTAGAGTTCAAAACCAATTAGGCTTTTGTTAAGAAAATGAACAAAATAAAAAAAGGAGTAATTGTTTTGGCAAAGTGGGCAATAATGATTACATCCAATAAAAGTGGTGGGAACCTCTAACTGTAGTGTCTATGACTATTACATCAAATTCCTTTTTAAGACAAAGTTGAAGTAACCATTTATATTTGATTTAACAACCTTAATTCCAAAAACAAGAAATACCTATTCTTTTCATTTTGTTACTGATACTATTTCATAACCAAGTTTCATATTGCGATGAAAACTAACTACACATCTCTTCTTGTCTGTTAATATAAACATTATCAACTTTTTCCAAAATTGCCTCTTTAATTCTTAAAAAAATGGAAAGACAATGAACCTTTCACCAAACTTCAAAACATTTTATTTTAAGTTCAGGTCTCGTCTTTTCTATTTCTCATCACATTAAAACCACAACTAAACGTGTCGAAAATTCATGGGGACACCGTGGGTGGGAATATGCGTAAGATGTTGCATAGTGCAGCAAATGATAACATCTGTATATAAACTTATAATTACTTTAAAATGCCCCTTCAAAATATGTATTTTTTCATGTTTTGAAGAGTCATTACCACCACAATAACAGTAACTCCAAGTGATTTATTTCAAAGTACATTCCAAAAGTTTGTGGTCTCTAACCGATTTACTCAAATATTCTAATTTTCGTAGGAATGACGACGATCTCTATAGTTGGAAGACAAATGCAATTCCACAATCAAAAAAGTCATAATAATACGAAAATGTCATTATTTCTATATAGTTGCACAAAAAAAAAAAGTCATTATTTCTATTAAAAAAAAAGTATTCCATGTTACCCATGTGTAAGCGAGAGCTTACTTGGATGATGCATCATCATCATCAATGAATGTGACCATAGTGAGAGTTATGGAGCAATATGAGCTTCAAGCCTTTTGCTCCTGCTGCTGCAAAACTCTCTCCTCTTCCTCCATTGAACATTGACTTCTTCCTGTAAGGGAAACAAGTTTGGTTGTTGTCGTACCTATCTCTCAACACGGCGTCGTCTAGATGACTCCAAGTCCTTCCTCTAGGCAAGCTCTCTGTCCACATAAACCTCTCCGAGAAAGGATTCTTCAGACTCTCGTAGAACTCATCTGGCGTCTCGCAAATCACACCCTAAAATCCAAAACCAAAAGCGTTAATTATTAGTGCTTTGTTTTAATAAAATTTACGGGAATATATTGTTTAAAATTTGTTACCTCCGCCATGGCTTTGATCTTGAGAGTTACATCGTTGCTAAGAAGAACGAGTTTTTCGTCGATGTTACAGTTTCGATAGAGGAGTGCACATTCGAGAACTTGATCTTGTGATGTAGGAGAATCGATCTCTGGTGCGTTATGATTCCAGTGAACTGAAAACGGGAATGCAGCTGAGCCATTTGACTGAGGAGTGACTGGTGGGGTTGGTGCAGTTGCTTTGGTTTCCTCTGATGGGCTTTGGAGCTGAATCCACCAGTTGGTATTAACCTTACACTCTTCGATCCAATCTAGAGCTGAGGAAGCAATCTCTGTTGTTCTCCTAAAGAAAAGACTGCGAGTTCGCTTCGTCTCATTTAGCTCCCTTAACACTGCACAATGAAACCATAAAGGTTAGGGATGTTTCTAATGGTAAAAGATTGTTCAAATGTGATTAACATCATATAGGAAACAAAGATATGGTTGATTCAGCCAAAACTCAGCCACAGACGCATATTGGTTCTGACAGATTTCATCAGCAATATGATATTTGGCATCCTAAGAGATTAAACTAAATTATGCTATCACAGAGATTGTATGATAGATTCGTCTGCCGAATGAAATAACAGCCTTGCGTATCGAAAAAGATAAGGATTTTATGGTTTTTGTTTATTTAGAGCTTCAAGTGAAGAAGCTAGAAACTATTATTATTGGTGTATGATAGAAAAAAACAAAGCTAGAGGGTTAAGGGTTTTACCTGTTCTTGGTACGACCATATGTGTCCCTTTGAGACCTTGTAGTAAGTGAAGTGGCTTCCTAGACTCCTTGTCGAGGAGTGAAGAAGTGTCCAACACAATGGTCCACTTCATCTTGTTCTTTCCATCAGAAAGGTTCTACAACACAGTGAAGTAATGGTTAATATAAGAACTACACAAAAGAATCCAGGACAATCGAATTGATTAAAACTTACAGAAGAAGAACGAATGCCCCTGGAAATGTTGTTTCTTGCTGATGCAGTAGTAGCCTCAGTGTATGTTTGGGAAGAAGATTTTTCAAGTAGAGATTGAAAAGGCGCCCGTTCCGCTTTCTTCTTCGGTGCAACCGGCTCATCATGCTTCGACTTTGATTTGCTGCTCATGCTGTGTAGATCTGGTTTCTTCTGTTCCTCCATCACGTTTTCTTCCATATGAATGTCAAAGAACGGTTTACGTGTTGCTTTAGAGGAGGAACCTTTTGTATCCTTAATCTCACCAACTTCTCGCAGACGTTTTAGCATATGAGAGTTCGGGGTAAGATTCTCCTTATCGGGGGTAAAGATTTCTGGTTCTGTGAATGCCCCTGAAGTAAAAACAGCAATTCTGGAAGGAATATTCGACGAGCATGATGTGCCCGAAAGCTTTGAAGAGCTCTTGCTATCTTCTATGTCACCAATATCATGTAATCTTTTCAACATATGAGAACTTGGGGTGAAATTCTCCTTGTCAGGAGTAAAGATCTCTGGTTCCAGTTTCTCTGCACCATGATGAACAGTCAGAGATATAGACTTGTCACTTAGAGCCTGTTTTCTCTGCAACTGGTCTTTTGGTTGACTCCCAATACGTTTTTGCTTTCCTTTACTACTGTTGGTCCGGAGCTGAAGAACAGAAGCAGCTTTTCCCCTCCGAGACCAGATGTTGCATGTGCTCAATCTTCTCGAGGAGCTTATTGAGCTATCTAGCTCAGATAGTACATCATCTCTAACAGACTGTGTTTGCGGGGTCTGGTTCTCTTGACTTTCAGTATAATCAGAAGGCAGTTCTTCAGTTGGTTTCGCATCCTCAAATGTTTCTGAAGCCATGGGACTCCCCTTATCAGTATTTTCTTCACCCTCTATTTCACTCTGTCTGTAAGATTCTCCAGATCTCCCAGAGCCAATTGACAATTCTGTTTTGGGTTTCTGAGTTGGTGTCAACAAGAAACTTTGTGTTCCACTATGTTCAACGTCCTCAGAAAGGTACGAACTGCTCCCTTCATCGAATGTTTTTTCAGTCTGTCTGTACATTCCTGATTTTTGGTTCTCATCTCCTGCAGGATTCACTTCACTCCAGATCTCAGATGAAGCCCCGACTTGACTCTCGGGAAGTGGTTGCCAGATCGAGCATAGACTTTGGATAGCAAACAAATAATCAGATACTGCACTGTCTTGCCTTGAACTGATCTTGGTTTCTCCATTGCTTTTTTGATGCAAGTTCTCACTATCAGTCTCTATGGCCACTTCAGAACCTAAGAGGCCTCCGGAATCTCCAGTTAAAGTTGGCTCAGTTTGAGGGAAGGAATTGGGAGATACTGCAACAACTTGCCTCGAGACCTCAGTTTCTCTATTGCCTTCATGACTTTGAATTTCACCTTTAGCTAGTGGTTGGTCAGATGCTTCCAGTACTTTTTCTGTGACAAACCCAATTTCTTCACTGACTTCTTGAACAAGGCTCAGAATCTCAACCTCTGCAGCCAATTCGAATGCAGAACAACCTGAGGCTTCAAGTAATGGAACAGATTCCATCTTAGAGCTATCCATCTCAGGGAATGCATCATCTCTAGCAGCATGTTGTTGCTGAGTCTGGTTTTCTTGACTCTCAGTATAATAAGAAAGTAGTTCTTTAATCAGTTTTGTATCCACAAATGTTTCAGCAGCAAAGGTTGAAGAAAATGGAACCTCCTTATCAGTAATTCCTTCGTCCCCTATTTCACTTAGGTTGGAAGAATCTTCAGATCTCTCAGAGCAAACTGACATTTCTGTTTTGGGTTTCAGATTTGCTAATGACAAGAAGAAACTTTGTGTACCACTCTGTTCAAGGTCCTCAGAAAGGCACGAACTGCTCCCTTCTTCAAATATTTTTTCATTCTCTGTGTTCATTCCTGGTTTTTTATCCTGGTCTCCTGCAGGATTCACTTCACTGATTTTTTGATGTAGGTTCTCACTATCAGTCTCTATGGACACTTCACTCTGGAATTCAGAACCTAAGAGGCCTCGGGCATCTTCAGTAAAAATTTCTACCAGCCGCTCAGCTTGAGGAGAGGAACTAGGAGATACTGCAATAACTAGCCCTGCAACCTCAATTTCTCCATTGTCTAGGTGACTCCGAATTTCAGCCTTAGTTAGTGGTTCAGGAGATGCTTCCATTACTTGCTTTGTGACAATCTCAGTTTCTCCACTGACTTCTCGACGAAGGCTCAGAATCTCAACCTCTGCAGCCAGTTCAAATGCAGTACAACCTGAGGCTTCAAAGCAGCCATCAATCTGTCTGTTACTTGGGGAGGAGCCACTACTAGGATTTTCTGCTTTGGCTTCTATAGTATTTGTGTCCAACTCTGGTGAAGCCTGGACATCTTCTGTGAGCTGTAGTTTTTCTGTCTCAATGGAATCTCTTGGGAGTGGAAGCGATGAAGTCTCATTTGCAGTTAAATATGAAACCTCATCTTCATTTAAGACTGATGATGACTCCATCCTCTCTGACATCACATTCAGATGCGAAACTCCTTTTCCTCTTATATCCCATTTATCAGCCTCTGCAGAAACTTGAAGTTCTGAACCACCTAAGCCATCACTCTGTCGCTTATTTGGGGAGAAGCAGCTGCTTGGATTCTCTGCTGCGGCTTCATCAACATCTAAGTCCCACTTTGTTGAAGTCTGCGAATCTTCGTTGAATTGTAGCTTATGTGCCTCTGCAGAAACTTCAAGTTCAGAACCATCTAAGCCATCACGCTGTTGCCTACTTGGGGAGAAGCAGCTGCTTTGCTTCTCTACTGCGGCTTCATCAACATCTAAGTCCCACTTTGTCGAAGTCTGTAAATCTTCATTGAATTGTAGCTTTTGTACCAAAACACTTGGAGATGCAAGTGGCAACGAAATCTCCCTTGTCCTAATATATGTATCCTCATTCTCACTAGGGGCTGATGATCCACTTCCTTCAGACGTCACATCCAGATGCACATCTCCGTCATCAACCAATGCACTCTTTGCTAGTGACTGCAGTGAAGGCAGATTACACTTTCAGGCTAAGCAACTAACATCAGATAAGTATAGAGCTATGCAAAACAAGGATAACCTAAACTAACAACAAAGATATAGAGCTCAGCAAAACAAGGATGAGCTAAACTAACAACAAAGATTCACTGCAGTGAAGGACATAGCAAACACGTTTGAAATGCTAAAAGCAAGAAAAACATATGAGAGAAGGTCGAACCTGATTTGCAAACTCTAGATTTTCTTCTGCTTCAAGCAGTCTATTCTCTTCGTCTTGCTCCATCACTAAAGACGCGTCGAGCGGTGGAACAAACGGATTGTCGTTATCATAAGCACGGCTTAGCGGAATCCAGTGCAGCCTATAGATCCTTGTTGAACCACCGATCCTAATGACATCACCTTCCTTCACCTCAACACAAGCATCTGGCTCCACTTTCTGATCCGTAACCCATGTCCCATGCACTAAATCGAAGGAACGAACCCAATCAAACAACCAGAAACGCATACACATACATCAAATTAAACGAAAACTATGAAATCGATGAGGAAAATCCACTAGAAACAATCTAATTTCAGATGAAAAAAACAAATCGCGAAGAAATCCCTAGAAATCGAGAATGGAGTGAGAGATGATTCCGTACCAGAGGACAGATCCGTGACGAAGAGTCTCTGACGAGAAGGAACAGAGCGGATTTGCAGGTGGTATCTGCTAATGCTAGGGTGCGTTAGCAGAATATCGCAGTCTGGATGCCGACCGACGAGCAGGATCTCCTCTACCTCGTCGTCGTCGCACGCGGCGTTACCGTTTCTCTCCGGCGACGAGATATCGCGACTGTTGACGACGAAGATGTTCTTGAGAATCGCACCGTTTTTCAGCACTGTGAACACAGGGATCGTCTTCTCCCGCACTCGTTGCTCCTCCTCCATCGGTTTCCCTTCCTTGACCTCCATGGATAAGTCTAAGAGCGAAAGAGAGAGATTATCTGAGTTTAGGATTTCGAAAAACGAAGGAGATGAAGAAGAAGAAGAAGATTAAAGAGAGCCAAAAATCTACAGATCGTCTTCAAATGTTGTACTCTTCGTGATTTTCTCTCTCCTATCTCTTTGTGATTTGATTTTTGAAAAGGAGGAGGCCGTTGAAGAGTGCCAAAATCGACGACCTCTATTTACTCGTAACGGCTAATTGTGTCATCTCTTTAACTATTTCAAATTTACAAAAAAAAGGTTTATATATATTAAAAGATATTAGAAAGTTCCTAAACGGGAAAAGAAATGTATTTTTCGATGAATAAATTTTACATTTTGAAAAAGAAAAATATATAATCCATTTTTTTTCAAAAAGATCCAATACACCTTTTTCTCAATTATTTGTAAAAACTCTCGTGTTTAAAAGGTATTAGAAATATAAACCCTTTTTTGTAAATTTGAAATAGTTAAAGAGATGACACAATTAGCCGTTACGAGATATTAGAAAGTTCCTAAACGGAAAAAGAAATGTATTTTTCGATGAATAAATTTTAAATTTTGAAAAAAAAAATATATAATCCATTTTTTTTCAAAAAGATCCAATACACCTTTTTCTCAATTATTTGTAAAAACTCTCGTGTTTAAAAGGTATTAGAAAGTTTGTTAACAAAAAAAATCTTATTATATAAAGTAGAATGCGTCAAAGTTGCTATTTCATATGATCGCGACACGTGGCGAGTCAATCTCATTAGATTTTAACATGTGTCGTAGTTAAAAAAAATAAAATAAAAAATAAAAATTAATTAAATTAAATTAAAATTAAATAAAGGATATATGTTAATAATGTTAATAAATAAGAAATAAAAAATAAAATAAATTAAAAGGATATATATATAACTATGAAAAGAAAAAAAGAATGTTATTATGTCAATAAAATAAATATATAATATAAAAAAACAAATAGAAGAAAACAAGAAAAGGAAAAAACAATAAACTACTTAAAAAAACCTACGTTATACCCAAAAAACAAAAAAAAACCTACGTTACATGCAAAAAAAAACTACTGAAAAAGACCTACGTTACAAGACCTACATTACATGCAAAAAACAATACTGAAAAAATAATTACATTACATGCAAGAATAAAAATTGAAAAAGGATATATACCATTTCAAAAAAACAAAAAGATATATACAAATTAAGAAAAAGAAAATCCCCAAATATAATCCTAAAACACAATCTTAAAAGAAACAAAGAAAAATATCTTACGTTAATAAAAAAAAAAAAAAAACAAGAAAAGGAAAAGGGAATCTTATTATGTTACAAGACCTACGTTACATGCAAAAAACAATACTGAAAAAATAAAAAATTGAAATAAGGATATATACAAACTAAGAAAAAGAAAATAAAAATAAAATAGAAATAAGATTAATTTATATTTTGGAAAATATAATCTGAACAATTAATCCTAAAAGAAAAAGGAATATATAAGCTAAATTACTACTCATAAAAGAAAAAGGAATATACTATTCACATCTATATAAACACCTAAAAACTCTTAAAAATATTTACCAGACAAACAATATCACACCTTGAGCTTCATTATCTTGGTATAGCTTCTCCTTTTTATTTTTAATCTTATTATCATAATCTTATGTAAACATTTTACGTTAGATGCATAATTGTAGTACGTAACGTTTCCATTATGTTGACTTTGTTTCCTTCCCAATTACGATATCGTTAAGATTATATCACCTCTTCTTTTAATTTCATTTATTTAATTTGTTTACTAGATAAATCTCATCAAAGATATTCAAGAGTTCAAAATGACAACAATAACTATTTTACGCTAGATTAATTAAGCAAGAAACGTCCATATCGCTGAACGGTAGCACGTCTAATTCGAAAGTAGGATGAAAGAAAATTGAAAAAAATAACGAACTCATGGGATTGAATTTACTCTCACTTGATGAAAAGATAATCAATTTTTTTTACTCAAACAATAATATTCATCTGTTTATTATTAAATTATTATTATAATTAACTAACTTAGTTTTTTTTTGTTTAAACACAGGATAATACTATCCAAGGCTATATGCATCATTCTCTAACTGAAAATTTTATAGACAATCTACATGAAGGAAGTCTTATGGAAATTTGCAATTTTAATATGCAAGATTGCAATAAGTATTACAAAGTCTCCGATCATAAATTGTAGATAAGATTAACTGAGAGATCAACCGTTAGCCCCGTGGAATAATAGCTTTGTCAAATACCCTTTGAAAAATTTCGATTTCGAAATTATGAAGATTTTGATAAATTAAAAAATATGACAGAAGGTTTATTTAGTATATTTATTATTTTATTTATTTATTAATATAATAAAATATTTATGTGCATGTTTAACATATTTTTTTTAATCAAGATATGATCGGGTATATCAAAAATATGGAAAAAAACGGATGTACGTGATCAGGCTACACCTACTTTAAGAAAGGTTACTCTAACTTTATCGTTAAAAAGGTTAGTTTTTAACCAATAAATCTCTCTCTCTTTAACTACTTCATATCAAAATTTTTTTTTGATAATACCATTATGAGCGAGGGAGAGAGATGATTATGTAATATGCCTACGATTTAAAAAATTACTGAACTCTTTTTAATTTCCAGATTTAAAGCTTCAATTGGAAAATTGTTGATTACTATTTAGGAGAATGTATTAATACTAAGTGCTATCATTGAAATCAAAATACACTGAAATGGAACTCTGAAGTATTAAAACGACTATAAAGATAGAATATCATACCAATGATACTTTCAAGAAATTGTGTAAGCTAGGAAAGAGCAAGCACAATTATTGCATCAAACGATGACGAGAGACGATATCATAAGAAAATAAAAAGAGAGAAACTCTGAAATGGGTTTTTCCTTTACCTCAGGAAGTTTCATACGAAATGCCTAGCAACATCCAAGCGCGCATCAAGTGTGTTCACACACACAGTCTTCCCATATCACGAGACGCTAACACAAATCCTCCTTAGCTGCACCGAAAAATACATTTGCATATATTTGCTTTGTCAAGACCATTCTTATCACCCAATCACATAAATTTTCTATTCAGCAATGATCCTCCTTTCTATAACGAATCAACTTCTATGACTTTCTCACAAGATATATAAACCATATGACCAAAATTCGAAATAACTATAGCTATCATCATTAAAAAATAAAAAGCACATCCATAGTCCTCCCAATTTATTTTATTTTCAGGGTTTTGCATTTGTTAGGTATAATCGACCAATTTTTCATCTGTAAGTATTAACAATCTACTCACCTAATGGATGAATTTGAGATTGAGAGGACCAATTTGCGCCATGGACGATGAAAATCTTGACTTATCTGAGATTGAAGAAATGGGAGAAAGAGAACGAAACAGAAGATAGAGTGACATATCTGTTGGGAAGAAGAAGTAGAGAAAGAAGAAGAAGGATCAAGAAAAAAGAGTTTAAGAAGCTTTTAATAATGTTTTTTGATTAATTGGAAGACCGAGGGAGACAACGGTGGAGGAAAACGGAAGACGCAGGCGAATTGGAAGAAAAAGACGTCAAGTTTCGCCGCACCATGGGGCGAACACGCCGATCATCTTTCACGGAGACAACGAGCGGATAAGAAAGATTTCAGTAAGACTTTTATAAAAGTATGGGGACTTTGAGCCTATCGAATTTTTGTTGAGGCTGAAAAGGTCTATTGAGAGTTCTTATTGATCAAAGCAAATTATATTAATCTCCACTACACACTTTGTAAGTTAGGCTTTCAGCAAAATTGTTAAAACAACTCTAATCGTATGAGTGTATGGATCTCGGTTTAAAACCAGTAATTCCACATGATAAATTTATAAATAACTAAATTCTATTTATTAATTATATTAGGCTATAATTAGATTATTGTTTAGAGTCAACTAATTTTAGATGTTTAATAAAAAAATACCCACTAATTATTCATGAACCAGTAAATACTTATCATAGAATATTAGATAAATTATTTACATTATCCAACAGTTTTAGATTGATACATAATCATGTATTAAATGGATTTAGAAAATAAAATAAAAATAAAAAGAGTATTAATTAAATTTCTAAAAACAAATTAGAATTTACAAAAACAATTTAAAACAAAAATTTAAACTATCAATCCGTGCAACGCACGGATCCATATCTAGTGATAGTAGAAAGTTGTTGAAATTAGAAATTACCTGTAATTAATATAATCCAATCATAAATCATATTTCGTAATAAAAGTGGTCTAATGTCGAAAAAAAGACAAAATAAATTAAAAAGCCAATAATTTATTTCGGCCCGGTTAATAATGGGCCTAAGCTAAGCCCAGCAGATGAACCAATGGACGTAGCGTAACCTCCACGCTCATCTCTATATATACTACACCTTTCCTCTGAAAGCCAAGATCTAATTTCACTGGAGTCCTCAAAATTTCCTTTTCTGTCTGTCTTTCTCTGGGTTTCGTTTCTAAAAGCGTTAAAACCCTAATCAAAGATCTCTCACAAGCTTGCTTCTACTTCCGACTATTCGTTCTTTGATCAGATTTGGGGTTCTTCATATTCTCGATCTTTGCCTTCCCAGGAATTTAGGGTTTCGAAAAGGAGGATGACTCACAGTTTCCCAAAAGGATTGCCTTTGTTCTACTTGGAAGCAACAATACTTTCATCGTTTGGGATCTAAAAGGGCTTTGCAGAGAGATTCTCCTGAAATAAGTAGGATTGGGCAGAAGCTATCACCACAAGAAAACAGCCTGTTATAGACAGAAGAATCCGTCGGAAATCCGTCAGAAATGACCATTTCCGACGTATTTTATCTGTTGGATCTAGATCGTCGGAAAATGAAAATCCGTCGGAAATCTATTGGAATTTTTTGACGGCCAAAATCCGTCGGAAATTTCTGACGGATTTCCGACGGGTATTTTTCCGATGGATTTCCGACAAAAATCGTTTTCAGAATGAACCGTCGGAACCACCGTCGAATTTCCGACGGGTTATATATTATTAAATATAAAAAAAATTACGATTTATAAAAAAAATTAAAATATAAAACTAAAATTCAAAAATAAAAATTAATTTAATTTAACAATATTAACAAAATACAACAACTAAAATTAATTTACAAAATCAAAAAGCCTTCAATCTAACAATATTAACAAAATCCTAACAATTATAACAAAATATAAATTTTTAAATCTTTGGACCAAAAAAAAAACCCTAGATATAACAACCTAATATTTCTACCCAAAAAAAAAACCCATCAACAATCCTAAATCTATCCATCGATTAAACCACAATCCTAAATCTAATAGTTATAGCAATAATAACAACTTATAAAATAAATCCTAAGAAATCTAAAATTAAACTCTAAAAAACTTAAATCTAACAATATTAACAATTTATACACACAAAAAAAATTCCAACAATGTAAGTAATTCGACCAAATCAAATACCTTAAATCTAACAATTATATCAAATCCTAAATCTAACAATATTAACATTCTTAAATGAAAAAAAAATCTAACAATAAAAAACCACACATAGATCTAACAATTGTGAATGGATTAACCAATATTTAGTGATCTAAAAGTTCAAACAATCTAACAACTTAACAATTTTGACAATCTAACAACCTAACTAAACAAAAAAGCTTGAAATTGAAGAAGATGAAAACTTACATAGTTTTGGGAAGAGGAGAGAGATGGGCGGCGAAAGGAGAACGAAGGGATAGATCGGCGGCGAGTAGTTTCCGGCGGAAATCGGTGGATGGAGGAAAAAGAATTTTTTTCGTTAAGGATGAAGAAGAAAGGGGAAGAAGATGAATTATAAAGTCAAATTTCCGACGGGCAATTCCGTCAGAATCCCGTCGGAATCCCGTCGGTTTTTCTTTTTAAATCTGGCCAAATTCCTGAGGTGTGTCAATGTGGCCGCCTTCTGAAAAAAATAAAAATAAAAATAAAAAAATTCGTTCCGTCGGAATTTCCGAGGGGCGAATTAAAAAAAAATTAAAAAACATAAAAAAATTGTTTCGTTGGAAAGCCGTTGGGGAAATTTCCGACGGATTTATGTCCGTCGGAAATTTCCGACGGAATTCCGACGAGATCGCGCTTCCGTCGGATTCTCGTCGGAAATTTGTAGGAAAAATTCCGACGGCATCCCACCCGTCAGAAAATCCGTCGGAATTTGCCTTGTTTTCTTGTAGTGTACGCACACTTTACCTCAAAGCTTCGGTAACACGGCTTTGAAGTCACAATCGGAACTGGTCAATTTGAGTATGGACATGATGATTTCGTGAGAGGTCAACCTCATCGTGTGAAGAAGATGGTGTTACAAGCTTGGACGGAGAGGATGGAGAAAATTGGAGCTAACCTTGAAGCAAAGATTGCTCGAACCAAAGCAAAGGTTGCTCGAGCCAAAGCAAGGAAAGATAGAGTCAAAGTAGATAATCTCCTCCAAGATTTACGAATCTGATCGAACATCATCATCTCTCTTCTTGTAAATAAAATTTGGGATTTTTTCACAAACGACATGTTTTCGTAACCTCTTCTTTTACGTTTGATCTATCGACATTCGGTCTATATATAATACATATGGTTTTGTTTGAAATAGATTTCACTGTCTGTGATGCACTTCTTATTACTATTGACCTATAATGGCTAATATTTTACTTCTTCCGGTCTCTTAGCACACTTTTACTAGATTCCACTATACAATAGCCTCATGAACGAACCCAAGATATCAAATTCTGAAAAATTCGTACCCTATCCCTCGGTTCAAATCAATTCAAAGCGAAATAACATAATAGAAGTTAGAAAACAGTGTGTTTGCAAAGTGAGAGAGAGTAAACATAATAAATGTGAGAAAAGGATGTGATAAGAGAGAGTTGGGATCTATCTATTCCTGCTTGGAACGAGCAAGCCTTGCACGATGCCTAAGCTAAGCTCTTTTCCATTTTACAATTAGGTAGCAAAGCGAGAAGAGTGTTTATCTGTCAAAAAAAAAAAAAAACAACTCCATCAGATTCTCCAAGTTTATATACACAAGGATTATAAACATGCTTAAAACCATCACATGCCATTGTTCTTAAACTCAAAACATGAAACAGATCCTCGAATTTCTCAGTCTGTTCAGTCAAAGTATGTTATATACATCTTTTGTGTACTTGGGACAATTTTAACAAAATCAATTTCATCGAAACCAGAGAAGAAAGGGGACGAGAGAGAGAGAGAGAGTGGCATTGTTGAAGACATTACCAGGATTATCATTGAGATTCTCTGCAAATTATACTCCACCCACTGCAATTTTGTTTTGGTCACATGATCATATTCTCAATTACATGTACTGAGAAAACATACGCAAACAGATGCAGTGACAACTCACAATGAGAAAGCAGGAAAATATCACACAGGAGATGCTAGTCATACACATCACGCTTTGAAACTATAGAAACTCATAGACCCATGCAAATCATTTCTCCATATGGTGTCACTCTATAAACAAATCTTTGCACTCCACAAAAAAAACAAAGCCTAGTTTGTTGATACATAAGCTAGTAAAGAGATATTTGTAACTGCATAGCAAAAGTATCAAAACTAGATCCCCCAATCCTTCATTCAATATGAATACTACAACCTACCCTAGTGAGAACATTGGATCGGAGACAGAACACTGATAACAAAAGAGGTGAAAAGAGATGAAATAAATAAAAAACCTCAAGACTCTTAAGTGACAGAAAACCATAAGAAACCAAATATTAAAAGAGAGTCTAACATAACAGACCTGTAACTTCCTACATGATAAAAGAGATGAATAAGATCCAAAAGTTCATAGAGATAAAGCTGCTAAAGAACGTCAAGTGGGTTTAATTGACAAACAAAGCCTTACGACAGAGAAGCGTCTAAAAGAGATGAGAGATTTCAAAAAAAGGAAACTTACATGCCAATAAGAACAAGAACATATGGAAGTTAAGATGCCTTCTAGAAAGAAGAGTAACCAGTAGCAACAGAGCATGAAACGCCATTAATCCCATAATCCAAGGTTCCTGCCCAAGAAAAAAAAAACAAAATTTTTTTTACCATAAACTGAGTTCCAGAAACCCAGATGAGAAGGGCCAACGACCACACACACACACAAATACGATACAATACATTACAACATGAGCCCTTCGAAGCAGCGACATCGCAGCTCCACCGGCGACAAGAAGTCAAAATCGCCCAGATCCGGCTCTTTCCCAGCTGTTCCGGAATGGATTTCCGAAGCAACCAATGGTGGATCTCTCCGCCGCGTAGATCCTGATATGATCAAATTAACCCTAGAGCTACTCTTTAAAATTAAGAGATCAATCGCAGTACTTACAACATGTTCAATGCAAAAATGCTTTGAGAGTATCTTAAAAAGAAAAAAAAAAATTTTAAATAATGAAAAAATCTAAACCATTCAGAAGATGATAAATACTAAATGAGTTTCTTAAAAGTTAAGAATTGGTTCTTAAATAAGAAACTTAAGAACCATTTTTTACTCCTCTCTCTTACTTTTTATTACTTTATTATTTTTTTTGGTTAATAAGCTTTGTTAAGATCCTTGCATTGAATATGGTCTTAGGGGTCGAATCAAGAATCAAGTCGTCACACAGCAGATTTCAATTTCGAATTAAACTAAGAGTAAAGATGAAATTAAAAGACAGCAAGCTCGACTTAGTAAATTCAGGGGAGAAAAAGCTAGGTTCAGAGAATTTCTCAGGTGAATTCAGATTGCAGATCTAGACAGAATGTTAGAAGTTTATTAAGCACTGTTCTTGAACTTGAAACACTAATGTAAAATCAATAAACTCTCGCTGCATAGATTATCTATGTCTAAACCCTAGAATCCCAAATCTCTTTGCAAATCATATCAATTCAAACAAGCATTAAGTGTAGGTTCAATTGTTCACAAGATCCTAAACCAAATCTCTTTGCAGATAGGAATCTTGCTCATCTAAGATTAGTTCAGGCAATTAATCACACTTTCGTGTCTACCAACCAACCTAAGATCAGATTCTAGGTCGCGAAGTTAAAATAAGCATTAATCATAAATTCAGATGAAGAATTCTAATGATTTTATCCTAACAATTCAATTCAACCTAACAATTCATCAAACACCTTTGAAAAACCCTAAACCTAACAAGCAAACTACTCAGACATGATCAATGAAACACAAATCATAATTTGAATAGAAATCAGGAAAGAATCAATAGAAGAAATAAAAGAGTTCAAAATCTTCTCTGAAGGAGTCTGATTCTTCTTTCCAAAAACTCTCCTAAAAAATTCTCTCTATAAAATCAACAGAAGAAAAACCGTCTGCCTAACAATGGCTCTGAAACCCTTAAATATATGTTCAATCACGAATGGGACACTCTTGCAAATAAGAAATTTTTTTGGACAATTTCTTTTTCTTCAAAAATATTGTAAAACTCGCGAACAGCCTTTGGAAAACACCTGTGTCGATCAACACACATGACTAGTGTCAATCGACACAAAGTCTGCAACTCGACTCCGTCTTCATGTTTTCAGCAGCTTGTTTTACAATGCTCCACAATGCTCCAAACATACATGAACCTGGAAAGACCCTAAAAGACTCGAAAATACCAAAAAGACTAAAAATGACTTATATCATGGTCAAAAACCGGTAAAAACCATGATATATCAACTCCCCCAGACTTAGCTTCTACTTCCCCTCAAGCAAAAAATAAAACTAAATATAGAGTCGAGGTTTGAAAAAATAAACAATAAGCTAATCTTAGGAATGCCACATTGACTAACAATCCTGAATCCACATACCATAGAGCAACCATTAGGTAGTATTTCGGTGTACTTATCACAAGCTTAGCAATCTCCCAGTTCAAGTCCAAACCCTTTACAGAAATCCAGATTCTCCACTGCTAACCCCTTTCATTTAATTAGGTGAGGGAGTATCGATCAAAGAACTTATAGATTCTTTTCCTACCAAGCTCCTGAAAAAAAAAATCTCGGTACAGCTCCCTTATTTTTTCTTCTCTTAGTCGATTTTTGCCTACTTTTCTAGGGTATCATTTTTTTTATCGACTTTCTTTTCTTTTCACAGCTCAAGAACGATGCCACTCACTAATTATGTTCCTTGTGAGGAGACATGTTCATGAGTATAAGCTCCCATCATAGTATTTATCAGGGACTCATGTTTTCGTTCTCAAACTTACTACTTTTTTATTATTTTACAATAGAAGATCAAAGAAAGATTGTACCTAAATTATCTTGCCAGTGCTAAAAGAGCAGTCAAGTTCAATGCATACCAAGTCCCAAGATGAGAAATTGAAGTTCATTAGGGCGGAGTTAACAGCAAAGTTTCTAAACTCTCCAGAAAGCTGAGCTCTCCTTGTTAGACTGATCCACTTACAGTGTTCTCCCTAGTAAAACCTGCAATCAACTACTATGGCAATGTTTCTTCAAGCATCAATGTTTTGTGTTCCAAGAAAAACTGAAAATTTCAACTGGTTTTGACTCATAAAACACTTTGGACTGACACAACTGACTCAAAACAAAAGACAAAGCAAAATACATTAGTATTTTCCTCCCCCAGACTTAACCAACACTGTACTCAGTGTGATGAAATCTTAAGGTCAGAAACAAACCAACTAGAAAAGATAATGGACTAGATGGATAGAGGATGAAAATCCACACAACTTAAGCTTTTAAATCACTCAAATCTTTTAAGAATTGAGAGAGATATGAAGAAAACAAGTTGAGTAGACTTACATTCGAGAGGGTGTCGATCGACACTGTTCATAGTGTCGATCGACGCAAGATACGTCGACCTCCATTATATGTCCACGATTATTTTTATTTTTTTTGGAATAGAAATAACACAAGGAAAACAAAACAAAAAATTAGTGAAAACAAAACCAAAATTCAAAGAAAAAGCCTACCTAAAAGTGGGTTGCCTCCCACTCAGCGCTTGTTTTCAGTCATTAGCTTGACTGTGTCGGGGTTCAGGCATCGAGTGGATCAGAGAGTGGCAGTGAATGCCTCCCAGAAAAATGTCTCCTCAGCCATAATGGTGTATAACCAGTACAACCAGAAAATCTGTAGGTACTAGAGAATTTCCAACTTTGACAGCAAGCCTGGAATTAATCATATGGAATTGCGGTGGAAGAGTTGGCGAATGCGAGAATCATCTGAGGAGGGTGAATATCAACAATTCCTAATATCTCTGCAATATCTTTTGACATGAGATTCACGCTAGAACCAGAATCACAAAGAGATTGTTCAAACTCAACTCCTCCAATGGAGCATGGAACAACAAACATCACAGGGTCTTCAACTTTAAGCAATTGCTTCATTGGAGGTGGTGTACACCTAGCTGTGTTAAAGAGTTCTTCAATCTCTTCAAGACTCTCTCTGCAATTCCTAAAGAAAGCACCCAAAAGATATCTCTCCCAAGCTTCAGCAAATGAGATTTCATTGGAGATCCTTCTCACCTTCTTGTTGAAACCAGCCAGATTCTCTCCACTAATAGATTCCCTTAGGTGTTTGGGTAGACTTATACACCCTTTCCTATGTAGTTTTTGAAGCTTCAGGTCGATCTAATGAAGTTTGGGAGTGGTGTCGATCGACACCCAGCTGGTATCGATCGGCACTAGTATTTGGTGTCGACGTTTCAGTGTCGACCCTGGTCGATTTCGGTCCGACAGAACTTGTAGTATTGAGGTTTTCTAGTGGCGTCGATCGACACCCATCAGTAGTGTTGATCGACACTAGCTCCGCAGCAGTAACATCTTCTTCTTCATGGTCCTCAAGCTCCACGATTTCTTCAGCATACAAACCCTTTTTCAGCACTGGTTGAAGGTTTCTTCCACTCCAGATCGCGACTTGATGCCTCAGATTTGTGTATGTCTGTCCTTTCAGGAAGAAATCCATCTTGTCTCTTCATACCTCCAGCGGTTTGAGCAACTTAAGTGTCTAACTGCTTGACATGAGTACTCAGAGACTCGAATTTCCCATTCAGATCAGTGTACATGGCATCAATCTTCCTATTGAAATCCACAGTCGTCTTCTGTTGACCCTCCAAGATCTGTTCAAACATAGACTTCATCTTATTATCTTGTGCAGGAGGCTTCTGGTAAGAAGAAGAACATAAGTCCTTGTGAAGCTGTTATTCTGAAAATCCTTCTGGTAAGAGGAACCATATCCTTGCTGATTAACAAATCTCTGACCTTGAAAACCAGCTTCATTGACGTAGTTGACATCTTATTCCTCAAACTCTCTAGTGGGCTCGAATGTCCCCACTTCTGCAGCAAATTGGACTGATTTTTTTCCCACAAGGAGGCTATGCATAGAGTCCAACTTAGCCTTCACCTCAGCAATCTGACTTCCATCCATGTTTCCAGCTTGCTCTTCCTCTCAAAGTCTGCATTCTTGGTACAATTGCTAGAAGTCAAGTTCTCAATCAGCACATATGCATCTTCTGGATACCTGGTGTTGAAGTTTCCATTGCTGGCAGCATCCAGCGCCATCTTATATCTCCAATCCACACCTCTGAAGAAGATTCCCAACAGGTGAACCTCAGAAAAACCATGGTGTGGACAGTCTCTTTGATATGCACTTAATCTCACCCAAGCAGTCTTGAATGCTTGAGTTGGTCCTTGAGAGAATGTAGAGATTTTTGTCCTCGGCTCCTCAGACCTTGCATCATCAAAGAAATTATTCAGGAAGGCATTATTGGTGTCCTCCCAGGTAGTCAATGATCCTGGTTCTAAGTGTTTCAGCCAATATTCAGCATCTCAAGCAAGTGAGTAGGGGAAGAGCTTGCAGTGGAGATAATCATTTAACACTCCATGGGCCTTTATGCTTGATGCCAAATTCTCAAACCTTTCAATGTGGTCCATAGGATGTTCATGAGGAAGACCATGAAAAGGATGCTGAGACACCATAGTGTAGAATGCAGGCTTCAGCTCAAAGTCATGCCTCTGAAAAGCAGGATGGCGAATTGCAGCCCTGTTGGCATAGAACCGGTCATGTCTGTTGTAGTCTCCCAAGGTGCGCCCACACTCAACCTGTTCAATAATCACAGCCCTATCAGCATCCAGTCTCTGCCCTTGATCATTGCGCCTGTTCCCTTCACCATCACGCATTAGACCTGCGTCATCTTGAACCAGGACAATAACATCAACCATCTTAGCTGTTTTCTGTGCTTTTCTGTTGGTGCGCTCTAGATGTGCTAGCGCCTGGTTATCTAGTCTAACTAACTCTTGATCCTTACTGCTTCTGGTACTGCGATTAGGCACACACCTGAAACACAAAAGAATAGAGCAGTTAGTAAAGAAAAACAAAAATTAAAAATAAAATTTAGACTAAAATCAAAAATTTGATTTCTAGGTAACTATCAGATTCCCCGACAACAACCTTAAATTTTGATATTCTCAAATTAACCCTAGCGCTACTCTCTCAAATTAAGAGATCAATCGCAGTACTTAGAGATCGAATCCACAGAGAATCAAGTCATCACACAGCAGATTTCAATTTCGAATTAAGCTAAGAGTAAAGATGGAAATTAAAAGACAACAAGCAACTAAACACTTAGTAAATTCAGGGGAGAAAAAGTTAGGTTCAGGAAAATTCTCAGGTGAATCTGAATTGCAGATGTAGACAGAATGTTAGAAGTTTATTAAGCACTGTTCTTGAACTTGAAACACTAATGTAAAATCAATCAACTCTCGCTGCAGAGATTATCTATGTCTAAACCCTAGAATCACAAATCTCTTTACAAATCCTATCAATTCAAACAAGCATTAAGTGTAGGTTCAATTGTTCACAAGATCCTAAACCAAATCTCTTTGCAGATAGAAATCTTGCTCATCTAAAATTAGTTCAGGCAATTAATCCACTTTCGTGTCTACCAATTAACCTAAGATCAGATTCTAGGTCGCGAAGTTAGAATAAGCATTAATCACAAATCCAGATGAATAACTCTAATGATTTTATCCTAACAATTCAATTCAACCTAACAATTCATAAATCACCTTTGAAAACTCTAAACGGAACACATAAACTATTGGACATGATCAATAAAACACAAATCATAATTTGAATAGAAAGCATAACATAAATAAATAGAAGAAATAAAAGAGTTCAAAATCTTCTCTGGAGGAGTCTGGTTCTTCTCTCCAAAAACTCTCCTACAAATCACTCTCTATAAAAACTTCTAGGCAATTTCTTTTTCTTCAAAAATCTTGTAAAACTTGCGAATAGCTTTTCGAAAACACATGTGTCGATCGACACAAATGACTAGTGTCGATCGCCACAAAGTCTGCAACTCGACTCCGTCTTCATGTTTTCAGCAGCTTGTTCCACAATGCTCCCACAATGCTCCACAATGCTCCAAAATGTTTCAAATTGCTCTAATATTTCCAATTATGCTCCAAACGTACTTAAACCTGCAAAGACTCTAAAAGGCTCAAAAAATACCAAAAAACTATATAAAAAGGACTTATATCATGGTTAAAAACCCGTAAAAACCATGATATATCAGATCCTGACACATGTACCGACGGTTGGGCCTCTCCTCCCGTGGACGTGTTCACTCTCCGCTCCAAATTTTACTTGTCCAAAAAACAGAAATCTCCCGCCGGAGATTACCTCCTCTCTCCCGCCGGCATGGACTAGCTCAAATCAAGTTCAAAACTCGACAACGTGCTAGCTCCTCATGATAATCGTGTGGCTCACACGCTTAGAAAAGCGCAATCTCGCGGTCAATCTCTGAAGAGCATCATCTTCGCCGTGAATCTCGAGGTTCCAGGTAAAGACCACCACAGTGCCATATTCTATTTCGCGACAGAGGAACCGATCCCCTCCGGTGTAACACTCCCGACTCGGTCTAAGCCTAGACGAACCGGGAGTGCCACTGTTGCCGAGGTTCGCTGACAGGCCGGCCCTCATTTAGAACGGATCTAAGTCCAAGGCTAGCCCGCCGTGCTAGCTCGACCCTCTCGTCTAGAGCCTAAGGCTTGGCAACCCGTACTCTAAACAAGAGTTGTGTTAACTCGGACCAAGTTAATATCATTTTAACACAAGGCTTTTACTTTCAACAAACCTTCTTTATTATATATATCGAGTCATTATACAAAATCCGACTTATTCAAACGTTATATAAGCGGATCCTTACTACCTAAACTGTACAACTCAAAAATGTACATATTTTTTACAAAAACATACCGCAAACTACTTCGGAATCCTAGTGTCCGCTGGGTCCGTCTACTCTCTACGGTTTCCTGCAAAATTTAATAAAATGAGGAATGAGTAATCTAGTATTACTCAGTGAAACCAGGACCCTCTATACAATTGTTAGAAACCCAACCCAAACCCCAAATAAAACAATGCATGCTCACATCATGCAACAATATCAAAGTAATAACACAAGTGGAAGCTTAAACAAAGGTGGCATGACCATAGTAACCTCCTCGTTACTATGCATGCCGAGGCTATAGCAACTGCAGTTACAAAGCCTAACCGTGGAACACAAACCCTAGCCCTTCATGGCTATCTGTGTTCAACACTCAACTAGACGCTAAACCAGGACCCGAGCCCTCCAGGCTATTCCTGTTCAACGCTAGCTACCAAACATGACCCTAGCAAACTCTGCTATGCATGTTCCACTCCAAGCGGGTTGTCGAGGCCTCTAGGTGTATCGGTTCACGGCTCCCTAACTTGAACACCTCCCTACTTACCACAGAGGACCGTAGGCGAGAACATCAATGCCGACATGTCCTTGCCTCGACAGTCGGTCCGTTATGTCCTTCATGACAATCGACGGCACTTGCATCGTCATGCATACTCGGCCGAGGGAGCGACCCAAGTACCCTCCGAGTCTTCCTTCCGTCATGAACCGAGGGTTTCTCGTATCCATTTGGGTCGGGAAAGCGGGACGCCGCCGATACACCGCCCTAAATCACCATGAGTCTTCGTACCCATGTGATCCACACACCGTACTTAGCATATGGACTTTTACGCCCCACCATGCCTCGTACCACACCAATACATGTGGATATAACACACCACATGCATTCACACTCACTCAATAATTTTTAAAAATTCGCCGGCAACCACTTTCACAATGTCACTTATTATGAAAGCTACCTCGGCAGAATTTCTCAATTAAAAATTATTTCTGCGGCATAACTCTTCACAAAACTCCTCTTTTGTGAAAGTTAATGCGGCATACTTATAACAATTTCTGCGGCATAACTCTTCACAAAACTCCTCTTTTGTGAAAGTTAATGCGGCATACTTATAACAATTTCTGCGGCATAACTCTTCACAAAACTCCTCTTTTGTGAAAGTTAATGCGGCATACTTATAAAAATTTATGCGGCATAACTCTTCACAAAACTCTCCTTTTTGTGAAAGTTATCGCGGCAGAACCTCTCACACACAATAATAACTTAAGATGGACACCCCTAGTGTTCCATCCTTAAGTTAAAACCTGCACACGAATCCATTAGTATAATTCTATACTACCGGGACTCACCTCTTTCCTTTGCTAGACTAGCTGGATCCTTCTCCCTAGATCGGGCTAAGCTTAGACTTGACTTGAGCGTACTAGCTCCTCACTACTTTCACTTACTCTCTCTTAGTGTTTAGCTTTACCTTACTTTGTGCGAGAATGACTTGGAAGAATGGCATCACAGGGGTATTTATAGGCGTTTTAAGCAATCAAGCACGCTGCTAGCTGAGTGTCGTCCACCGGGCAATCATGCCATGCATGCAATCCACGAAGCAAGGCTAGTCTATAGCCTATCCCCTGGGCTTCATAGACTTCGTCATTTCATCTTATCCCATCTTCTAACTCCTAGGTTCGTGTGTGATCATACGATTGGCCAGAAAGGGATAAACGTCCACAAAACCCTTCCTTGAAGCAATCCCTTTATCTCTGCACGGTTTTCTTCAAGATAACTGAGCTTTGCATGCTCTCCACGCCTGTAGTCTAGTGCTATAGCCTGTAAAGTAGTCTTTATAGCCTTTGACATTCGTCCCTTCTTCTCTCATATCTCTTAGGCTCGTGTGTTAACACCTTAGTGGCTATGGACGGATAATGCTTCATAAAAACCATTTTCTTTGAAGATAATCCTTATCTTTGGGTTTTGTCTTCATAGATGGCTGAGCCTGCATGCTCTCCACGCCCCAGACCTAGGCTATAGCTTGTACCCCAGGCTATCTAGTCTTATCTTCTTTGGTCCCCTTTTTAGCTTGTGTGTTCTCTTGTGATTCGCTGTGGCTAATGATCTTATCTTCTGATCTTAGGGCTATAATCAAGAGACTTATCCTCTAGCCTCATAGACTATGCCACCTCATGCCTCAAACCACGTTTTCTGTCCCTTAGATGCCTTGGTCACAGGCTATCCAAGTCCGGTCCACAATAGCGGCTCGTTTCGTCCTTATACATGCGCGTTTCGTCTTTATACATGCGCCATGGGCTATTGTCTGATTGGTCGGTGCTGGTGTGACTAGTCTTGGATCATGTTTCGTCCTCATACATGCAGTCCACAATCACGACTTGTTTCGCCCTCATACATGTGCGTTTCGTCTTTATACTTGCGCGTTTCGTCTTTATACATGCGTCATGTGCTATCTTCTGATTGGTCGGTGCTGGGGTAACTAGTCTTGGACCATGTCTTGTCCTTATACATGTAGTCCATAATCACGGCATCCAATCACGTCAAAACACCTCCAGCCGTGACTATAGCAAAGCTGAATGGCTGTACACGTGTCACTTTCCCATTGGTCGATTTTTGACTTCGACCATTCCTTTGTCTAACTCCATTTTTTCAGCTTATAAAGGTCTTTCATTTACGTCGCATTATTGGAAAGAGCCATAGCTCACTCGGCTATCTTCTATCTGAGCCATTCTTGCCTCGGACGGCCATTTTCTCCTTTCTCAAACGCTTGTGAATTTTCTTGAGAATCTTTCGAGGTTCTTTTGACAAAACACTTAGATTTATTATTCTAAGTGTCTGGACCTTCGATGTGTCGAGACAATTTGCCTTGATCAGACGATCCAAGCAATTTCTCAATCTCGCCGCGCGCCGGTCTGTTCCGATATGGCCATCGTGCTTCTTTTCTAGGTAACTTTTTATCCACTTGTTCTTTTTCAGATTTTCTTCGAGCATTCTTCCTCTTTTAGCTTCCTTAGTCGATTCCAATCAACGTCCCTTTGATTTTGGAACTTCGACTTCTAGCTGGCCTTCTCACGACAACTTCTTGTCCGCGATGGTCGTCTCTCGGCCATCTTAGGTTTCGATCGGATTTTTATTCATCCACCTTGGCCAAAATGCTTCTCTTGGCCTATACGATCGATCCAAGTTGTCCTTGAGTCGATTCCATTATTTTGGTTTTGCGGCCAAAATCTATTCTCTCGGCCGTCTCGCTTCGGCCGGCCTCCACTCACGTCCGGGTTATTACATTCTTCCCCCCTTATTAGAATTCGTCCCAAATTCTAAAGTGCAGAATGTGACTCCCTCTTCTTCCATTACTAACTTGACTGTTTTCTTCAAGTTACGCCATCTGGCCGACTCCCGGCCAGTTGGTTGCTTCTTCGTGGTTACCATTCCTGGTTTGGCGTTCGTCTCCTGTTTAATCTGACTCACTCTTCAGATAAACTTCTCACCTCTGGAATGATACTACCTTCTTCTAAATTACCATTCTTTGGTTTAGACTATGCCGAACTCCTCCACACTCTCACGTCTGAGTTTAGGGCTACGATCTGTGTTTCGACCTTCTCTATCCACCCAACTCCTTTGCTTCAACCTTCGGATGATAACCCTTCACGAGTTATACACTTCTCCTGATTCCTTTGTATAGCCCAGGGGTTAGTTCCTCATGAACTCTCCACTTCTCTAGGCTACACCAAAAGCCTTAGTGATAATTCCTGGTGAATTATACACCTTTCTCAGCTTGGTTCCACACACTTCTTCCTTTAGCTATATGGTCCTACCATCTAGCCAATTCCATTGAACCTTTCTTCGGTTGTCCATTGTTGTGCTCCTCTTCTTACCCCTCTGCGCGTGACCCATCTTCTTCCAATTCTCCCCTAAGGTATTCTATTGCTAAACTTAAACCTAATGGTTTTCACCATGGATTCGGTTACTATGGCAAGACCTTCCCTAGACTTCCATGGTTAACCTTAATCCAAACTTTAACCACTTCTAAGAACTCCCACTTCTCACAAGTGTGTTTTACTTCCCTTTCGGAAATAAAACTAACTTAAGTTCTTTTCCACTAAACACGATTTATCGTTTTCCCCCCCCCCCCCCCAACTCGGGGTTCCTAAACGATAAAACCACTTTCCTCACATAATATCTATCATATCTAGCAACTAATGCTATGATAATATTATGCATGCAATGAGATAAGTTAGAACCCAAACGTACATTTATTTCGGCGCCTTTTCAAGGCTACAGGTTTCTACGTCTCCTACCCCTACTACTACTCTCACTTGATGCCTGCCTTTCCGAGGCTCTTCTCGTTGATGAGCGGGTCGCTGTCTGCCTGGTTGTGCTAGAGGGTTGGACGGGGTGAGTGGTCGGGCAATCCGCTCCATAGTGGCCTCTTCCTTCGCAAATTCGACACATAATGTGCCTCGGGGTCATTCGATTTCCTTGTCGGGCGCTAGGGCATGCATGACTAAAATGCCCTCTTCCGCCACACCCAAGACATGGTCCCGTAACCCTTGAAGGTGACGGAACTCTCATTCTCGCTGTTCATCTTGGAGGTCTTCCCCTCCGACTGGGTTCTCCCTGTTGTTCTCCTTCAGTCGTCGTCCTTACGTTTTCCATCTCCGTAGTAAGTGTCCTACGAAGATTGCTTGTTGACCCGCCTTCTGGGTCAATCGTCTCTCCGGGCTGTATGTCGATCCCACCAGGCCTTTGAGAAGCTTCCCCCTCCTCGTGGTCTGATGTTGCATTGTGCGGCCTTCGTCGATCTTGTCCACCTATTCAAGTCATTTGCCGAGTCCAATAGGTGGGTGATATGTTACCTTGCCCCAGGTAACCTTCCTCGGGAGACGACTCCTCGTCTGCCTCCATGGGGTTGTTCCCCCATATCTCACTGTTCAGTTGGACTGAGGTGGTGAGATCTCCATGATCGTGTCCTGTGGACACAAACGGATACACGTAATCCGCTTGGTCCTCCTCCGTTGGTGTATATGGGTGCATACCATATCCCGGTACAAATACGTGGGGCATTGGTATTTTCGGCAGGACTCTCTGGGGACTATCGGGTCCCATGAATTTGGCGTAGTCTCACCGGAAGAGACTTCTATGATTTCGGTCGATGGTACCAGGATCTCCAATCCCGGGTATCGCGTCGGCCATGTTGTGTATATTGGCGGTGTCCTTGGTGCCAACTCCACCTCCGGCGAAAGACTCATCTCCCCCTCCGTATCACTATCATCTTCAGAGAGATTTACTTCAAGAGATGACTCCAAATCAGTGATCATTATCCAGTGAGCAGAATTTGTCGATCCACTGGAGTTCTCCAACGAACTTGAACCACTATCCCCTCCAGACCTGTCTGAACACCTTGACCCCTCATCTTCTGGTATCCAGTCGTCACGAACCCTTCCTATCCTAGTCTCTGCGAGACCATAATGCAAGAATCAGGGTATCCTATTTCTTAAAGAAATCTCATCCTATTTCCCTCAAATCCTACCTAAGCAGTCGGACATTCCGGATTCCTAGGTATGCTCTGCGACTCTTTTGACTCGATAAAACCGATTAAAACAAAATCCTTGTCCTCTAAGCATGATACGAAAACCATGCTCTGATACCACCATTTGTAACACCCCCGACTCGGTCTAAGCCCAGACGAACCGGGAGCGCCACAGTTGCCGAGGTTCGCTGACAGGCCGGCCCTCCCTTAGAACAGATCTAAGTCCAAGGCTAGCCCGCCGTGCTAGCTCGACCCTCTCGTCTAGAGCCTAAGGCTTGCTAACCCGTACTCTATACAAGAGTTGTGTTAACTCGGACCAAGTTAATATCATTTCAACAAAAGGCTTTTACTTTCAACAAACCTTCTTTATTATATATATCGAGTCATTATACAAAATCCGACTTATTCAAACGTTATATAAGCGGATCCTTACTACCTAAACCGTAAAACTCAAAACTGTACATATGTTTTACAAAAACAAACCGCAACCTACTCCGGAATCCTAGTGTCCGCTGGGTCCGTCTACTCTCTATGGTTTCCTGCAAAATTTAATAAAATGAGGGATGAGTAATCTAGTATTACTCAGTGAAACCAGGACCCTCTATACAATTGTTAGAAACCCAACCCAAACCCCAAATAAAACAATGCATGCTCACATCATGCAACAATATCAAAGTAATAACACAAGTGGAAGCTTAAACAAAGGTTGCATGACCATAGTAACCTCCTCGTTACTATGCATGCCGAGGCTATA
>JAHZTW010000004.1:7649642-7688038 GCA_020283515.1 Alliaria petiolata
GACTTTTACGCCCCACCATGCCTCGTACCACACCAATACATGTGGATATAACACACCACATGCATTCACACTCACTCAATAATTTTTAAAAATTCGCCGGCAACCACTTTCACAATGTCACTTATTATGAAAGCTACCTCGGCAGAATTTCTCAATTAAAAATTATTTCTGCGGCATAACTCTTCACAAAACTCCTCTTTTGTGAAAGTTAATGCGGCATACTTATAACAATTTCTGCGGCATAACTCTTCACAAAACTCCTCTTTTGTGAAAGTTAATGCGGCATACTTATAAAAATTTATGCGGCATAACTCTTCACAAAACTCTCCTTTTTGTGAAAGTTATCGCGGCAGAACCTCTCACACACAATAATAACTTAAGATGGACACCCCTAGTGTTCCATCCTTAAGTTAAAACCTGCACACGAATCCATTAGTATAATTCTATACTACCGGGACTCACCTCTTTCCTTTGCTAGACTAGCTGGATCCTTCTCCCTAGATCGGGCTAAGCTTAGACTTGACTTGAGCGTACTAGCTCCTCACTACTTTCACTTACTCTCTCTTAGTGTTTAGCTTTACCTTACTTTGTGCGAGAATGACTTGGAAGAATGGCATCACAGGGGTATTTATAGGCGTTTTAAGCAATCAAGCACGCTGCTAGCTGAGTGTCGTCCACCGGGCAATCATGCCATGCATGCAATCCACGAAGCAAGGCTAGTCTATAGCCTATCCCCTAGGCTTCATAGCCTTCGTCATTTCATCTTATCCCATCTTCTAACTCCTAGGTTCGTGTGTGATCATACGATTGGCCAGAAAGTGATAAACGTCCACAAAACCCTTCCTTGAAGCAATCCCTTTATCTCTGCACGGTTTTCTTCAAGATAACTGAGTTTTGCATGCTCTCCACGCCAGTAGTCTAGTGCTATAGCCTGTAAAGTAGTCTTTATAGCCTTTGACATTCGTCCCTTCTTCTCTCCTATCTCTTAGGCTCGTGTGTTAACACCTTAGTGGCTATGGACGGATAATGCTTCATAAAAACCATTTTCTTTGAAGATAATCCTTATCTTTGGGTTTTGTCTTCATAGATGGCTGAGCCTGCATGCTCTCCACGCCCCAGACCTAGGCTATAGCCTGTACCCCAGGCTACCTAGTCTTATCTTCTTTGGTCCCCTTTTTAGCTTGTGTGTTCTCTTGTGATTCGCTGTGGCTAATGATCTTATCTTCTGATCTTAGGGCTATAATCAAGAGACGTATCCTCTAGCCTCATAGACTATGCCACCTCATGCCTCAAACCACGTTTTCTGTCCCTTAGATGCCTTGGTCACAGGCTATCCAAGTCCGGTCCACAATAACGGCTCGTTTTGTCCTTATACATGCGCGTTACGTCTTTATACATGCGCCATGGGCTATTGTCTGATTGGTCGGTGCTGGTGTGACTAGTCTTAGACCATGTTTCGTCCTCATACATGCAGTCCACAATCACGGCTTGTTTCGCCCTCATACATGCGCGTTTCGTCTGTATACATGCGTGTTTAGTCTTTATACATGCGCGTTTCGTCTTTATACATGCGTCATGTGCTATCTTCTGATTGATCGATGCTGGGATGAGTAGTCTTGGACCATGTCTTGTCCTTATACATGTAGTCCATAATCACGGCAGCCAATCACGTTAAAACACCTCCAGCCGTGACTATAGCCAAGCTGAATGGCTTTACACGTGTCACTGTCCCATTGGTCGATTTTTGACTTCGACCATTCCTTTGTCTAACTCCATTTTCTTCAGCTTATAAAGGTCCCTCATTCACATCGCATTTTTGGAAAGAGCCATAGCTCACTCGGCTATCTTCTATCTGAGCCATTCTTGCCTCGGACGACCATTTTCTCCTTTCTCAAACGCTTGTGAATTTTCTTGAGAATCCTTCGAGCTTCTTTTGACAAAACACTTAGATTTATGATATACTCATATATTTCGCATATTTATCATGCATTTAGAATAAGTTTTCATCCATATTTTATTTATAGCTAAGTATAATCATAGTATTTGATCATTTATAGGATTTAGAACATTTGCATTAGCATTTGCATTTTCTTTTGTATATATGCATCATTTCAGGTTATTCTATGGATTTGGCGACAATGTGGAAGCTGGAAACATAAGATGATGAGCTAGGAACAAGTAGAGAGCAAATTGATGTCATCTGACTTGTTGTACCGAGATGTTGCAACCGATTCAAATCCATGCCACCTAAAGCGACTTAAAGATCAGACTCTACAAAGATTTTACATTCCGATTCAGATTCCGAAATCTTCATAAACCTCATAGCAAAATGAGTTACCTTTCGTTCAGAGGTTATTTCAAGTCATTATGGTCAGTGGTTCAGAAGATACGGCTATTTAAGTAACAACATGTCCGTCTGGAAGTTTGGCGACCAATTTCGTTAACTGAACGATCAGCTCGGATGAAGAGTTTTTCATTGCGATTTAGCCTCGACAGTCTTCATGAGAGTTTTAGGAAATTGAGTTAGCTTTAATTTGGTGGTGATTTCAAGTCAAACGGTGCAGTAGTGCAAAAGATACAGATCGATCAATCCATGTACCCGAACCAAAAGATACCACTTGCAAGTGCTCCAAAAAGTGTTTATGCTTTAGTAAAAGTGGGATTAGAGAGGTCCCTTGTCCCTTGTCCCTTGCCCCTTGTCCCTTGCCCCTTGACCCCTCTTTTAAGGCCAAGAGCCATGTTTAAAACTCTATATAAGGAGTGTGTGTGTGCTTGTAATAATCATTCAGTTTTTAATCAAGTCTTTTTATCTTATAAGCTTTCTCTTGTTCTTGATTGTTCTTGCTTGTTCTTGATAGTTCTTGTTTGTTTCTTGCTATTTCTCTTCTTAAAAACTCTTGTATTTTGTATAAATTTCAAGTATCTTCATCCTTCTAAAGTCAAATCCTTCTTCTTCTTAAAAACCGCTTATGTTCATCAGCTCTAAACTTATGTTTAAGAGAGGTATGAACATGAGTTGTGAGTAATCCACCAAGGTTTGGGGTTGGGATGATTTAAGGGGGTTGAAAACTAGATTTTGGGTATTTTCTTGTTCTTCATCTAATTCTCTTCTTGGATTTGGGGGTTTTAAGGTCTAGAGATTCTCGATGGAGATCTCTTTAATCTAGGGATTTCCTTGTCCCAAAAAGACTTAGGAAATCCCTTAAAACCAAATCCAAGAGACTAGCTCATCCTTTCCCATACACCATGGATGTTTAGGGAGCTAGTTAAGCCACTTTTTAAGATCTATGCTTAATGTTCTTCACCTTATCTTTCCACCAAACACCATGGGTTAGGATGATAGAGTGAAGAAAGGATTTACACCATACACCATGGGTAAATCTAGTTAGGTTTCTTAAGGCTTAGAGATAGCACTAAAAAGTGTAAAAAAATATGTTTTCAAAACCCAAGTTCGAATTTTCAACCTCCCTAAGAATGAATCCCAACCTTGAATCTGTTTTTAATATTTGAAAACTAAAAATCATTTTCTCCCTGTTCAAAGTTAATTGTTTTCTCTAAAAATCTTTAAATTAGCTTAATTATGCAATAGAGTTTTAATAAATTTGTAAAATCGTGTTTGAGCTATTTTTAATATTTTAGAAATTGTCTAGAGTCTTGCTTTATGTCTGGAATTGATTTGGTAACCGTTTGATTTTTAGAAGTAGTTTTCGAAAATCTTGCCACTTAGCATATATTTGTCTAGATAATCCGGTTTTAAGTTTTGATTTTGTAAAATTAGTACATCGGTTGTTTTATTGTTTAGGAGTCATCTAGTAGTAGTATAACCCTTCTGTGGGATTTGTAAAATTGTTTTCGTGTCTGTTTAAATACCGCAAGCAATTGTTTTTAGAATTCTTACCCAATTAAACCGAATTTTGCTTAGCTTCATAAATTTCTTGTATTCCTAGTATCTTTCACCCCAAGGTTGGATTGACATCCTGAAGTATTACAATGACTTGACTATGCTTTAGGTTTGATAATCTCTGAGAAAAAGCTAGTTATCAAATGGCGCCGTTGCCAAACTTGGGTTAAAATTGAAAGTATTAGGATTTGGAGATTAGTGGAGTCTAAGTTTTTCTTTTCTATTTGGTTACTAATTTTGGTGCTATTGTGCTTGTGTTTTCAGGTACATGAACCTGAGGTCTAGAGGCGACAACAACCTGCTCACGCCACTAGACAACATCCAACAACTAGGGAGCGCAAGACATAGGAGGGAGAGACTCCTACTTGAAATCGAAGAATACCATCAAGAAGTGATGGCTGACCATGACCAGGTGGAGGATCCACCTCAACACGCTGCTGCTGGCAGAGGAATCGGACAGCCTTACCATCCACAAAGGGCACCACGCATCATTGGAGCCGGTGATGCACCAAACACACACACCAATCGCTTTGGCATAACGCCACCACCGGTGCAAAACAATAATTTTGAGATCAAGCCTGGATTTATATCTATGGTCCAGAACAGCAAGTTCCATGGCCTGGCTATGGAAGACCCCCTGGAGCACTTGGACAACTTCGAACAAGTGTGTGGAATGATAAAAATCAATGGCATCTCGGAGGATAGCTTCAAGCTACGGCTTTTCCCTTTCTCTCTTGGGGACAAAGCTCGGCATTGGGAGAAGACCTTACCTCAAGGCACCATCACGTCCTGGGTTGAATGCAAGAAAGCCTTCCTCTCAAAGTTCTTCTCAAGCACAAGGACGGCTCGGCTGAGAAGTGAGATCAACGGTTTCACGCAAAGGCACAATGAGACATTTAGTGAAGCAATGGAGCGCTTCAAGGACTACACAATCCAGTGTCCTCACCATGGCTTCACTGAGGAGGCACTCCTCAGCACAATATACCGTGGAGCATTACCAAAAATCCGCATGCTATTAGACACGGCAAGCAGAGGCAACTTCCTTGGACAAGATGTCAACGAGGGAATGGAGCTCATTGAGAATTTGGCATTGAGTGATGGAAACTACTGTGAGGACTATGACCGTGCACCAAGAGGCCACGACCTGGAGGCACACAAGAAGGAGATAAAGTCACTCCATGAGAAGATTGACAAGCTGATGCTTACTGGCCAAAAACATGTGCACTTTGTTGGTGAAAGTGCGGACTTTATACAAGAGGACCAGTATCAAGAGGCGAATTGGGTTGCTGGGCAAGAGTATCCTAAGCCACAGGGATATGCTCCAAGGTATCACAACAACAGCAACAACTTGTCTTATAGAAGCACAAACGTGGAGAATCCAAAGGACCAAGTGTACCCTCCACAACAAGCAAATCAAGGCAAACCGTTTGTCCCATACAACAAAGGTGGATTCCAACAAAACGGTGGGTACCAAGGGCAAAGACAGGCACCCTACCAAGGCCACCAACAGCAAGGGAACAAACCGTACCCTCCTGGTTTCATGCCTCAGCAGCAACAAAATCCAGCGCCAACTCTAGATTCGCTACAAGCAATGCTCCAACAAATTATACAAGGCCAAACGACCAGTGATCAAAAATATGTTGATATCAACAAACGCATGGACTCCTCCTTTCAGGACGTCTCTACCCAGCTCACCAACATCAACAACAAAATTCGTCAGCTGGAGAAAGGAAAAGCTAGTACAAGCGGCCAAGGTACTTTACCCGGCCAATGTGAGGCTAATCCGAAGGAGTATGCACATGTTATCAACCTAAGGAGTGGAAAAATGGTAGCACCGCCATCTACAGCTAAAGACAATGAGGACATTGTCATTCAAGAAGAGGGGAGTGATCTTTCAAATGATCAAGAGATCACATTTGATAATGTCTACATTGAAAGAGCAAGAAAAGGCAAGGAAGCGATTTTGGCAAAAGAAGTGGGGGAAACAAGCAAAGAAAAAAATATTTTCGTGCCTCCACCTTACAAACCGAAGCTCCCCTTCCCTGGACGCTTCAAGAAGCAGCTGATTGAGAAGCACAGAGCCTTGTTCGAAAAACATTTGAGAAATGTTGAGCTCAAATTGCCGTTGCTTGATTGCTTAGCCATGGTGCCGAAATATGCAAAGTTCCTGAAGGACACGCTTGCCAAGACAGCTAAAGGTTGTCAAGAGGTCATGGTGTTGAGTCAAGAGTGCAGTGCAATCATCCACAAAGAGATAACACCAAAGAAGCTAGGAGATCCAGGCTCATTCACCATACCTTGTGCGCTAGGGCCATTGAAGTTTAGCAACTGTTTGTGCGACTTAGGAGCAAGCATAAACCTAATGCCTCACTCCATTGCAAAGAAGCTAGGCTTCACCAAGTTTAAGGAATGCAGGATCTCATTGATCTTGGCTGACAGAAGTGTAAGGCTCCCGGTAGGAATGCTTGAAGACCTACCCGTGAGGATAAGCAACGTGAATGTCCCCACGGACTTTGTTGTTCTTGAGATGGATGAAGAACCCAAGGATCCTCTAATCCTTGGAAGACCGTTTTTGGCAACTGCTGGAGCCATAATAGACGTCAAGAATGGCAAGATTTCGTTGCACTTGGGAAAGGACATCAAACTTAACTTCGATATCAATGAGGTTTTGAAGAAACCAACGATTGATGGTCAAGTCTTCTACATAGAGGCTATGGATCTTTTGGCTGATGAATTGCTTGAAGAACTAAACCAAGAGGACAACCTCCTGCTAGCCTTGACCACGGAATGTGGAGAGTTTGGGTATCTTAATGAGGAAACACAAGAGTATGCCAAACTATTAGACTCACGCAAGGTTTTGAAAGAAGAGGAAGACGCCTACTTGGAGCTGGATATGGAACGTCCTGCTTTTGGAATTGATGCTGGCTTAAGAGGAAACGAAGAGGACAGTGGCCTCAACACAAACCAAGGGGAGGACTGGAGTGAGCTGCTAGCCCCAAAGGTGGACCTCAAGCAGCTACCAATTGGACTAAGGTACGCTTTCTTAGGTACAAATAACACTTACCCGGTCATTGTTAATGACAATCTGAATGATGATGAGTTAGACACCCTCCTTAGGGAATTGAGAAAGTATAGAAAGGCCATTGGGTATTCTCTTAGTGATATCAAGGGCCTTTCACCATTACTTTGTACTCATAGGATTCATTTAGATGATGAGAACACTTCTTCAATTGAACACCAAAGACGTTTGAATCCTAATTTGAAAGAAGTGGTTAAAAAAGAAATCCTAAAACTCCTAGAGGCTGGCGTGATATACCCTATCAGTGATAGCACGTGGGTCTCTCCAGTCCATGTGGTACCTAAGAAAGGGGGCATCACAGTTATAAAAAATGAAAAAGATGAGTTAATTCCTACTAGAGTTATAACCGGCCATAGAATGTGCATAGACTATAGGAAACTTAACAAAGCCACTAGGAAAGACCACTTCCCACTGCCATTCATTGATCAAATGCTTGAGAGATTAGCCAACCATCCCTATTACTGTTTTCTAGACGGTTATAGTGGCTTCTTTCAAATCCCGATTCACCCTAATGATCAAGAAAAGACAACATTCACTTGTCCTTATGGAACATATGCATATAGGAGAATGCCTTTTGGTTTATGTAATGCTCCTGCTACATTTCAAAGATGCATGATGTCTATATTTTCTGATTTGATTGAGGAGATGGTTGAGGTATTCATGGATGATTTCTCCGTGTATGGCTCTTCCTTTGGTGTTTGTTTGTCTAATTTGTGCAGGGTACTCAAGAGGTGTGAGGAGACCAATCTCGTGCTCAATTGGGAGAAATGCCACTTCATGGTAACAGAGGGGATTGTCCTTGGTCACAAGATTTCAGGAAAAGGCATTGAAGTGGATAGAGCAAAAGTGGAAGTGATGCTCACTTTGGCGCCTCCGGCTAACGTGAAAGGCATAAGAAGTTTCTTGGGGCATGCCGGCTTCTACAGGAGGTTTATCAAAGATTTCTCCAAGCTAGCACGTCCTCTAACAAGACTACTATGCAAAGAAGCCGAGTTCAACTTTGATGAGGAATGCCACCAAGCGTTCAAAACCATTAAGGGAGCGCTAGTAACCGCACCGATAGTCCAAGCTCCGGATTGGGACTTTCCTTTTGAGATCATGTGCGACGCTAGTGACTATGCTGTAGGAGCTGTCTTGGGGCAGAGGAAAGACAAGAGGTTGCATGTTATCTACTATGCTAGCCGCACCTTGGACGATACACAAGTGAAATATGCAACTACCGAAAAGGAGCTCCTAGCGGTTGTTTTTGCATTTGAGAAGTTCCGGTCATACCTGGTGGGTTCTAAGGTGATAGTATACACTGACCATGCAGCACTGAGGTACATCTACTCTAAGAAGGATACCAAGCCAAGGCTCCTGAGGTGGATCCTTCTCTTGCAAGAATTCGATATGGAGATCAAAGACAAGAAAGGCATAGAGAATGGTGTAGCGGATCATCTTTCACGGATGAGAGTGGAAGAAATCTTACCTCTGGACGACTCACTCCCTGAAGAGCAGCTTATGATGGTCAATACCGTGGTATGTGCAAGGCTAGAAGAGAAGCTTGAAGAAGTTTTAAGTCTAAGAGAAGAAGATCTCCCTTGGTATGCGGATATTGTTAACTTCTTAGCATGTGGAGAGGAGCCTACTCATATGGACCGGTACCACAAGAAGAAATTTATGAGGGACGTCTCACACTACTTTTGGGATGACCCTTACCTATACAGAAGGTGCGTGGACAGCCTATACCGAAGATGTGTCACAAGAGAAGAGGCGAGAAACATACTTCTCCATTGCCACGGTATGACATATGGAGGTCATTTTGCGGGTTTCAAGACAGCTACAAAGGTTCTCCAAGCTGGGTTCTGGTGGCCTACACTCTTCAAAGATGCACATCAATTCATCAAGTCATGTGAAGCATGCCAAAGAGCCGGGAACATCACCAAAAGAAACGAGATGCCACAAGTACCAATCTTTGAAGTGGAGATCTTTGACGTATGGGGAATCGATTTTATGGGGCCATTTCCATCATCTTATGGCAACAAGTACATCCTTGTAGCAGTAGACTATGTGTCTAAATGGGTGGAAGCCATAGCCTCACCAAAAAACGATTCAAAGGTGGTGGTTACACTCTTCAAAACAATCATCTTCCCAAGATTTGGAGTCCCTAAAGTGGTGATTAGTGATGGAGGCAGCCACTTCATCAACAAAATTTTTGAAAGTCTCTTGAAGAAACATGGTGTTAAGCACAAGGTGGCCACGCCCTATCACCCTCAAACAAGTGGCCAAGTGGAGGTTTCAAACAGGCAAATCAAGACCATCTTGGAGAGAACCGCGGGAGTCACAAGGAAGGACTGGTCTAGCAAGCTAGATGACGCTCTTTGGGCGTATAGAACAGCCTACAAAACTCCCATTGGAACCACGCCTTTTAACCTCCTCTATGGCAAGTCTTGTCACCTTCCTGTGGAGTTAGAGCACAAAGCTCTTTGGGCCGTGAAGCAACTCAACTACAATCTCAAGACGGCCCAAGAAAAGAGATTAATACAACTTCAAGAACTTGATGAGCTAAGGATGGACGCTTATGAGAGCGCCAAGATTTACAAGGAAAGGACCAGAGCCTTTCATGACAAGAAGTTGGTACACAAGGAGCTCAAAGAGGGAGGCATGGTTCTACTCTATAACTCAAGACTGAAGCTGTTTCCCGGAAAGCTCAAGTCTAGATGGTCCGGGCCGTTTGCGATAAAGGAGGTACTACCATATGGCGCTGTAACTTTGGTTGGGAAGAGTGGAGAAAATTTCACAGTGAATGGGCACAGAGTCAAGCCCTACATGGCGAGTGACTGCAGCAAGGAGAGCACCATGTTGCCTTTCCAAGACCCCCCACCAGCCTAAAAAGATTTGTAAGGAAAGTCAAGCTAAGAGACTTTAAACAAAGCGCGCTTGGGAGGCAATCCCATGACTATCATTGTATATATTTTTGTATCAAATTTATGCTTTCTCTTTTGAGTGTGTGTGAGCAAGGAACAAGTGAATGAGAACCAAGAACCGAGCCTACAAGGCCTAAGCACAATAAACTTCAAGGTACCAAAAACGCCAAACTTTGTATATAACATGCATTTTTATTTTTATTTTTGTGTTTCTTCTCTTGAATTTGTTTAACACCGAGACGGTGTCATTCAAGTTTGGGGGAGGAGAGTTTGTGCTTTGACATATTTTATTTGATCTTATTTTGTGTTTTTATTTTTGAGTCTTCTTACATTCATAAAAATATTTTGCATAAAAAAAAAAAAAAATCAGAAAAATTCATAAAAATTTCGAAAAAAAATTCATATAGCTTGCATTTGCATTATCAAATATTGTAGGATTGAGTCTAGATTTTTATCATATAGGTTGCATCACTCATATGCATAGGGGGCAATGATGAAAAAATTCCTTTAAAAGTGTTTTAAGCTCATGTATTGGTTCAAGGCCCTTGTTAGTAGTTCTTTGATGCCTTGTACAACTTTGAAATTAAGTTCTAACCATGCTTGGATCATTTGATTTGATTTTCTTGGCTTAAAGTTGAAAAAAGCATGAATTGAATCAATACTTAAAAATCGGAACCTTAAAATGAACATCTAATTATCATGCTTGTACTTTTGAAAAAGAATACATGGATTACAAAAAAAAATATTTAGGCTTTCTTATTCACTTCACCACTCTTTGTAAGCCTAAATAGAATACCACACCTTGACCCTTGCCTTATTTCAAGCCAAATTTCGTGTGTGATTGCAAATTGTGAGGCCTTATTTTCTGTTTGAACTTGGCATAAAGTGTTAGGTTTTGGGCGACATGTTTAGGCTCTCATAATGTTGCTAGCTTTGCATTTTAGCTAGTTTTAGGCTTGATTGGGAATTGGGAGTTCACAGGTTTGAGAATGGGAAGGTGTTAAGGAAAAAGATGAAAAAGGGATACATATTTCTAGTGGTTGATCTTGATTTGTGATAAGAAAAAGCTCAAAAGAAAGAAAAAGAGCCCTAGAGGCCAAATGCATAAAAGAAATATTTTTAGAAGAAAGCTATCAAAAGAAAGAAAAGAGCTAATATTTATGACCATACCACTAGCCTTAAGCAAAGTAGAAGAAGTTTCCCTAAAAGAGAGTGTGTTTAAAATGGAGTTCTTGTGGGTTTATGCTTGGCGTTCTAGCCTTGTTGATTTGGGTAGTCTCTAGAGGGTGAGTGAGCTTGGAAATCAAAAAAATGAATGAAAAAGGGATTAGGATCATTGTTAGTATACTTGGGTAGATGTGAGTCTAGTCATGTATCCATGCATTGCCTTTTACCTTTAGCATTATGCATAAGTTCAAACCTTTTCGAGAGAAACCAAAGCTTGGAGTACCCATTTGAATGAGATCATTTTTATCTCATAGCCTTGCCCCTTGCCAAATGTATTCGGTTTTAAAAGCACAAGTTTGATTCACGGTTTGAGCTTAATGAATGTTAAAGGTTAGAATTCTTGGATTGCTTGGAATAAACAAGTCATGATTTGTAATTTGATATGTGATGATTATGGCTAAGTCCTTTTGATTAAATGCTTGTGTACTGCATCCTAGAACTAAGAACAAGGACTTTGAGTTGATACATTTGAAAAAAACTTTTGGATTTGAGCCCCCGTTTTTAATCAACTCTTCCTAGCTTGAATTTGGTTTCCTTGAGGGCAAGCAAAAGGCAAGTTTGGGGGAGTTGATATACTCATATATTTCGCATATTTATCATGCATTTAGAATAAGTTTTCATCCATATTTTATTTATAGCTAAGTATAATCATAGTATTTGATCATTTATAGGATTTAGAACATTTGCATTTGCATTTGCATTTTCTTTTGTATATATGCATCATTTCAGGTTATTCTATGGATTTGGCGACAATGTGGAAGCTGGAAACATAAGATGATGAGCTAGGAACAAGTAGAGAGCAAATTGATGTCATCTGACTTGCTGTACCGAGATGTTGCAACCGATTCAAATCCATGCCACCTAAAGCGACTTAAAGATCAGACTCTACAAAGACTTTACATTCCGATTCAGCCTCCGAAATCTTCATAAAACTCATAGCAAAATGAGTTAACTTTCGTTCAGAGGTTATTTCAAGTCATTATGGTCAGTGGTTCAGAAGATACGGCTATTTAAGTAACAACATGCCCGTCTGGAAGTTTGGCGACCAATTTCGTTAACTGAACGATCAGCTCGGATGAAGGGTTTTTTATTGCGATTTAGCCTCTACAGTCTTCATGAGAGTTTTAGGAAATTGAGTTATCTTTAATTTGGTGGTGATTTCAAGTCAAACGGCGCAGTAGTGCAAAAGATACAGATCGATCAATCCATGTACCCGAACCAAAAGATACCACTTGCAAGTGCTCCAAAAAGTGTTTATGCTTTAGTAAAAGTGGGATTAGAGAGGTCCCTTGTCCCTTGTCCCTTGCCCCTTGTCCCTTGCCCCTTGACCCCTCTTTTAAGACCAAGAGCCATGTTTAAAACTCTATATAAGGAGTGTGTGTGTGCTTGTAATAATCATTCAGTTTTTAATCAAGTCTTTTTATCTTATAAGCTTTCTCTTGTTCTTGATTGTTCTTGCTTGTTCTTGATAGTTCTTGTTTGTTTCTTGCTATTTCTCTTCTTAAAAACTCTTGTATTTTGTATAAATTTCAAGTATCTTCATCCTTCTAAAGTCAAATCCTTCTTCTTCTTAAAAACCGCTTATGTTCATCAGCTCTAAACTTATGTTTAAGAGAGGTATGAACATGAGTTGTGAGTAATCCACCAAGGTTTGGGGTTGGGATGATTTAAGGGGGTTGAAAACTAGATTTTGGGTATTTTCTTGTTCTTCATATAATTCTCTTCTTGGATTTGGGGGTTTTAAGGTCTAGAGATTCTCGATGGAGATCTCTTTAATATAGGGATTTCCTTGTCCCAAAAAGACTTAGGAAAACCCTTAAAAACAAATCCAAGAGACTAGCTCATCCTTTCCCATACACCATGGATGTTTAGGGAGCTAGTTAAGCCACTTTTTAAGATCTATGCTTAATATTCTTCACCTTATCTTTCCACCAAACACCATGGGTTAGGATGATAGAGTGAAGAAAGGATTTACACCATACACCATGGGTAAATCTAGTTAGGTTTCTTAAGGCTTAGAGATAGCACTAAAAAGTGTAAAAAAAATATGTTTTCAAAACCCAAGTTCGAATTTTCAACCTCCCTAAGAATGAATCCCAACCTTGAATCTGTTTTTAATATTTGAAAACTAAAAATCATTTTCTCCCTGTTCAAAGTTAATTGTTTTCTCTAAAAATCTTTAAATTAGCTTAATTATGCAATAGAGTTTTAATAAATTTTTAAAATCGTGTTTGAGCTATTTTTAATATTTTAGAAATTGACTAGAGTATTGCTTTATGTCTGAAATTGATTTGGTAACCGTTTGATTTTTAGAAGTAGTTTTCGAAAATCTTGCCACTTAGCATATATTTGTCTAGATAATCCGGTTTTAAATTTTGATTTTGTAAAATTAGTACATCGGTTGTTTTATTGTTTAGGAGTCATCTAGTAGTAGTATAACCCTTCTGTGGGATTTGTAAAATTGTTTTCGTGTCTGTTTAAATACCGCAAGCAATTGTTTTTAGAATTCTTACCCAATTAAACCGAATTTTGCTTAGCTTCATAAATTTCTTGTATTCCTAGTATCTTTCACCCCAAGGTTGGATTGACATCCTGAAGTATTACAATGACTTGACTATGCTTTAGGTTTGATAATCTCTGAGAAAAAGCTAGTTATCAATTTATTATTCTAAGTGTCTGGACCTTCGATGTGTCGAGACAGTTTGCCTTGATCAGACGATCCAAGCAATTTCTCAATCTGGCCGCGCGCCGGTCTGTTCCGATATGGCCATCGAGCTTCCTTCCCAGGTAACTTTTTATCCACTCGTTCTTTTTCAGATTTTCTTCGAGCATTCTTCCTCTTTTAGCTTCCTTAGTCGATTCCAATCAACGTCCCTTTGATTTTGGAACTTCGACTTCTGGCTGGCCTTCTCACGGCCACTTCTTGTTCGCGATGGTCTTCTCCCGGCCATCTTAGGTTTCGATCGGATTTTTCTTCATCCACCTTGGCCAAAATGCTTCTCTTGGCCTATATCGTAGATCCAAGTTGTCCTTGAGTCGATTCCATTATTTTGGTTTTGCGGCAAAAATCTATTCTCTCGGCCGTCTTGCTTCGGCCGGCCTCCACTCACGTCCGGGTTTTTACATCCGGCTCGCTCCTCCACCGGTTTATCAAGGGCCGTTTATCAACAGCAACGACTCATTCCGGAATCAGAGATTCAAAATCGTTAATAGAATCGTGAAAGGTCCCTGGGTAGTGAAAGCCGCGGTTGGGAACTATAGTACTTGCCTTCTAGGTGATGCGTTATGCAGGAAGCGATTTCGAGTGAACAAGATAGATCAAAAACAGGACAGCTTTGACGTCAAGTAAATGAATGTTTTGGGCTGCGAAGGTTCCTGAAACCCGATCTGGAGTAATCAACACGAAAACGTAACCGGATAGATAGGAAGATCGGGATCACCACAACTCGTAAAGCCGAAGCACTGGAGCTGATAAAGAAACCCGTTGAGCTAACACCACACCTGGATAAAGTCGCCACCACCAGATGATAAAGACGCTCGAAACCACCACCAATGACTCTCCCAAAATCAAAGGATGAAGGTAAAGATCTAAACAAATCCAAAGGGGTCACAAAAGACTCTCCAAATTCCTTGACAACTCTGTGTGTTTTTATTCATGAACTTACAAGAATACTTATAAGAATTACATTGTAGAAAACTAGACAAAATGTGTTAAAAACAAGGCAATGAAGACTAAGGAAGACCAAGACCAAAGACTAAATGAGTTGAATGACTCTTGACCTGCATTCCCTTCCCTTGGCCAAAATCCCTTCCTTGGTCGAATTTATAAGCTTTACTTCGAATTTATAAGCTTTGGAGAAAAGCTTATAAAAGATTCTCAAGTCTGCCGTGTATTTCCTTCTGAAGTCTGCTTTGTATTTTCTGAAGTCTGCCAAAACACCATAGTGTAAGCCAGCCCATTCTGTTTCTCAACTTCTTGCGTATCCTCCTTGTCTTGCACCCTTGCTCCCGCATCAGTCTCTCCGGGTTCAAAAGGATTTGTCCTCAAATCCAGCAACTCATCATCTTCAAAGTAAGGAGAAAGATCTCCCACGTTGAAAGTAGCTGAAACTCCATAGTCACCTGGAAGTTCAAGTTTATAAGCATTTTCTCCAAACTTCTCAAGTACCTTAAATGGACCATCCGATCTCGGCATGAGCTTAGACTTGCGCCTGCTTGGAAACCTCTCTTTCCTCAGATGCAACCAGACCATATCTCCTGGTTCAAATGACTTAGCTCGGCGATTCTTGTTAGCTTTCTTCTTGTATTTCTCATTCGCCTTTTCAATCTCAGCACGAACACTCTCATGCAACTTCTTCATTGTCTTAACACGTTCTGTTGCTTCATAGTTCACTTTAAACTCACAAGGCAATGGAATCAGATCAATAGGAGTAAGAGGATTCAAACCATACACTACCTCAAAAGGTGAACGTTTTGTAGTGTAACTCATCGATCTGTTGTAAGCAAACTCAACATGAGCCAACTTCAAATCCCATTCCTTCAAGTTCTTCTTAATCAATCCCCTCAAAATCATAGTCAAAGTTCTATTTGTTATCTTAGTTTGACCATCTGTTTGTGGATGACATGAAGTACTAAAGAGCAGCTTAGTACCAAGTAATCTCCACAAAGTCTTCCAAAAATAGCTTAGAAACTTTGAGTCACGATCTGAAACAATCGTCTTTGGCACTCCATGAAGACGCACAACCTCCTTAAAATACAAATCAGCAACTTGACTTGCATCATCCGTCTTGTGGCAAGGAATAAAATGTGCCATCTTACTGAACCGATCGACCACAACCATGATAGTACTGAAATTATGTACAAACCGTCTATAAAAAGAAGCAAGACCATGAAAGCTTCCCTCATCAGATTGTGTAGTTGGGACTGGCCAACTTCTCATAGCTTCCACTTTGCTTTCATCCACTGAAATTCCATCTCCAGAAACAACATATCCAAGAAACACAACACTAGAAGTGAAGAATGAACACTTCTCAGGCTTGGCATAGAGTTGGTTTCTGCGTAATACTTCAAAGACTTCTTGCAGGTGATGTGAATGATCTGCCTCGTTCTTGCTATACACCAGAATATCATCAAAGTAAACTACCACAAACTTTCCAATAAAGTTTCGTAGTACCTGATTCATCAGCCTCATGAAAGTACTGGGAGCATTAGATAAGCCAAACGGCATGACCAGCACCTCAAACAAACCACCCTTTGTCTTGAATGCTGTTTTCCATTCATCCCCTTCTTTCATTCTGATTTGATGATACCCGCTTCTCAGATCAATCTTCGAAAACACCTTTGATCCATTAAGCTCATCTAGCATGTCATCAAATCGTGGTATAGGATAACGATACTTGATAGTAATCTTGTTTATAGCTCGGCTATCCACACACATCCTCATCGAGCCATCTTTCTTTGGAACAAGTAGAGCTGGAACAGAACAAGGACTCATGCTCTCTCTCACATAACCCCTTGCAATAAGCTCTTCTACTTGCCTCTGCAACTCCTTAGCTTCTTCTGGATTACATCTATAAGCTGGACGATTTGGTAGAGGTGCACCAGGTAACAAATCAATTTGATGCTCAATACCTCTAATAGGAGGCAATCCAGGTGGTAAATCATCACGAAACACATCACTGTAATTTCTCAGCAACTCCAGAAACAATGGATGTGTACTCATCTTTCCTGCTCCATCACTCTTCTCGACCACCAGTAGTGCAAAAACCACTTTCCCCTCATCAAGCTTCCTCACAACACGTGATTCAACCAAGAAAAGACTTTCCCTGCAGCTCTTTTCTTTCAATTGCTCTGTTTTGTGCAACAGAGTAGGAACTATTGGTGCCAGCGTGATATGCTTCTTATCCTTATGAAAAGAATAAGTGTTCCTGTACCCATCATGCATAGCTCTCCTATCAAACTCCCAAGGTCTCCCAAGCAATAGATGACACGCATCCATTGGAATAACATCACAGAAAACCTCATCTTGATAGTTCTTCCCAACAGAAAACGAAATCAAAACTTGTTTAGATACCTGCAGCTTGCTGCCATCATTCAACCACTTCAACTTGTATGGTTGCTTATGCTTCACAGTAGGCAAACTCAGCTTCTCCACAAGTGTACTAGATGCCACATTAGTGCAACTCCCACTGTCAATAATCAGATTGCATACTTTTCCTTTAATGGTGCAACGAGTCTGAAAGATGTTCTCTCGCTGTGTTTCTTCTATAATAGGAACAGAATGCAAAACCCTCTGAATCACCAACAATTCCCCATCATCAGGTTGTTCAACGATTCCTTCCTCTTCATCTTGAACCTTCTGATCCACTGCCGCCAAATCAAGAGAATCATGCTTTATCTCTTCTTCTATCTCTTGAATCTCTTGAATTGTCATAACTCTGCGATTAGGACATTCAGCTTGGAAATGCCCAAAACCTTGGCACTTAAAGCACTTCTTCTTCATATTAACTTCTGCAGGTGCTGCTGTAGTCTTTACTTCAATCTTCTTATTACTGCTGCTAGCATCACCTTTAAAAATCCCTCTTGGATTCAATGAAGAACCAGAAGTGTAAGTTTTGGTGTAAGGCTTCTTTCCCATCTTAACCTGCTTCTCAACCTTGATAGCAAGCTTCTTCACGTCATCAAGAGTCCAGTATGTTTGCAACTCCACCTTAGATGTAATCTCCTCACACAGACCATGTACAAAACGCACAATAGTCCTCTCTTCTGGCTCCTGAACATCACAACGTAACTGTAACAGATCAAACTCCCTTGTATACTCCTCAACAGTGCGTTTCTCTTGCTGCAAGTGTGTAAGCTTCAGGTACAAATCTTGCTTGTAGTCATCTGGTAAAAATCTCCTCTTCATAAGCCTCTGTAACTTCTCCGAAGACCTGACACGAGTCTTGCCTTCTCTAACACGTCTAGACTTAAGAGTATCCCACCAAAGACTAGCATAACCTTTCAGCCTCAAAGTAGCTACCTTAAATTTCTTCTCATCGTTATAGGTGTTATATTCAAACGCCCTCTCCATGGATCTTAACCAATCTAGAAAGTCATCTGGATTCAGATTACCTTGAAAATCGGGAAATTCCACTTTGAATTCTTCTTCACGACGATGTTGCTGCTGTTGTGGACGGTTGTCTCTTCTTCTTTCACCACGTTCTTCACGATCCGAATCAGAACCATGAGAAGAACCTCTGCTGCCGTGACTAGACGCTTCATCTGCCTCAACTCTTCGTCTTCTAGGCTGATCTTGTGCATCTCTCCGATTAACAGCCACAACCATCTCCTGCGTCTGTTGTCGTAGCTCTGCCATATCTCTGCTAATACGCTCAGCATAGGCTTGATCAAGAGTCAATACTCTGGGTAGTTCCATCGCAATGATTTGACAAGAGGATAAACGAAATACTTCACTCCAGCAACCTGTATTTGCTCTGATACCACTTTGATGCGTTATGCAGGAAGTGATTTGGAGTGAACAAGATAGATCGAAAACAGGACAGCTTTAACGTCAAGTAAATGAACGTTTTGGGCTGCGAAGGTTCCTGAAACCCGATCTGGAGTAATCAACACGAAAACGTAACCGGATAGATAGGAAGATCGGGATCACCACAACTCGTAAAGCCGAAGCACCAGAGCTGATAAAGAAACCAGTTGAGCTAACACCACACCTGGATAAAGTCGCCACCACCAGATGATAAAGACGCTCGAAACCACCACCAATGACTCTCCCAAAATCAAAGGATAAAGATAAAGATCTAAACAGATCCAAAGGGGTCACAAAAGACTCTCCAAATTCCTTGACAACTCTGTGTGTTTTTATTCATGAACTTACAAGAATACTTATAAGAATTACATTGTAGAAAACTAGACAAAATGTGTTAAAAACAAGGCAATAAAGACTAAGGAAGACCAAGACCAAAGACTAAATGAGTTGAATGACTCTTGACCTGCATTCCCTTCCCTTGGGCAAAATCCCTTCCTTGGTCGAATTTATAAGCTTTACTTCGGATTTATAAGCTTTGGAGAAAAGCTTATAAAAGATTCTCAAGTCTGCCGTGTATTTCCTTCTGAAATCTGCTTTGTATTTTCTGAAGTCTGCCAAAACACCATAGTGTAAGCCAGCCCATTCTGTTTCTCAACTTCTTGCGTATCCTCCTTGTCTTGTACCCTTGCTCCCGCATCACTAGGTAAGGCCTTGACGTGCAATTACCACAGAGGTCCTAACTACTTTGAGATCGATGTCGACATAAGCAGCTCGGCGACCACAACGGCGATTATGCGGCTTGCTTTAGGGTACGTAACGAGCGTGAGGATCGATATGGGTTTCCTGGCGGAGGCGCAGACCGAGGAATAGCTGCCGTGGAGACTAATCAGAGCTGTTAGGGTTTGTCAAATCGAAACGTCGTCGGCGTTTGTGGTTGACGTGCCACCACGGCAACATCCGCCATCACAGCCGTGCAGAACGTTGAGTTCGGCGAAAGTTAACCACGACGAGGACAAGGATTGAGATTAAAATTGAGCATAGAGAATCATCAAACCAGGTAAATGATTTTGAAATACATTTCTCTCTTTTTTTTTTTTTTTGATCAACGATATTTCTCTCTTCTCTCTCTCAAAGAATATGAAACAATTTTTATTAATCTCAGTCAAATCAATATTATTTTGTAAATTATATTTTTTCATTGGAAATTTTCATAATGGATCAAATTGAATTCGGCGGATTTTTATTTTTTATTTTTTTGTTTGGATCCGTTTTGTCTTGATGAACCAGAATATAGGGAGTAGTCCACTTTTGTCGGAAGAAAAGCGTGTGATGATCTTTTAGAGTTGTGGACAGATATTTCATACGTGAAAAGCGAAAATGTTAAAAACTTGGGGAAGATTTTTTACCTCACAACCCCCAATATTATGAATTTTTGTTTTTTCTGTAAAATATAACAATAACGGTAAAAAAAATAAAAAAAATAAAGCAAATGTTGAAGCATATTGAAAAAGCTTAGCGATCGGGACTTGGAAAATGGAAATGAAGCAAATGTCGAAGTATATTGGACGTTACTCAAAAACTTGCTTCCAAGCCTGGTTGAAGAATATAAGAATATATGTCCCATGAATACATAGAAACAAATATAAATGTGTATATATGTCAGGAGTCTTTGATGGTGAAAATTCAACAGTCTGGACAGCCGGTGTCTTCCTTTGGCGAGAATGGAGACATGGGGATAGCTGCAATGGAGGAACGATGGGCTACTTCAAGGAATCTACAGGAATATGGAATTTTCTGGAGAATCAACTTTCAGTCAAAGAGGAGGACAATAATCAAGTCTCTGCTTCACATGATACAGGTACCAAATCTGCTATGTTTGGTTCTGATGAAAGGTTAATGTCTGATGAAGGTGGTCCTGTTCAGAAGCGAAGTAGGGGCAATGAGGAAAGCATTGACAAATTTGTACTTTGTTCGTCTCAAGCTTCGGGGATGGTCTATAAAATGTCAGACTTTCCTACTCTGATGAGGAGAGTGACTCTCCCATCTCCAACCCGATCGACAGAGGTACGATGGGCCTGATACCACCACATGTCCCATGAAAGTAGCAGCTTGGAACTGTCGAGGTTTGGGACCGCGCCTGACAGTTCGACGTCTTACGGAGGTGCATCGGGTGTATCTCCCAGATTTGCTGTTCCTGATTGAGACTAAGCAGAATGATGATTATGTTAGAGATGTAGGCGTTTCCCTAGGTTATGATCAAAAGCAGATTATCTCTCCTGAAGGATTAAGTGGCGGTTTGGTAGTTTATTGGAAAATTTTCGTTTCAGTACAATGTATTTCTCTTGATTCACGACTTGTAGACCTTTATGTGGAATATAAATCCTTCAGTTTCTACTGGTCGTGTGTTTATGAGAATCCGGTTACGGGTTTAAGGAAACATCTTTGGGAAAAATTACAGAGAATTGCAGTTACAAGGGTTGGGGCCTGGATGATGTGCAGGGATTTCAATGAGATTAAAGATTCTACTGAGAAACGGGGTGGGCGAATTCGAAGTGCTGGAATTTTTGTAGATTTTGATACAATGCTTCAGGTTTGTGATATGAAAGATTTGAAGTTCAAAGGTAATCCGTTCAGTTGGGTGGGAAAGAGAAGAAATTTGATCGTTGAGTGCTGTTTAAATAAAATCATGGTTAACACGGAATGGAGTAACAATTTTCCAACTTCTGAAACAGAGTTCTTAGACCTTGCAAAGTCAGATCACAGGCCATTAGTGATTAATATTGAGTATAGAGAACATATAAAAAGAGGACAATTCAAGTATGATAAGCGTTTATTTCAAGAAGAGGATTTTGGTGCTACGGCTCCATGGTTCTGGCAAAATAAAGGAAATCATCTCCCAGCATTTACCTCCAAGTTAGCTTATTTCCGTGTAGAGATGGCTAAATGGAAGAGAAGCCATCGTATTAATTCGGCAGAGAAAATTCAAAGTATTCGGAGACACATTGATAGTGCTTTACGTGATCCTTCTTATACGGTGGAGACAATTCATACAATGCGAAGGGATCTAAATCAGGCATATAGAGATGAAGATTGGTTCTGGAAACTCAAGAGTAGAAATAAATGGCTTACAGTAGGAGACAGAAACACAGGCTTTTATTTGAAGTTACAAAGGCGAGGAAACCAAGGACATGTATAAAAGAGATAGAGGAAGGATGAAGCTATTGCTAAGGTTGCAGAACAATACTTTAAAGAGACGTTTACAACTTCAAATATTGATCTAACAGATGCAGTTATGCCTGATATTCAACGCAGGGTTACAGGGGATATGAATGCAATGTTGACTAAGCCTGTAACAGATGAAGAAATTAAACAAGCTGTGTTCTTTATTGGGCCAGATCGAGCTCCGGGAACGGATGGGTACACAAGTGCCTTTTATCAACAATTCTGGCCGGATATTAAAACGGATGTTTGCAATATGGTAAAACAATTTTTCGCTACAGGATTGATGGAGGACTGCTCAAATCACACGCAAATTTTCCTAATTCCCAAAACGATAGAAGCAAAAACAATGCCAGAATATTGACCGGTCAGCTTATGTATTGTAAGTTATAAAATAATATCAAAAAATTTGGTGCTTCGGCTTAAAGATATTCTGGGTGATATTATCTCTGAATCCCAAACAGCTTTTGTCCATGGACGTAGTATTCAAGATAATATTATGGTAGCTCATGAGTTGTTACATGCTCTGAAGTCAAAGAAAGATTATGCAGAGAATTATGTAGGGGTCAAGACTGATATTAGTAAAGCCTATGATAGGGTAGAGTGGGATTTTTTGGAAGAAGTTATGAAGCGAATGGGGTTTGATAAACAATGGATAGCTTGGATAATGGGTTTTGTTTGGTCTGTGACATTTTCCGTTCTAATTAATGGTTCTGAAGACGGCAACTTTAAGCCATCCAGAGGTCTACGCCAGAGAGATCCTTTATCACCATACTTGTTCTGACTATGTGTGGAGGTCTTATCTCAAATGCTTTATACTGCAGAACAAAATAAGGAGTTCAAAGGGATCAAACTAACTCGATCTTGCCCGACGGTGAGCCATCAGTATTTGCGGATGACTCCATATTTTTTTCCGTGCAACAAACTCGGATTATGCTGCATTGTCAAAAATCCTACAACACTATGAAGCTATTTCAGGTCAGAAAATCAACCTTAAAAAATCCTCAATAATTTTAGAATGAAGATAGGAGATAGTCGAAAACGAAGTATTCAGGCGATTCTAGGTATAACAAGGATTAGTGGTGGGGGTAAATATCTAGGTTTGCCGGAACAATTTGGACGTAACAAAACAGATCTTTTTTGGCTATGTTCTTACAAGGATAAAAGAGAAGATAGGTGGCTGGTATAATCATTTTCTAAGCCCGGCTGCAAAAGAAATACTTATTAAAACGGTAGCAATGGCAAAACCTATCTACTCTACCAAAAACAATTTCTGATGAGATTAATGGTGTTCTTACAGAGTTCTGGTGGGGACAGGACAACGGAAAGAGGAAGATTCCATGGATCTCTTGGAAACGATTATCGCTTCCAAAGAAAGAAGGTGGTCTCGGGTTTAGAGATCTTCATAGTTTCATCTTGGCATTGCTTGCAAAGCAGGCTTGGAGAGTATTACATAATCCCTATTCTTTACTTTCAAGACTCGACAAGGGTAGGTATCACAACAACTTGACATTTTTATAGTCAAGGTGTGGAACGCAGCCTTCATATGGTTGGCGCTCAATACAAGCAGGTAAAGATCTGCTACAACAGGGTTTAAGAATACAAATTGGGGATGGACAAACAACAAAGATATGGACAGATCCTTGGCTTCCCACTCTTCCCCCTCGACTGGTTTTTGGTCAGAGACCTAATCTGAATATTAATGTTATAGAGCTTTGGAAACCAGGGAAAAGAGAATGGGATCGAAGTAGATTAGATGCTCTACTCACTCCTGAAGATGCAGATCTGGCAACGCAAATAAGGCTCTCTAATTATGCTCACTCGGACAGATACATATGGCCGTATACAAAGAATGGAGAGTATACGCTTAAATAGGGTTATTGGTTTGTAGATGTTGAGATTATCATACATCCATCAGGTTCTGGAGATTTGAAGAAAGAAGTTTGGAATTTGAAAATCACACCAAAAATTCAACACTTTCTTTGGTGTGTCATTTCAGGAGCATTACCAACTGCAACACGCCTACGAACACGAAATGTTAATGCGGATCCTATTTGTCAACGATGCTGCTTAGAAGAAGAGACAATTAATCATATCTTATTTGAGTGTCGACGCGCTATTAGTATTGGGAGATGTGCTAATATGAATCAACTTGATACTCCTAGTCCAGACCTTGAAGATAATATAAAGACTATGCTTCAGTTGTCTAAGAATCAGAATCTACCGACACAGGTTCGATTACTTCCTTTTTGGATAGTCTGGATAATATGGAAATCTATAAATGAATTCCTATTTGCTAAACGAAATGTTCATCCTAATAAGGATGAAGAACGAGGTATTCTTGCAGTTCAAGAGTTTTTGGAAGCCACATCTACAAAATTGACTACAATACCACATTAGGATGCTACAACTATGGATCGTTGTAGTCAATGGGAGCCTCCGCATGAAGGTTGGTTAAAATGCAATTTCGATAGCAGCTTCAAGGAAGACTCACAGACTATGGAAATTGGTTGGATTATCTGTAATATTCAAGGTGCTCATTTAGATTCAGGTTGTGTAAGATTACCGAATGTGCAAACCCCTATACAGGCAGAAGCAAATGGATTTCTATACGTTCTACAACATGTCTGAATTAAAGGATGGCGTCATGTCTGGTTTGAAGGAGATAATAAGATTCCCATCAATGTTATTAACAAGAAGGAAGAAAACATGGAGATTGGGAATTCTGTACATGATATAAGGCATTGGATCCATAAACTACCTATATGCTCGGTGGCTCATGTTAATAGGGAGAAAAACAAGATTGCTGATCATTTGTCTAAATTAATTACTGATGTTTCTGATTTATGTTTAATGTATTCTGTACCACCACGATGGATGATGCAGTATTTGTATTTTCCTTATACTATTTAACATTAATAGTATATGATGTTACAAAAACAAAAAAATGTGTATTGATAACATCGATATTTTACCCATTTTATCTATCATAAGTGAACACTTTAATAAGTGTTTCACTCGGTTTTTCATACAATAATAGTAGTTTTCGATTATTTGTATATTCAAGACTCTTTTCTGGTTAACTTAGTAAAAATGATGCAAAATGGAGCTTTTCGGAGCAAAACGGTATTTGGACAGATTCAAGCTGCTAGAAGTTTAACATCCGATCAAGACCTTTCCACCACGCGATCTTCCTCAAATTTGGATACCAGATAGAGGGGAATGTTATATTTCATATCCAAATAGTTTGAAGGCAAACTAACGGTTAGATCCGGAGTTATGACGTTTTTACTGAAGACATATTATGCAGTCTCGCGGGAGAAGCAAGCGTAGAAGTTGCAAGACCAATGGCCGCGCCACAAAGGCTCGTGCCCACGGCCAGAACACTCTCCACCATGCCACGGCCACTTTCTCGTGTGGCCAAACCCCATGTGGCCGGGCCATGAGCGGTCTGTGGCAAAGCCAACATAAAACACGTTTTTGAAACCCGTTTGCAAGCCCGTCAAGCCCAAAAGCCATCAAACTCGGTGGAACCCTAAGTGACTGCTAAGAGGACCTGAAGACCTATACATACTCATCTCTACTCATTATTTTTGTTAACTTTCAATAGCCTCTCTTTGTAGCCACCAAAAGACATAGCCGCATAAGGCTTTTCTCGTTTTGTTCTTCCTCTTCGAGGGGGAGAGAGATCTTCTCTCGAACCCTCCAACTTTCTTTGTTTAATTCAAGCATGCATTCACTGATTTCGTCTCTACTCACCCCAATCATGTTAGGGTAGATTCGTTTGTTGTGTTCAAGGATTTTCAAAGGGGATTTATGGATTGATTGCTAGGTTGTTAGATCGAAGTTTGTCTTTAGGTGTTTCGAGGTTAACTCTTGTTTCTGCTCGCCCCAATCAAGTTAGAGTAGATGCGTGGGTTGGTTAAGATCATCACCGATTCTCTTTTGTTTAATTGTCTTGTTCTCGATCTCATACATGATTTGAATAAGTGGCTTATCAATTGCTTAGCCGTATTCTAGGATTTTCTTTCTTATCAAACTTGTTCTTATTGCATGAATCTAGCGTCATGAACTAGAGTCTGATTTTTAGGATTATTGAAAACCATGAAAGTGCTAAATTTTATATCCGAACCTAGTTTGACTGAGCGAACACCTCCGGGATGCTAACGCATATCTATGAGGGGAACGTGAGCGTTTATGAACCTGATCTATATTGCGTGTTTGTTTAGGACGGCGTAGGATGCTAACGTATACCTACAAATTTTGCATAACATAGTCGGTCTATCTTGAAAGAGCTAGGTCGTAAAACTAGTGATTCCAGTTTAGGCAAAAAGGCCTAGTTTCGTTTGCTTTGCATTGATTTCTTGTTTGATCGGTTTTGAATCCCCGGAGATTACTCGAAGAGCACAACGTTTTGATTGCATGTTTGTCGTTTATTTTCTTTCCTGCTTGCCACCGTCCGGGAAACACCTTTCTCCAAACCCCCCTTCTTGTCTTAGGAACATTTTCTAACCGTCATTGATTATGTAGTTAGTCATACACTCTCTGTGGATCGATACCTTAAATACTACAATGCACATCTGGGCACTTGCAGGCATAGGGTTTATAAATTTAAAACTTGAAAAACCGAATCTCTAAATCCTACGCATCATATATATAATTGTGTTAGCTAATATGTAAATTTGGGATCAAAACTACTACTTTGAGTTATAAAGAAAAAAGTTAGGGTTATTGGTTATTGAGTTTATTATGTGTATAATATGGTTATATTCTTTATTTTACCGTGTAATATGGTTAGTTTTGAAAAAAAACTCATAATATAATGAGTTGTCATTATAGTATTATACAATAAAAAAAAGAAACTGGTTGCATCAACACGTAAGAACAAGTTTGATAAAGCTCCTTACATTTGATTAAGGATAATTGATAAACTCCTTAAATATACTTTATTTTCGCACACCCCAACTTACACACACTTGATTAAGGATAAAGCTCCTTAAATATAAAATTTACCCATATATATTTTCTAATCAACTGCAACCATTCGGAGCAAACCCAACCCGTCCGCCCGCACCGTCGTACACAACTTGTAGTGTCTTTTGCTGAACGTTCCCAAAGATGGCGACCTTATTGTCGTTGTTGTTCCCTGCAAACGCCAAACAAACCTGCGATATACTGAACGGATACAAAACCCCTTTTGTGTCAAGTTCCACGACGGTGCCGCCGCTGAAGGAGAACAAGATTTTAGGGATATCCATCGTCTTCGAGCCGGTGAAATCGTAGCACGTGTCCAGTATCGAACGGCCCGGTGCAGCCTTATGACTCGTCATTTTTGCCTTAAACGCGGTTCGCAGTGCCTCGTAGGCCTTGGGAGGGAGGCGAGTGATCACGGCGCCGGAATCGATTATAGCTCCCGGAGTAGAGAATACGGTTGAAGGAATTTCCAATTTCTTATCGCCGACGGTGATACCTTCGATTACGAGGCCATAGAAGGATGCGCCTCGGGCGGAGGAAATCGGCGTATATTTGACGGGATTAGAGGTTCCGGCGGATCCGAAGGTGAGATGTCCAATGTAGTTGGCGGAAGAAGGGAGGCAGTAGGAGAAGATATTATTGTAAGTCATCGCCGTCTGCGACGGAAATGAGAGTTTGCCACGGCCAAGGCCGAGAAGTCCGGCGACACCGACGTAAAGTCCTTGGTTGCTCTGACCGCAGCCAAAGTTAACGCCGTCGAAGACATCGGAAGTAGTTAAGGTGAATTTCTCCTTGGCGAGGAATCCGATGGAGGTTGAGTTATCTACGTATTGGGTACCGTAGACGCAATTGGAAGAAGCCGAACATTTGCTAAGGATACCTAATCGAAAAGGTGAAATTATAAACTGAAATTAAAAATCGGTTTAACATTAACCGGAGCGAACACAAATTGCCAAAACCTTGAAAACCGAACCTTGGGAAGTGAGAGAAGCACACACCGGCGATGAGCATGAGACGTTGGAGTAGGAAGAAGAGGAAGAAGGGTTAAAGATGGGTTCCTTTTGGGAGTAGCAAGTTCCAAGACATGGCTCGCATTGAGTCCACGTCAGATCGCTGCCGGTGTCGAAGAAGAGCGACAGATCGTGCTTAGGTGTCCCAATTCCGACAGTCACTACGTAGTTGGCGAAACCGAGCGTTATCCCATCTTTAGCCGGTAAAACAGTCGATAGGCTTTGCCTGACTCCATCTGTGGCTTTCTTTGATAGTTTTGCGTGGATAGAGTTTACGCGCGCCTGGTCGTGTCTGAGGATCTCGTCATGGTCGATACTCACAGTTTTGCCGCTGCTAAGACGCGAACACGGGCCTTGCCGGTGCACCACGTGGAGCGACGACTTCGCTTTAGATGCTGGATAGAGAAATTCGCCTTAAAAAGTAACAACCACCAGGCCAAGAAAAAGGGTTTCTTATAGAAATAAATAGATGCTAACGAATTGAAGTATATGTATAGATTTTGTTTTTGTTTTAAGTATATGTATAGATTAGCTATCTCATATGTATATATAGAGCTAAACACAATGAATCATTAGGTGATAAATTGGCAAATGATAGTCACCTTTTGAAGGAAGAACGCAAGACGATGATGAAGGGAAAAGAGAGCTGACTTGGATAGTGTGAGAATAAACCTCTCCACTCTCTCTTTGTTCAGATCCCTCAGTACAACCCCAATCGAGACATACACAAAGAATTATTATGACATTCAACAATTTCCTCATGTCGCTCATTTTACCCTCTCCCTCACAGCAATAACTAAAAATGTCACTCAATTACATGAAACTGGTTGCTCCTTGCTTCCTTTTATAACCACATCTCTTCGCTCAATAAGAGTATCGATCTAGTGGATGTTGCTGGCTACCACATATCACATGAGTAGGGACTCTAATACCAAGTCCAGCGTGCTAAAGGGATTTGTAATATTCTAGATAATGACTGTTATTTTGTCAATAGACTCCAACTTTTCAAATTTGGCGTACTAGAGAGGTTGCAATTTCCACAAAATATTAATGTCATTTTGTGTTTTTTCTTTGGACTCCAAGTCTCTATGTCTAGCGTACGATAAGGGTTGTAATATTACACTAAATTATTGATTGAGCAGTAAACTAAAGTAGTTATCGCAAAATATGCATGGTAAGTCGACACACTTTATTGGGAGATCGACCATATCAAAAATCAAGAAAAATCTAGAATAATCTACCAGATTATGGATATTTTTACCAATATCTTAGAATATGAATTTTATTATTATCTTAAATGTATTATTTACATATTAATTTAAGAAATTAGATTGCTTTCATCTCTATATAAGCATATGTATCTTGTAACATTATTCCTATGAGAGTCTAATAATAATTCTTTGTAAACACTTGTGTGTTCTTACTCTCATCAATTTATCATGGTATCAGAGCTTTAGATCCTAATCGGGTTATGATTTTTTAATAATTTTATCTTATTTCTTTCTTTGACCTCTTTTTCTTGGATTTTTTTTTCCTTTTCGTTTGAACTTTCTTAATATTTTTTTTACAAGTTTGTTTTGCTTCTAATTGAAAAAAGTAAAAAAAAAAAGAAGAAGATCGTGAGATGTGATTCAATTAGTAGATTGTTTTGTTGATTTGGTCGATGATTGACCACGATTGATTTTTAATTCACTAGCAAACATGCTATTGCTAGTTCCTGGAGAAGAAGAATTTTGAAGATTGATTGCCACAAAGTGGTTATGGATTTTGAACATGAATCTACCGATAGATTCGTTCAGTTTGATGTTCTTTTTTCCCTCGTGAGTAACAACCTTTTTTTATCTAACTTTTCACCTTCGTGAGTTGTTTTTTTTACTTCGCAATCGCGAATTACTTCTGAACATCGCAATCGCGAATTTTTCTCTTTACTACTTGAAGAATCCTACGACCGGGTATAAACGTCGTTGAAGACCCAACAGCTAGGTGTTGTAGCCGATTGACCTGACGGCCAGGTATACATACCGCTGAAGAACCCTACGATCGGGTATAAACGTCGATTACTCAATGGCCGAGTATAAAGCCGATATTTTGAAAACTTTTCCAATCTCACATGTGTTACAACGTATGAGCTTGCGGGAGGGTATTGAGAGATCGACGAGATCGATCATATCAAGAATCAAGAAAGATCTAGAATAATCTACCAGATTATAGATATTTACCAATATTTTAGAATAAGAATTTTACCATTATCTTAGAATATAAAATTTACCATTATTTTAAATGTATTATTTACATAATTTAGGAAATTAGATTACTTTTATCTCTATATAAGCATACGCATCTTGTAACATTATTTTTAAGAAATCAAGCAAGCGTCGACCCGAGAACATCCAAAATTGACGATCCAGGAAGCGATGCCGATTTTAAGGAGCAAAGCCTACCGAGAGAAACGCCGGTCCGAGGTGCATTCGCCGACCAAGACAAACGCCGATCCGAGAGCTATGCTGGCCCGAGATTCGAGGCAATTCCGAAGTTCTCAATAACACGATATGCTATTCAAAAGCCGATCCGCCAAGCTCGTCGACCCGCAAATCCAGAACCCCTAAAACGCAGACCGTGCGAAATCGCCGATCTAAGGAGTCTCCACTCCGTCCGGACTCGCCGGCTCAAAGACATCATCGCCGATCCAGAGAGTCACGCCGAGAAGAATCGTCGACCCAAGCAAGTCGCCGACCCGAGGATTTAAAACCTATGTTGCATGCAAACGGAAACAAATACGTGGAAACAGAACATTTCGAAACATGGAGACACCTTTTTAAAAAAATATAGAAATGGAAACGTTTTGGAAACGTGTATAGTAAAGTCAAAAATTTAGAAGATTTTCTTCATTATCAATTTCATTAGTTCATCAACCAAAACTATCTTCAATTTTAATTTACCGAGAGAACGATTTTCAAACTCAATAATACTAATATTATTCTCATTTAACAAATCAAAATAATTATTACCAAATTAATTATTAACGTACTATAAAGAATTAAATTGATCACTTAATCTCATTTTATTATTATTCATTTGCTCCAAAAAATAAAAAAAAATAGTTTTTATCTTGTTTTCAAAATGAAAACGCGTGTCTCCAAATTGTAATTTTTAGGAAAAGTGATTTTCCGTGTTGCCGACGAGTTTCTGAGAGTTTCCAAAACGGAAAACGCATCCTAGACGGAGTTTCCATTCAACCTAGTTTAAAACGCCGATCCGAGACAACCCACGTCGCCGATCGTCCCGATGTGTATTCGTTGACCTGAGATTTAACCGACCCAAGATGACCCTCGTCGTTGATCAAGCACACGCCGATCCGAGACAAGTCAAGTCGCCTATCGATCTGAGGTGTGTCTGCTGACCCGGTCTCAACTCTCCGACCCACAACTAGCCGATCCAAGACGACCCGGTCTCAACTCGCCGACCCACGACTAGCCGATCCAAGACGACTCGGTCTCAACTTGCTGACTCACAACGACTGGGTCTCAACTCGCCGACCTTGCAACACGAATTCACCGACCAAGCTCTCCCCAAAGCATCGTCCTCAGAAACGCGTCCTCGCACGCTCCGACCAAGGACTCGAAATCACCGACCCGTCATAATTCCAAATCATCGGTCCAACAACTTAAGATCGCTGGCCCAATCGGCCACTTCAATCACGACGGCCCAAGAAGAAATGCTGACCCTTAGAAAGCCACGCCGATCGGGAAATCACTCAACGACGCCGGTCCCAAGAAGCCGTTCGCCGATCCGAGGCAAACGCCGGCCGAAAGGACGCGCCGATTGAAAATTAATCGAGACTCACCAAACGGAGCACGTCGATCCAAGCGGCAGGCGCCCCCTCTCTCGATCAAAGCCCTAGCCTGCCGATCCGGCGAGATTCCCTCGGCCAGAGCTCGTCGACCCGGCCACTCGGCGACCTTCCCTTTTCCTCGACGAGCCGTCGACTTCCTCTCGGCGAGCTCGTCGCTTTTCGTTTTAGAGGATTTCCTCTATTTCTTTTGTACTCTCGACGACTTAGTCTTTTGACGGTCTCATTTGTATTCGCTGATCTCGATTATTTATAAGAAAATCCTGAACTCATTTCCATTCCCTAATTTTACACTTTGACGAACTTCAGTTCCAACAACTTTCATCGTTTGGGATTTAAAAGGGTTTTGCAGAGAGATTCTCTAGAAATACGTAGGATTGGGCAGAAACTACGCACACTTTATCTCAGAGTTTCAGTATCACGGTTTTGAAAGAGTCATGGGGACTGGTCAGTTTGAGTATGGACATGATGATTTCGTGAGAAGTCGAACCTCATCGCCTGAAGAAGATGGTGTTACAAGCTTGGACGGTGAGGATGTAGAAAATTGGAGCTAATCTTGAAGCAAAGATTGCTCGAACCAAAGCAAAGATTGCTCGAGCCAAAGCAAGGAAAAATAAAGTCAAAGTAGAGAATCTCCTGCAAGATTTAAGAATCTGATGGAACATCATCCTCTCTTCTTGTAATGAAAATTTGGGATATGTTTTTGTAACCTCTTGTTTTACGTTTGATCTATCGACATTCGGTCTATATATAATGTATATGGTTTGTTTGAAAGAGATTCCACTGTCTATGATGCACTTCTTATGGCTCATATTTTACTTCTTCCACAGTCTTAGCACACTTCTACTAGATTCCAGTGTACAATAGCCTCATGAACGAACCCAAGATATCGAATTCTGAAAAGTTCTAACCTTATCCCTCGATTCCCGACAACAAACTTTATCCAATACTTCCCAATTGCATCAAATTATCTCCACTATAGGCAACAAAAAACAGTCTTTGTATTATTTGCTTTTGCAACAAAAGACAAACCGGAATAGAATAAATTGGCTTTGATTCGGTTCAAATCAATTCAAAGCGAAATAACATAATAGAAGTTAGAAAACAGTGTGTTTGCAAAGTGAGAGAGAGTAAACATAATAAATGTGAGAAAAGGATGTGATAAGAGAGAGTTGGGATCTATCTATTCCTGCTTGGAACGAGCAAGCCTTGCACGATGCCTAAGCTCAGCTCTTTTCCATTTTACAATTAGGTAGCAAAGCGAGAAGAGTGTGTTTATCTGTCAAAAAAAAAAAAAAACAACTCCATCAGATTCTCCATGTTAATACACAAAGGATGATAAACATGCTTAAAACCATCACATGCCATTGTTCTTAAACTCAAAACATGAAACAGATCCTCGAATTTCTCAGTCTGTTCAGTCAAAGTATGTTATATACATCTTTTGTGTACTTGGGACAATTTTAACAAAATCAATTTCATCGAAACCAGAGAAGAAAGGGGACGAGAGAGAGAGAGAGTGGCATTGTTGAAGACATTACCAGGATTATCATTGCAATGACCAGAAGTGGTCCTGACCAGAGAGTCGAGAGGAAGACACCCTGCGGGTCAAAGTAGTCTTGAGTTGAGAAGCTCCTCCAGTTTTTTCTCAAGAGCCGGTTGAGATTCTCTGCAAAGTATACTCCACCCACTGCAATTTCGTTTTGGTCACATGAATCATATTCTCAATTACATGTACTGAGAAAACATACTCAAACAGATGCAGTGACCAACTCACAATGAGAAAGCAGTACAATATTACAACAGGTAATGCTAGTCATAAACATCACCGCTTTGAAACTATATAAACTCATAGACCCATGCAAATCATTTCTCCATATGGTGTCACTCTATATAACCATATGGATCTTGAGATGTCCAAACAAATCTTTGCACTCCACAAAGAATCGAAGACTAGTTTGTTGATACATAAGCTAATGCTAGTCTCTGAAGAAAGAGATATCTGTAACTGCATAGCACAAGTATCGAAACTAGATCCCCACTCCTTGATTCAATATGAATACTACAACCTACCCTAGTGAGAACATTGGATCGGAGACGGAACACTGATAACAAAAGAGAATCTAACATAACAGAACTGTAGCTTCCAACATGATAAAAGAGATGAACAAGATCCGAAAAATTCAAAGAGATAAAGCTGCTAAAGAACGCCAAGTGGGTTTAATTGACAAGCAAAGCCTATACCACAGAGAAGCGTCTAAAAGAGATGAGAGAGATTTCAAAAAAGGGAACTTACATGACAATAAGAACAAGAACATATGGAAGTTGAGATGCCTTCTAGAAAGAAGAGTAACCAGTAGCAACAGAGCATGAAACGCCATTAATCCCATAATCCAAGGTTCCTGCCAAAAACCCAGATGAGAAAAACCCCAATGCGGAGAGCTAACAATGGAGATATATGAGTATGGATATCGAATCCAGTATAGAGATCGAATCCAATTAATGTTTGTCGCGTCAGTATCACACAATCAAACGTAAACCCAATAGAACCGAGAATTGGGAGATTTCTGGGTTCTCTTAATTACCTTCCAATCGATCGCGTGGAAAAATCCCAAAAAGTTCTCGTAGGCAGGTTGTAATCCGGTTCGGAGCTCTCCGGAGAGCTTCTGGACCAGATCCGCCATGAGATCCATTTGCTGCTCCATCGCCGATCTTATTTCCTCCATTGTCTACTCAAAATTTCACCGGAAAAAAATAAAATCAAAAGATTCCAGTTTGAAATCGCAGCGCCGATGTAACTAAATCCTTGCTTCTCCTTCGATTTTTCTCAGTTTTCCGGTTCTCACGCTCTTGAGAGTTTTTTTGCTTACGCTTGTTGCTCTCGAAGTTGCCGGAAAATAAAATTCGCCGTCTATCTTAGGAATGCCCTCGTGGCTTCACGTTTTTTACAATAATGCCATGCGTGAATGTAACAGTGGATTATGATCATGTTAATAGTCTTTTTTTCATCAATCACAAATTCATAATTTTTTCAGGGTAATAATATATATGAATTTTCGGGAAAAATCTAAACTGATCCATAAAAGCCAAATGAGTTGATCCTCCATTAAACTAGACAAAATATTTAGTTAACAATCAACTATTTCATAGATTTTATTTTTGTTTCACAAATATAATTGTTTTAAATTTTTAATACATAAAGAAATTTAATACAAGATAAATTAATATAAGAAAATAAATTACATAAACACATAAATATTACACAATTTGAAATATATCAATAATACCAATAGAACTATTTTTTTAAATAACACAAAATAAAGTTTGTTAATCAAGTTTAGTCTCATAAGCTCATTTGTTCATAAATAGCCTTCATTAAACACATGAAAACCTTTTTAAATGTGTCTAACGGCTTTCTTACAACTTCCTAAATTTTTATTAAAATTAGAAAAGCATTTTTAAATATGTCTAACAGCTTCCTAAGTTTGAATTAAGAAAGTCTGCATAAATGTGTCTAACACCACTACAAGAAAATTGGGTTTTCTTATCATCTGAAAAACGCTATCTAACGATACCATAGCGTTTTGACAAACGCTGTATTTGCGCCCGTCATAATAGGTCATGCACTTTAGATAGCTGTTTTTTGTTATGCTATCGTAGTTTCCATATACAATAGCGGTTATATGTCTGCAATTAAATATTATATAATAGCGTGTTCGTTTTGTTATTAATGATATTATTAATAGCATTTCTAAATTGTTATTTTTAATATTACTATAGCATTTTTATAAATGTAATTGTTACAATGTAACATCACTATATAAATTTAATTTGATATATATACGAATCTGTTATATAAATATCGAAATACTTCATTAATTATCCCAAAACACAAGCATAAGTTCTACAGATACTGAGTTTAAAGTACTACATAAAGTACAACATACAATTGTCTCAGAGGAAGATAATCTTCTCATTAGGCCAAGCCACAGTGGTTCCTACTGCATCAGCTATGAATTCAACTTCAGAATTTGCTCTCCACAATCTTGCATCATCAACCTTCGAAATCTCTACCCAGACCTTGCTAGCGTTGGGACCTAAAGGGACGAAATGAACCTTCTCTGCTGGATTAGTTGAAAACACACGACCTAATGCAACTCTTTGTCGCTACTACCAGTGCTGGGACTACCGCTCTAAAACAAAAAAATAATGAACACAATCAGAATAAAATCACGACAACATCAACACATCCAAGACAACAAATAGATATTCTCAATCTCATTTAAACATTTGATTACCCTAAATATTATCCAAGTACTTTGAAAAACTAGTTGGAATAAATTACCTCATGTGATTTTCGGGTTGATTCATCCACTGCAGATTGATCAGGCATGTCTAATCTATCAATAGGCCATGCGATGGTCTCATTTAGTGCACCAGCCATCAATGAGATTTTAGGGCTTGGTCTCCATAAATAAGCACCAGGTTTAACCACTAGCTGGACCTTAACTATTGCAGCATTTGGTCCCAGAGGAATATCGTTCACCAATTCTTCTGGGTCAGTTGACAACAACATACCCTGAGCAATCAATTCATCACCTCCTTTCCAATAATTGTAGATTTGAACTCTTCCTACTGACCCATCCGTTTGCTAATGAGTCATGCAAATATGTATATATACAATCGATATTAGTAATCTAATCTATATGAAATTCGAAGGAACACAAAAACAGTTGTAATTTACCTCTGATCCGACATTGTTAGGAGGTTGGGTTAAGTCATCATCATCGTCCAATATTATCTTCTCACAGGGTCATGCGATTTTAACTCCGAGAGCTTGTTGAATCGTAACAATGGTTGGAGTAGGTCTCCACACAGATGCGGCTGGATCTTATGCGAACTTCACAATCACAGCAGCTACATTAGGACCTAATGAAATTCGACCAATCTTATATGTTGGTTCATTGGAGCAGAATTCTCCTTCACCAACAACCACCTCATCAGTTGAATACCAATATAGTAGCTGGCACCTAATACCTCCTTTGTTAACATCGCTTAAGTCGGACTTGGAAGCATGATCACTCTGTTTGTAAAAAGGACACCATAACCAAAACATATAAGTTGACATCTAATTAAACATAATGGTACACGTTTATAAACAACAATTGTGTAAAACTCACCTTTTTACTAGCCATCTCACTAACTATACTCTGCAAATATTCAACCTTGCTAACTAATTCTGCTTGAGTAGCTTCAAGCTTCTGGAAATGTGAGTCTCGAGCCTGTAAAAATGCCAACTTCGTAACAGTAGCGCCTCTGCCCATCCCCTTAATTCTTCTTGGTCTATGTTTTCCTAGTACCTGACTTACAGCATCTTCCCTAACATTACCCATGGATGTTGAGTCCATTTCACTGTCTATTGTCTTAATCTTTTCCTGAAAAAAAATTATTCAAAATATGTAGACACTACGATCAAAATAACCTGAAAAACAAACACCAATAAGAATTTAGATTATTCTTACAATAGTTTCTGCAAATTCTTCCCTCACAGGCCTCCCATTAGAATGCGTATGTCCTGCTACACACACCTTACTTCTAGTAATTTTACTAGGATCAGAACTCTTTTGTTTCTACAAGTTCATGGAAATCATTTTCAAAAATAATTTAGTAACTAATACAATTAACTATTTCAATACACACACAAACATACATACCATATCATGAGCTAAGCGAGTCATTCCTTTGCGGCTGGTGGTGTGAGGAATTTGACCCTTCCTCAGTTGCCTGACTTTGTTACTTTGCTCCTATTGACACAAAGAGTTAGCTGACATAACTAATCTCCAAAAAGTAGCTTGTATATATTCAGTAGATAACCTCAAACGCTGTGCTATTTTTGTTCTTCACCCAAGTGTTCCAAGCCGATGCACATTGGATGTTGCTAGGCTTTAGCTTCTGTACTTCAACCTTGCTTTTAAGGGATCGAACTTTGGTAACAAGGCGAGATTTAGAAGCCCTCCACAAACCACCCATCTGCCTAAATACAACTTCCTTTTGCCAATCTTCTTTCAAATTGAACCTCCACTGTCAAATAATGGCAAATTAAAACATCAAAATTAACATTTACTTTCATAGATAAACATTGCCAACTTAAAGCCGAAAATTACCTGAATTTCTTCCCACATTAACTCTTTCGTCCTTTCATCGAGATGTCTCCAGCCATCTAGTAATAAAGACACATGCTCTCTCACAAGAGGACCAAGAAAGGATGAGAGGGTCACTGATCCACTCCCAACATGCTCACCTAGAGCATTAAATTCCACTTCTACCTTATCATCAAGACTCTTTCCCACTCTGCGCATTCTAGTTGGACCTCTTGACTTCCTACTCTTGTTATCTTATTGTTGAGTCTGTGATTCAGAAGCGTTGGAGACGCTTTTTGGTGGAGAGATAGATTCGTCTTCTACAGGGGATGAGTGTTCTTCTATTTCTTCATCAACCACTCTATCCTTTCTTCAATCTACTGCTTCTTCCTCTGAACTCTTATCTCTTTCATTCTCGAGTGGAAGATCCGTTTTTTTTTCTTCTGAGTCAATGACACTGCAGGACTCACATCAAGACCTGCTTGGCGCTTACTGCGACGGACGTTTTTCATCGTGCTTGATTACCTGAAACATAATCAAAATTTTGATTAATTCTCAACTA